>OX438811.1:20587658-21187658 GCA_949316475.1 Hypomecis punctinalis | reverse complement strand
CTAAACCTAAAGGGGATGGTTCAGACCATCATTATGAACAACTTTTACTATGGGATATATCCGGAATTAAAAAAAAAGAAACATAGCAAAAATCAACAAAATTGCAACCCGGAATCGGCAAAATGTATGAAATGCCTGATTTTCATTCCTCATTCCTCATACGAACAGCCAGAATGTGGAACGCTTTGCCTGGGTCTGTCTCCCGTGGGTGTCTTCAAATCCCGAGTAAATAGGTATCTTCTAGGTAAGCGTGCTACATCCTAGACCGCATATCTGCTCAACATCAGGTAGTGTGTAGTCAAACGCGAACATATTCGAATAAAAATAAAAAAAAACTTGAATGTACCTAATAAGAATTCCCTACAGTATAATTATTTTTTGCAAACAATGGCATGACCGACTTCAACCGAATTCGCGAATATTTTGCACGGATCGATGTAGCATTTTTAAATTATTGTTGATTTATCAGAAAGCCGATTTTGATAAAATTTAATGGGACCAATTTCGCAGTATAATCTTTTCAATAAAAAAAGAATTATTAAAATCGGACCACTTAAAAAAAGTGATGTGTGGTTATATGTAAAAAAATATATATACGCGTCGAATTGAGTACCTTCTCCATTTCGTTGGTCAAAAAGTTGTTCATAATGGTGGTTTTAAGTCTAAATCATCTCCTTTTGGCTTAGTGCACCAGTTAGTTCTGGATAATCTTATATACTCTTACATAATTCTGTTTCAAAACCATTATTTTTCCTGGATAACCAAGCCAGATTTGCCTATAAAAACAAAACAAAATGCAAGTATAATCTTCTATGAAATAAATAACTTAAAAGGTCAGGCTAGTATTTCTCTCGAACTTTCCTTGGTGATGGTAATAACTCACTTTTACCTGATTGAAAAACTTTTTAAAAGGACAGACGACAAAAACGGAGTTCTCGAGTTTTACTAAGCACGGAGATTTTGCTTCTTTCAGAGTTTGCCTGCTTTTGGGTGTTTTTTCACGGTAATAAACAAGACTGAGTGATTTTGTTTTAAGAAAAGCATCGTTGTTATTTATAATAGACAATAGACAATATTTTATTGACGAAAACAAAACACAGAAAATACAGCAACAAAGATTGTAACTACACTAAAAACTAACTCAACTACCTAGTGTTTTAATTGCGTCACCAGCCGGTCCCATCTCAGCATGATGCCGGTTATATTATACAACCGGCGCTGGTCTTCAGTCAAGACCGGCAAGTGACGTCGCGTACAATTTGCGGCTTCCTTCTAACACTAAAAATAACTAACATTAAATCAAGGTTTGTAAATACCACAGGCAAAAAACATTTAAAAAAACAATTTAGAAACATTCAAAAAGAAAATTAAAATCAAACGGTAAGTAGAATACTTTTTTTTCACCTTTAACAGCTCCGTGTTCTATATAATACTTCTGTCGTTCTTTACAAGTTCCTCGCTTCTTTGGTGCGACAGCATGAAATTTCAGCATGAAATGAATAATTTATTGTTACCCGATGGTTAAAAAATTTAATAAATAAGGTAATGTTTTACAGTGTATGCTCAGATTTATTTGGTCTGCGAGTGCATGAACCTGAGGTACAGTTAGCATTTTTTTTGCTTTAAATAACTGTACTTGTACTGGTACGTACCAGCCCTTTTGATAGTCCACTGCAGGATGTAGGCCTACACACTAAGGGTGCTTGGGACACATCTATCACGCTGGCCCAGTGCGGGTTGGTGGATTCACATGCGCCTTCGAATTCCTAAGAACGTACATAATTATACAGGTTACCTCACGATGTTTTCCTTCAACGAAAAGCCTATGGTGTGAAATTGCGTACATAAACTCCAAAGAAACTCATTGGGACTGGGATTTGAACACACGACCTCACGAATGATAGGCGAGTGTTACTACCACTAGACCACCATGGCATTTATTAAACTACATCGTTCGTAAGTTTGTATAGGGCTGGATGGCCAGACTTTGCATCAGAGTTTTTAAACCACTGACATGGTTAAATGGGTAAAACAACCAATAGAGCCCTGAATTTATCATCCAAGCCACGGCACCGCTCAGTTCCACTCGCGGTCACTCATCCGAAGACTAACCCTACTGAACGTTGCTTTACTTCAATTAGATTCCAAATTTAGGTTGTATTAACTACCCTTATACAAAATCAGGGTCACAATAAAAGTAATTTCAATACAACCACGACACAAATTCACGCCTACAATTTATGTATTTTAATGTATTTCATTCGTAAATCTCCGAATCTTATCGTGGTTTGGCGAAATTGAACGAAAAAACGTGAAACATGCGAATCACCGAGGATTTTCTCGAGCCCAGAATAATTCCTACGTTAACCTATTTTCGTTCAGAAATCAATCGGTTTTATTTTAATTTCTTTTGGGATTTATTTTAGTTATTCATAGTAGCTAAAACGCTATCATGAATAATGTAAATTCAGTTATGATTTAAGTTTAATATTTATTGAATAACAAAGTGTGGGCTGGATGAATGTAAATTATTTATAAATCCCGAAGAGCTATGCTCTGAATAAATATTTTATCAGTTCACTTCAGAACATAGGTCTACGCTTGATTGTCCCACATTCGTCAGGTTTGCTCAGTTGCAGGTGACTTTACATAATCGAATATCTCCTTAGTATGCCTAACCTAATATTTTTCTTATTCGAATAGCCCATAGTGTGAATATAGAGGGTTATTTCTAATCAATTAGCATCCTCTTAGGGGCTTATTCTGTACATCAAAACTAACAACTTTTGTTCTACGACTTTCGTCAAACCTCAAAAAAAAAATTGTTGTTCCATAGAAAAATTTTGTTCACCCGCGACAAAATGTATGGAACAGGTTATTTTTTTTTTTGAGTTTTGACGAAAGTCGTAGAACAAAAGTTGTCAGTTTTGATGTACAGAATAAGCCCCTAGAAGGATGCTAATTGATTAGAAATAACCCTGTATACGTGCCCGTATGTACAGAATGTTTCTGAAAAGTGTAATAATACTGTAACAACCAATGATATACATTGTAGTGAACAACTGTTACTATGGGACCAACCTGGAATTTGAGTAAAAATGATTTGAAATGATTTTTATCGTGCTTCACACACTAGGTTTATAGAAACTTTCTAAATTTCAACAATGTAGTTGTGGGTAAAAATGATAAACACGTTCACTAATTCGGCGCCTTTGCAGACAGCGTTTCTAGCTTAATTGGACAAAGCATCTGGGCGGGAATCCCAGAGAGATGCAGGTTTAAATCCTGCGAACGCGTCAATTTTTGAAATGTTTATCACAAAAAAAAATGATTTGTATGTGAACAGACAGAACCCATATCCTTTTGAATTAAAAGCGAGCGTTGTAGGCTGTCAAGGCTGGCAGTTCCAATATTTAATTCTTAACAAATTCCAATTAGGTATTAGATTTGATCTAAAAACCGGGCAAGTGAAATTAAATAATACCGTATAAAAAAAATGACATGACGAAAATAATCGAGTATGACTTTTTTTGGGATAGTGTTAATGACAAGATACATCGCAAGTTAAAGCTCGCAAAGCACACCGTTTGCTAAACTAACTATATACTGCGCAATGATAGGATTAATAAAAATTGTGGCGCTCAATGCGTAGTTTCGCTAGGCGTTTAAGCAACGTTCAGCGCAGTTACAGCATTAATCAGTAGTTTCGAATGGGTAACCGCGGGCGGCTCCAACTGAGTGCTATAATGTCCCGGATGACTCGTTAAGTTGTCGGCTCAGCTGTTTCAACCATTTAGATAGGTCAGACGCCTTCAAATGGATCAAACACTGTGACTATAGCTATATAGTCACCCGCTTTATGTGGATTTTAATTAAATCCGATATTTCCAAACATTTCTTGGACGACGCCACCTTTACCTATACCTTACTTAGAAAAAATCCATGTAACGTCCGAAATTGCCAACAAGCCTAAAAGACAGGGTTCAAAAAAAGTCATCAAATGGCTCAAAAGCTGTGACTATGGCTATATAGTCACCCGATTTTTGTGGATTTTGACTAAATCCGATATTTCCAAACATTTCTTGGACGACGCCACCTTTACCTATACCTTACTTAGAAAAAATCCATGTAACGTCCAAAATTGCCAACAAACCTAAAAGACAGGGTTCAAAAAAATTCATCAGATGGTTCAAAAGCTGTGACTATTGCTATATAGTCACCTGATTTATGTGAATTTTGATTAAATCCGATATTTCCAAACATTTCTTGGACGACGCCACCTATACCTTACTTAGAAAAAATCCATGTAACGTACGAAATTGCCAACAAACCTAAAAGATAGGGTTCAAAAAAGTCATCAGATGTCTCAAAAATTGTGACTATGGCTATATAGTCACCCGATTTATGTGCATTTTGACTAAATCCGATATTGCCAAACATTTCTCGGACGACGCCACCTTTACCAAACCCTCACGTAGAAAAAATCCATGTAACGTCAAGTCACCGAAATTGCCACCAAGCCTAAAAGGCAGGGTTAAAAAAAAGCCGGATAATTTAACCGGATTGCCGTCCGACCCTACCTCTTTAATCTTATCGCTTCAGCAATAGCCCCAAAATCGTATGAAAATACGCTGAGCACGCAAATAATTCACGAAGGATTTACCTCAATCCATTCCCCGCAATTTCTATTGCTTATTGATTTTTTATAGCCGTGTGATAGGCTTGTACACAAGTAAGCTTGATATATAGCATGTTTATTGAGCTTGAAAAATATGTATGGAAATCGTGTCGGCCGCGCTGTACAGTCCACTGTTATAGGTTTTCTGGACTCGACTTGTTTATGTAAGTTATTATAATTTTATCCAGTTTAAAATTATGGATTACTAGCTGACCCCGCGAACTTCGTTTTACGCGATATCTTGATATATTTTAGCCTATGTGTTATTCTGATGAATAAGCATTGCTATTGCAACGTTTCATCTCAATCCGTTCCGCAGTTTTTGCGTGAAAAAGTAACAATCATACTCACAAACTTTTGCGTTTATAATATTAATAGGATAGTTTAGAAGAAGGATATTTATATACATATTCTAAGATATCAGTCTATTTATTATCATAATTAACATTTACTATGGGACCTTTACCTCAAAATAAATAGCAAAAAAGTCTGCTCCATAGATTTGTAAAAAGAGCTATAGGTACTAAAGATTTTGTCAAAAGTACTAAACTTAAAAAATAAACTTTTTGCACTTCCAGAAAAGCTATTTTTCCACAATTTCGGGTTTCATTCCACATCACCTTAAAATACCTATGTCATAATAATGAATGTACTAATTTTTTTTTAGAATATATGTCGTCTATAAAAGCAAACATAAATAAATCAGGTTTCGAAACGTTTTAAACACTCTGCACCGTATATCGGATTATTATCTAAGTACCTAACCACAAAGAAAATTTTAACTTATAAATTATTGTAGAAAAACCTTTTTCTTAATAACAACTTTTGTTTTTTCTGACACTTTAAAATGACATCAAACTTTCTGTCCTTAATTTATCTAGGTACTAGCTTTTACCCGCGGCTACGCCCTCGATATAATTTAATTTATGTTTATCTTGTCAAAAAAATATGGTAACAAAAATAGTAAGTGCGCCACAAAATATTAGCCCCAATTCAATGTGAAACGGTACACAAATATTGTAGAAAATAATCATTTCAAACCCAAAAAAACAGCCAATCTCAACTAATTTGTTTCGTCATCGTTATCATACGCAGCTTTCTTTGTCCCACTGTTGGGTATAGGCCTCTCTCTTGCAGTGCCATCTACTTCGGCTCTTTGTCGGTCGTGACCACAAAACAGCGAACTACTTAACATTTATAAAAGTTTGAGGTCAATGTATGTCACCTGTCATCTAATTACGTTTTGTCAATCCATATTAGGCCCAATCAATCCAATTATGAACGCGCCATCGTAAATTTAATAGCAACGTAAAAAGTGTTCTCTCTATCGAATGCCTAAAGTGAAAAAGAAACAGAAATAGTCTAATTAACTGTTATAATTAAGATGGTGCCATCGAAATTGGGCCTTTTAGCGTCGTTGTGATAGGTGACAGTTTCGCTAACGATAGATTTTGTCCTATCCTACGGATATTATGCAATTTTCGGGATAAAATGTAGCCTATGTGATTTTGTCCTATCCTACGGAAATTATGCAATTTTCGGGATAAAATGTAGCCTATGTCATTTCTCAGGCTCTATACTATCTGTGTACCAAATTTTATTGAGATCGGTTCAGTAGTTTTGGCGTGAAAGCGCGACAGACAGACAGACAGACAGACATACAGAGTTACTTTCGCATTTATAATATTATAATATATAATAAGGAAGTAAGGATTAGTAAATGTTTTGTTCGTAAAAAGGTACAACCTATTAAGGCACAACTTCACTAAATTCCTCTCTACTTAATTATTTAATAATAATTATACTTCAGTTAAGCTACCACTAAAAATAATAACTCTCCAACATTAAATTTTAGTACTTTTTAAGTATTCAAACATTAACTTGAAATTATAAAAACTACTCAGCTAGAAATGAACATTCAAAAACTGGTTTACATAATTTTTGATTGCATTACATCGTGCTTGACTTGGTGTTAGTTTAGCTAAGCAAACTTTTAAATTAGAGATGAGAAAATGTCAATGAGAATTTGCCGGTTACTTTTGGTTCATGCCTAAATTTAGTCAATAAATTCAATAAATATTATTATAAGTTGCACTATTAATGCAGTATTATTTATTAGTACCTATTTTTTTAATATAATATCACAAAAATAAATGGAGGTCTTAATTCTCATAAATAGTTAATAACTAGTTTTTACCCGCGGCTTCGCCCGCATGATATTTTGATTTTTAACGCAATATCATTATAATTTATAGCCTATGTGTTATTCTGATATATAAGCTACATTATTGCATAAGTTTTATCTCAATCCGTTCAGTAGTTTTTGCGTGAAAGAGTAACAAACATCCATCCATCCATCCTCACAAACTTTCGCGTTTATAATATTAGTAGGATGTAACTACAAGTATGTAACAAAATGTTTCTATGATTTTGAAGTTTTCATATGGAGCACAAATCTTTGTGAAATAAACCATAATTAAATACCAACATGCATATACATGCAAATATCTATTTAGCGTAAATAAGGCATGGTTACGTATTAAGGTACAATTCAGTAGCCGAAAGGCCGCAGCGGCAGTTGGCGACGATATTGCCGCGATATAAGTACAAGTCTTGTGTTCCTGTATTCCTATGAAATAAATTTTATACCTACCTCCATGTCGCCTCACGACACTGGAGTCTGTTGCTGCTGGGTACAGTCGGCTTCAAAATCGTACCTTATGAGGCTTTACTGCAGAGAAACTTGCTGAGTACTTTTTTCTATTAAATTCCCTGTTTCCCTCGAATATAGGCATTGTTTTTGTCTAATAAAAATATTTTGATTTTCATGTCATGTTGTTCATACATGTTTTAGAAATTTTCATTTTAATAAATATTTATCCTGAGTATTTAGTTCCATAATTAATATATCTTGTACATCCTATATACATATATATCTTATATAACGTTTAGAGTGCCTAGCTGTAGGACGGACCTCGTTAAGTACGCCCCCACGTCACGCGCTCTGTCACTATTAAATAAATTCGCCAAAGATATTGATATTTTTGGATGCAGTCTGGCAAATTTCACAGAAGTGGCTCTGAAAATATTTGAAAAACGATTATTTCAAATAATTTGTTTATGTTTTTTGTTTCTCATGTTTTTCTCAAAAAGCAAAGCATATTCTGATGTATACGGATCAATATTATGTTCGTTTGTGATATGTATATTATTTTATTTATCGGCTAAATCTTATTCGGCCAAAACATTCCCTAGCCCATCTCTACTATGTTATAGAACTAATTTAAAGCGCACACACCCCACTGCCATTTATTTAACTGTACTCTACGCTAGCAACTCGGGCGTGTAACTTCATTCCAAACTTTGATACATACGGTCTTCATAGTAATTTAGCAGCTTAGCATGTTGCTTGCAGATGTTACGCGCCACCTTTGATATTGTTTTATGTTTGATAATAACTCTATTGTTGCCAGTGCTTAAACTCTATGACAAAGGATAGTCACGTAACTTATCTTTTGCGAAATCGAATCAGGAATGAAGAGATTAAAAAGAGCGAAAGTTACCAACATAGCCCAGAGGATTGACAAGTTAGAGTGGCAGTGAGCAGGGCACTTACTTAGCATAGAGGATCGATAACCGTTGGGGAAGACAAATTCTCAAGTGGAGACGACATCCACTCACAAGGTGGACGGATGACCTCATTGAGACTACTGAATCGCGCTGGATACCAGCCGCTACCAACCGGTTTTATTAGAGATCTATGGAAGATGCCTATGTCCAGCAGTAGACGTTCTATGGCGGATGGATGGATGGGTTTTTTGCGAGAAAAATGTATGCTTGAAATACTTGATGGCTGATCCTGTACACAGTGATCGTCTAGTAAATGATGTCAGTAACAATTTATGGTTTTAAAAACAGTTTTATAGGGATGTAGCACCAGAGCGTACTAAAGTTATCTAGTCAACTGCGCTGTCCAAATGCGAATCATACTTTTAGAGCATAAATAACTCTCAGTTGAGAACACAAGGTACTAAGGTAAAATTCTATAGCCGACTGCACGGTAGAGTAATAGACAGCAGTGTTGTCAGGCAGCACATGGAGCAGTGTAGCGGCAAACTAAGTATCTAGCTACGAAATATGTTTCATAGAAATACAAAGAAGCCGGTAGTATGGCGGAGATACAACAGTGTGCAATAATAATTGGCCTAGGCAATTGGCTACGGAATAATACCTTGACTATATGTCATGTGTTCTTACATTGTTTTTAGGGTTCCGTGCCTCAAAAGGAAAAAACGGAACCCTTATAGGATCACTTTGTTGTCCGTCTGTCCGTCTGTGTGTATGTCAAGACTCTTTATCTCGGAAATGCCTATAGATATCGAGTTGAAATTTAAACTGTATACATGTATCTATGATCAGCAGTTGTATAAAAGATAAAAAAAACTTCTCAGTTGTCGTTTAAAAAAATTTGAGTCGTTTTTGTCGTAAAAAACCGCATATTTCGACACTCACAAAAATCAAAACCTACAGTTCCCGTTGACATAGAACTATGAAATTTGTCGAGAAGCGTTGTCTTAGAGTAGTCATATAGAAATAAATCTGAAAACTACATTTTTATTTAAATCACAAAAAATAGGGTCTCAAAATTCATAAAATATGGGTTCAAAATTCAAAGTAAGTAAATCGTATCATGTAAGGTATCATATAAAAGAACTTCATTAGCACATGCTAAGACAGGTTTTTAATTATGTATATTAACAATGTGTAATTTTCGATGTATGACGAGCAATTATGTGTAATTTTCTGGATTTGTACGGAACTCTTGATGTGCGAGCCTGACTCGCACTTGTCCGGTTTTTTTAACCATGTGACGGTAACAGCAATTAACAATACACATGTACTTCAAAAGGACAGACTTGCAAATGATTCAAAATTCTTATTTAGCATTTATCGATGAGAATTTCTAGTCCTATATTGTGAGTTGCTACATGGCAAAATATAGCTTATATAAACTTAGTTCGTCTGCAAGCGCTCATATAAAGTTATTTATATTCTTTCGGTCTGTCATATTACGAGTAGTTATGACAAATATTAAAAATCTTCTTGCGGCGGCGTCGTGTGTCGGGTCGTTCTCTTCCCTTAAATATGGTCGAGGAGAGTGATGGCTGATACATGCGTCATACTCGTGATCGGGTGCTGCATGCGGGTCGCCGGTTTGCTCGTGGCATTCACGCAATGCAATGAAACCACTAACTTAGACTAAGATTTAAACTAACCCCTCTCTATTGTACAGTCGCATTATTTCAATTGTAACTTACTTAACAAAAGGCACAGACCCTGGAGTCTGTGGGCCATTAATTTAAAAAAAAAAAAAAAAAAAATATGTATATATATTAAAAATCTATAACAGTAAAGAACTCATTACTAAAGAACTACGAACAAAACACAAAATTTTAATCAATATAATAATATTATTACAATCATACAAGTAGGTACAGTACTGGCCAATGTGAACTATGTGTGTTAACCATGCATATTGTAGAAAGTAAAATATTAACCTGCCGCCATGTGGGCTGTATGCCAAGTAGGCAGAACAACAGAATAATCTATCGCTTTGTAAAATTTCACCTAAAAGATAACAGAGCTAGTGGCTTGTTTACATCGCGTGTTAGTATTTAAGCCTACGGTGCATCATTTCAAACTTTAAAAGCGTGTTATAAATCAAGAACAATAACACAGGCTACCGTTTAACAAAAGTGTAGAGTTTTTCATTCCCACATACATGGGAGCTATCCCTTACATACGAGTACCTATACCATTTTGAAAATTTAAATTATTTAAAATTGATATATATATATATTTAAACTAATTCAATGTAAAATTTCATACAAATGGATCATAATTGTATGGTTTATAGATATGGAAGTTATAAGATTTTGTGGCCTGAGGACGGACGAACAGGCGGATGGACGGACGGATGTCTATATTATTACTATTAAATTAATAGTAATAATATAGACATCCGTCCGTAAATTTGTAAGGTCATGTATTATATTAATAATACTACTTACTGCTAGAATAGAATAGCATAGAAAACGCTTTATTGCTCACACAATTTACAATATAACAATAAAAGAATACAATATAATTAAAATAGTGCGACAACCGGCGGCCTTATCGCTTAGAACGATTTCTTCCAGGCAACCTGATTAAGAGAGGAAAGGATTATATTATTGATAATTCATTGTATTGTATTGATTTATGATTGAAAAACCGGACGTGTAAGTAGCATTTATGAAATAAAATGATTAATTGTGATTATGACGACGACAACGAAGTTCCACGTTCTACCCTTATAACTTCGTTTTGTTCGGAACTCTAAAAATGCGTCAATTAAATTTGAGAACAAAAATGCAAGGTGAGAACGTAGCGTACTGTATAATAAAGCCTATTATTTATTCCTAGTGCTGTTTATTCATAATGCAATATTAATGACCTGCGAAATAAAGCGAGTACAATGGCTCTATTATTCAGAGAACACTCTGGTTCGCTTTAAAATCCTTTTAATCTTCGGACCGGTAACGAATGTGGCGGTAAATTAATGTGCATCGGGTGTGTGGTTGAAGTATTGTTTTCTTTCTCGCTCTATAAATCGTGCAGTTTGTATTTTTGTCTCCTTCTGTTGTTTCATAAAGCGGGTGGGAGACATTTAGAGACGATTCTCTATAATTTACAGTTTGCAACGAAGTCCTCTTTCCTAAAAACTTTTTAGGAAAGAGGACTTCGATGCAAACTGTAAATTATAGAGATATACATTATATACATTTAATATTTTTTAAATAGGTACATACTATATGTATAGATAGTAACTAAATAACACCCAGACTCAGAGCAAACTCATATGTTCATCACATAAATACTTGCCCTTGGTGGGGATCGATCCCAAGCCTCATTGACCCAGAAGGTTATTAACCACTGAGCCATCGAGGTAGACATCCGCCTGCAATGCTTGCATGATGGACAAATAATCTTATTAAGACCACAAAGTCATTCTAGATGCAAGCCGTTTATGTCGTAAAAAACGCATATTTCAACGCTCACAAAAATCAAAACCTACAGGGTACTTCCCGTTGACATAGAACTATGAAAATTGGCGAAGAGCATTGTCTTAGAGTACACATATAGGAATAAATCTGAAAACTGTACATTTTTATTTAATTCACATAAAAATAGGGCCTCAAAATTCACAAAATATGGGTTCAAAATTCAAAGTGAGTAAATAATATCATGTAAGGTATCCTATATAATAACTTCATTAGCACATGCTAAAACTGGTTTTCAATTATTTTAACAATATGTTTGTACGAAACCATCAATGTGCGAGCCTGACTCGCACTTGTCCTGTTTTTTTATGACATAAACGGCTCTAACTTTTTACACGGTAACTGAGAAGTTTTTATTTTACACAACTCCAAGAGACCATAGATATACGTATACAGTTTAAATTTCAACTCGATATCTTTACGCGTTCCCGAGATAAAGAGTCTTGACATACACACAGACGGACAGACGGACAACAAAGTGATCCTATAAGGGTTCCGTTTTTTCCTTTTGAGGTACGGAACCCTAAAAACACGTTTCTTGTATGGAAGTCCCCCTTAAATATTTATTTTATTTTGATTTAACTATTTATTTTTGAAGTGAATATTTAACTTAATATTCTGTTAATATTTCAAGTATCTGCCTCTTACCGTTTTTAATATCGAGCGAAAAATTGTTTAAATTCAGGTTTGTTGTATGGGAGCCGCCCTTAAATATTTATTTATTTCTGTTTTTAGTATTTTTTGATATTGCTGCATTATAAACACGTCATCTGTGAAAATTTCAACGTTCAAGCTTTCACGGTTCTTGAGATACAGCCTGGTGACAGACAGACAGACAGAGAGACGGACAGCGGAGTCTTAGTAATAGGGTCCCGTTTTTACCCTTTGGGTACGAAACCCTGATAAATATCTCAATTAGATGGATTTTTCAGGTTTCTTAAATAGATAAAGTCAAATTCCAATACATATTTGACAGATTTGACAGGAACTAGGATAGATTTTCTATGCATTTTTGTGGTTGAGAATTGACTCAAGTGACATTATTATCAATCTATTTTAAATAGATATCTATGACAAAAACCAACCGTTGCAATCCTTCATTAAAATTATTAAGGCTTATTTTAATCGTTAGTTCGTTCGTTTCAGTCATAAAACGTCCACTGCTGGACATAGGCCTCCCCTATTGATTTCCAATAAGATAGGTTCGTAACGGCTTGCATCCAGCGCGATCCTGCGGTCTAATGCGGTATTATTGAGGCCATCCGTCCACCTTGTGGGTGGATGTCCTACGCTGCGCTTGCCGGTACGCTTCTCCACTCAAGAACTTCTTGACCACATCGGTAAGCAGTCCTCCGAGCGATGTGCCTGCCCATTGCCATTTCAACTTGCCAATCCGCTGGGCTATATCGGTAACTTTTGTTCTTCTACGGAACTCGTGATACCTGATTCGATCTCGCAGAGAGACTCCGAGCATAGCCCTCTCCATAGCTAGTTGGGCTACTTGGAGCTTACTAATAAGGCCCATAGTGAGAGACCGCGTTTCTGTTCCATAAGTTATAACTGGCAACACACAGTGGTCGAAAACTTTCGACTTGAAGCACTGAGATATTTGAAGCTTGAGGCTTATATTAATGTCAACCCTCAATAATATACTAGAAATCAAATTTAGGAAAAGCTTGTACATCGCCAAATAGAATATCGAGTAGGTATGTACAAAGTTCAAAACGGCACGTGGCATTTGACACAAACCAACTTTAAGCAAACATTATTAATAGGCACCCTCCGCCCTGTTATTGATACTCGGCAAACATGCGATTGGCCTAATTCTATTTATGCGAACATCAAAGTACCCCTTTTAATAAAAGTTTTATTAAATGTTAGGGTTAGGACTATGATTACTGTTTATACGATGTGTGTTGAGGGGTGTGGAGATAATGTTGATATTATGATGCATGTAATTACTCTATAATTTTGAATATCATATTGTTGGAAGACTCACAAGGATAATTATAAACGCATAGATCGATTTTTAGAAAATAATTATTCAATGTGCAAAATAGAAAAAGAAATTTAACGGAACGCGATAGAACGTCTAGAACGCACGCCAGCCCGAGCAGAAAGAGGGCGAGCTCCGATTGCTAGCTGGTTTTATTAGCGAGGTGGCGCTGTAGTCGCGTGTTTTTCTTCGGAACTAGGCTTCTCATCTAACAATATAGATTACTCAAATAAATCTGAATTGATATACCGTTTGGTATTAAGAAACCGTCAAATGCAGCGTAAGACATCTCACAAGGTGGACGGATGACCTAATTAAGACTCCAGGATCGTGCTGGATGCAAGCTGCTACCAACTGGTCTTATAGGAGGTATATAAGGAAGGCCTATGTCCAGTAGGAGACGCTTTACAGGCGAAATTATGATAATGATGAGCCCTGGTGTCAGAGTTTTTAAGCTGCCTGAAGGCCTCTGACATGTCTAAACGATTATAACAACCGGGGTCTACAATTTAACGTGTCATCCGAGCCACGGTAGCGCTCAGTTGGAAATGCTACCCGCGTTCACCCATCTGAAGACTGACCGTGCCAAACGTTGCTTAGCTTTGGTGATCGCTAACAAACACCTAGTCAAACTACGCTACGAGCGCTATAGGTAATATACAGGGTTATTTCTAATCAATTAGCATCCTGTTAGAGGCTTATTCTGTACATCATAAATTTTGTTCTGCGACTTTTGTAAATACTAAAATAAAAATTTTTGTTTTTCCATAAAAAATATCGTTCACCCGCGACAAAATGTATGGGACAGCTGTTTTTTTTTGAGTAGACGAAAGTTGTAGAACAAAAGTTGTTAATTTTGATGTACATAATAAGCCCCAAAAAGGATGCTAATTGATTAGACATAACCCTGCACAAAATTATTAACCGCATAATGAGGACAAATTGATAATTATATAAGCACTAAGCAACGACCAATTAACGCCGGGTGACCAGAATAGGGTAATAAATAAATGCTTTAGCTTCTTATCTGACTTAAGAACTAATTACATTCATTAAATCATGTTATCCCCTCCAAAATAGGAAATAAATAAAAACTGAGGCCATTCATCGTACCAAAAGTGACCGTCCATTTTGTTATTCGCACACATTTACTGATATTTAGGGGGTTTTCCTTTGCCAGAGGTAATTTATTAACCTCGCATCTTTGCCAAAACATGTTTACGTCACGCACTTTTTCTAGGCAGGGTTGTACCACATACGATAGGTAGGTTAGTGGTGACAGATTATAGCAGATGTTTGAACTTTTACTTTACGACTAGGTATGGTACGGTTTTTTTATTACCACGAAATGATGATGAACAAATAGTACATTGTACACCGAGGGGAGAAAACGATCTGTTTCTGTTCGAGAGAATGTTTCAAGGAAACTCGAGAACAAAAATCGAACTTTCTCCCGAGTGATACATAGTGCTTTATACTACATCTACGATGAAAATAAAATACAATATTTATTTAATTCAAGCTTAGGTAGTAAGTTATGTATGACTTCTTGGGCTGTATTTTTTATTTCTGGTAGCGTCATTATTACAAAATCGTCACTTTCACTATCAGATGACATTTTGGAAAGTTATTTAGAAAATTAATAGCTAGGTACTTTTAAATTATCCATTTAGTTTAAAACAAAATTTAACGCAATGAAATAAATTGCCGCGCTTTTTTTCGCATTGCAGAATAAGCTTGCCATCCTCATTCCATTAAAAATATAAACAAATTAATCTCTAATTATTTGATATATAACCTTTTTGGATTTGAGGTTTGTATGTTTCCCGCCTTATTTACTAAATATTTCATACAAAACCTTTTTGAGGTTTGACGTTTGTATTTTTTTTATGTTCGCTACTAAAAATCAAAAGAAAGCTAGCCGGGCAGTTTTCATACAACATTCCTGTCCCGCTTCGGAGGGCAGTAATAAAATTCCATACAACTTTTCCCGCCGCACATTTTTAAGGGAAAAATTACGGACTTTGTGACCCGTTTATGAACGAGTAATAAGACACTTTCCGAGTGGGTGTGGTGTAAAAAAATATATAGGGTAGTCATAGTGACTACATTTTTGACCGCATCCGGCGATCTTTCAAAACTAAAGTCATTATTACTAGTAACATACACGAGTGATTTCCCGTTATATAAAATGAAAAATGAGCGAAAATCATGTAAGTTTCCATAAAAATCTTTTAAATTAGATGTCATTCGGTATTTTTCTCTTTTAAACCTTATTTGTACCTACATATTATTATTATTTAGGAAGAAATAATAATTTACGGGACTAAAAGAGCTAAAAAAATTGTAATGTACAACGCGGTCACATTAAGTAGACGCTTGACCATGTGACGTTATTTTGGCGCTCAATTACGGTGTGACGGACTCCCGCACGAAAGGTTCTGAACTATCATTAAAAGATAAGTTTCTACCTGTTTATTAAGATCAAGAAAAAATTGCTTAAAAATTCCAGCGATGCGTCGAGTGTGGCCGCGTTGTAGGTACTATTTATCAAAATGTGCGAAAATTTTCTTGACGATAGAATAAATGGACTGATTTTCACGGATTAAAAATGTCAGTGGTAAGAAAGCCTTGGCGTTTAATTTTATGTAGCACTCAGAATTTGCCCGATTTTTGTAGTTAAGAATCTGCTCTTTATACCTAATCTCGGCCATGACAACACAATGTTTTGAGATAAATCTAGGTGTTGTGTCCTGGAATAATTGGTGAAATAAACAACAGAAACTCCAGCGACATGGTATTAGGCTAGACTTGAGTATAGAAGAACATTAATTTTGGGCCTTAGATGAAATAGCTACGTCATAATGCTAGTTCATATCTGTCCACCAAAAATGTGATATTACCGAAATGATTCTCTTATTTATGATTGATATTAACATTATTAGGAGTTATGTGGGTAATGTATTATGCCAGCCTTTTAAATAGTCCACTGCTGGACGTAGGGCTATCAGCTAAGAATAAATTAGGCCATATCTAATCGCCGTGGAGTGTTTCACATACATTTATTGGTATCATTGTGTGCGAGTCTTCATTTAAATATACACATATGTGAGATACTCCACGAGATTGATTTTTTTTGACATTTTTAGGGTTCCGTACCTCAAAAGGAAAAAACGGAACCCTTATAGGATCACTTTGTTGTCCGTCTGTCCGTCTGTGTGTCTGTCAAGACTCTTTATCTCGAGAACGCGTCAAGATATCGAGTTGAAATTTAAACTGTAAACGTATTTCGATGAACTCTTGCTGTTGTATAAAAGAAAAACTTCTCAGTTGTCGTTTAAAAAAGTTAGAGTCGTTTATGTCATAAAAAACAGCATATTTCGACACTCACAAAAATCAAAACCTACAGGGTACTTTCCCTTGACATAGAACTATGACATTTGGCAAGAAGCATTGTCTTGGAGTACACATATAGGAATAAATCTAAAAACTGTACATTTTTATTTACATCACAAAAAATAGGACCTTAAAATTCACAAAATATGGGCTCAAAATTCAAAGTGAGTAAATCGTATCATGAAAGGTGTCATATAAAAGAACTTCATTAGCACATGCTAAAACAGGTTTTTAATTATTTTAACAATGTGTTTGTACGGAACCCTCGATGTGCGAGCCTGACTCGCACTTGTCCGGTTTTTTTATATCATTAAGCTTAAAACTAAGCAATATAATCAATTATAGTTTTATACTAGTAGTAAACCTAAATTACAGTTTGGCACTTAATGGACTAAGTTATAAGATATGCTAGTCAAGCATGCGACCACGAATAGCCACGAAAACAACTCATTTCGACGTGTGAAAAAGTGATAGATATATACTTTGTCATAACGCTGTCTCGTTCTGACACTACGAACGAAATAATTCGTGGCGCGCATACTAGCCCGGATGGTCATTTTAAATTTAAATGTTTTTTTTTTTTTTTATTTGGGAAATTACAAACCACAGACTCCATGGTCTGTGCCTTTTGTTTACTAAAATATTCAATTATTCGGTTTGACTGTTCAAAAAGAGTTAGTACAATAGAGATGGGTTAGTTTAAATTTTAGCCTAAGTTAGTAGTTTCGGTGCATTGCGTAAATGCCACAAGCAGACCGGCGACCCGCCTGCAGCACCCGATCACGAGTGTGACGCATGTGCCAGCCATGCCAATTTAAATGTTTAAAAAATACGTACTTGATAACATAATTATCTAGTTGGCATTAATTAACTTCCTAATATTGAATATTGAACCATAATCCGTAATTTGTAAAACTATGACTATTTCAGTTACTTTTCCCTATCTTATCTAAAAAACTTCATCATAATTTTCCTTCCTTGGAAGTTACAGTTGGTACTAACACACAAACGCGTTACCAGTCAGTCCCTACCTTAACGAGAAAAACTTTTCGGGTGCCTTTGTAAAGAAACTTCTTTATATAGGGTGATGCGAGTTGGACAGTTTCAACGACTATGAAGTGGAGATAAGGGACTGGATGTGGCACTGATGATAGATAGGAACCTTTGGCCTTTTGGTTACCTCTTCCGAGAATAGCGGTTCTAGGGATTAAAGGTTTTGATCGTTTAACTGAATTATAAATTCTTTAATTGCGTGTTTAGTGTGTTAATGAGAATGAGTTGAAATGAAATTAATTAATGACTTGCATTATCCATCCTTCAGCTAAAGAACGTCCACTGCTGGATTTAGGCCTAGTCTTGAGGTTCTCAATGCAAGTTTTTACCAACCATCCATTTGTTAGCCATAGGACGGCCACTGCTGGACATATTCTCCCCCTATAGACCCCTAATAAGACCGGTTGGTAGCGGCTTGCATCCAGAGCGATTCTGTGGTCTCTCCATCTTGTGGGTGGCAGTCTTATGCTGTGTTAGCCGGTACGTAATCTCCACTCGAGAACTCTTTAGCACCATTGGTCAACAGTCTTCCGTGATTAAGTACCAAAATAAATAAGTTTATATAGCCCGGGTGGATAGCCCTTTTTTTACCTGGGAAAATCTTTTATAGATACTACTCGAGGGCAGGCGGGTGGTACCACTACAGGCTACAGGCACGCTTCTGCACTCCTCCGCGGCACCCAACAGCGCTGTCCCGGGGTGGCTAGCCTTGGTCTCAGAGTTTTTAAGCCGCCTTAAGGCCTCTGACATAGTTAAACGGTTAATTCAACCGTAAGGTACTGTTAATAAGTATTTTACACATTATAAAAGCGCTACGAATATGAAACGATTTAAAATCTATGTCGAACGATTTAACTGCTATGATAACAGTCTTCGCCGTAATAGTCATATCCTTTTCCTCCTTTAAATAATCCTAATTGTTCCTTCTACTCCTTTGTATCTGAAAGAGCGCTTTGAATTTACTCAAGGTCACTCAAATTCTTTAAGATCATCTCGTGCCCTGAAACTAGAATTCAAAGCCTCTACCCACTCCGGCCTTTCCTATGCTAAATCCTTTACTTTAGCTGTCCTGCTGTGGAACGAACTGCCTGTTGCTATGAGACAGGCTAAATCCCTTCCCATATTTAAAAATCTTGTTTATCAATGTTATCTTTCCTTATGTTAGCTAAAATTGGTATATATACGTATATATATTTAGGTATTAGTGTACAAGTATGAATATTTATAAGATGTATCATCATTCATGTATATTTTTTAATTATAGTATCTGTAGGTATCTTTTCTATATTGCTATTATTTATTTCAATGTATGTACTGTATTGTATACACCACCGACCATACTCCTATTTTTAAAATAATTCAGTCCATCTAAAGGTTGCCTGGTAGAAATCATAAGATAAGGCCACCACTGTACATCATATTGTATATTGTGTAGTTTCTGTACTGTGTTTCTGTGTACAATAAAGATATATTTATTATTATTTATCTATTATAACAGTAGATATATTAAAAATGTTCCATAAATCACTTAAAAACACATCACAACTATTAATTTGTCCCAAACAAAACTTATCTAACTTCAACGCAAAGCTTTTAGCTAAATCCATTCACTTATTAAGAAGTTGTTACACAATTACTGTTCACTTCGCGGAGAAAGGTCGCTGGGTGGAAAATGAGATATTTAATATTTTCAAAGAAAAATCGTCACGTTATGTAAAAAAAAAGTTTAATTTATACGGCTATATATAAGGTTTCTCGGAAACTCTGAATTGATAGTTTATTTAAAGAACAAGGCCGACAACTGGCCTTTTTATTTTGGCTTTTGTGGATTCTTGGAAACACTGAATTTATAGTTTCTTTAAAAAATAATGCAGAAAACTGGCCTATTTAATAGGGATGTTTACTGGGTATGAAAATCATTGTTATAATTAGTCCGTCAGTTAGTTTATTGAAAAATATTGGACACGTATTTTTTCTTTTGTCAATCAAACAATTATTGACTAAGGTAAACCTTGTCAAAGTTTGAGAGTGGAGGCTCGTGACGGCACTAGCCGGTACATTTCATAGCGGTTAGTGACGTCACGCGGAACTTTAACAGGCTATATATTCATCGATTTGTGTTAAATTGGCAGAAGAAAAAATACGTGTCTAATATTTTTTGACAATCTATGTAATCTAAAGGATGAATGGATGGATGGATGTATGGATGTTTGTTACTCTTTCACGCAAAAACTACTGAACGGATTGAGATGAAACTTTGCAATAATATAGCTTATATATCAGAATAACACATAGGCTATAAATTATAATGATATTGTGTCAAAAATCAAAATATCATATGGGCGAAGCCGCGGGTAAAAACTAGTAAGTATATAAAAATGAATCGTGGTTGTTAGTCTCGCTAAAACTCGAGAACAGCTGAACCGATTTGGCTAATTTTGGTCACGAAATATTTATGGAAGTTAAGGGCAGGTTTGAACGGTGAGAAAATTGATAAAAGCTCTGAGCTAAGTAATAAAAACATTAATTTCATTTTCCCACACGAAATGTGCACTTAAAAGTTGTCATTGATAGTTGACAGAAGGTGAAATGAATTTCACCGAGTTAGCATTACTCTTTGCAATGTGCGAGTATGAAAGATATCGGTTATTAGCGAGTCGAGACATACTTGGGCTTATGAAAATTTAGTAAAACAGGTCTTCTTATCGGAGAACTATTTGATAAGAAGAGCCTATCTTTATAATTTCAGAATAACCCTTCTTTGGCGGTTGGGTAAAAATGTTCATTATAATTTTTAGATCAAAGATAATTTTAGAAACATGTCTTCATCACATGCAATCTCATGGTAGAACGAGTGCGTTATGAGATGAATTCATTTCATATTCCGCGCGCCATGGCGTCTTGAGACCTCATAAACGATATTGCCCTGTATTTATTAGCATTTTTCAAACCTTTTTTCTGTCATGATTGAAGCGTTTTATTATTGCAATTCTTGCTTCTATATAACAGCACGTAACCAGTTTAAGTACAGAGTGTTCAAGGATAGAGTATGTCCAGAGAAACATCGTGGCGATACGGTGAACTGACAATAAGATTTTAATCAGCAACCAGGGTAGTCAGTACCTTGGTAGACGCGAGTACACGCATCCCGACTGATGAATCAGCTAGACCATTTTTCATATCGTTGAATATACTTAAACAACCATCTATAGTGATAATGCAAGTGGCTATTTATGTGAGAATTAACCTTGAATCTTACAAAGTGATGGGGCAAGCACTATATGAATCCCAACAGCGTACCTACTACTCGTCACAGGAACAGGCTCTTACCTGTGAAACGAACGCTGACAAGGTCCACCAAGTTGACCCATGTCATGGGAACTATGATCTATAACAGACTTTCCCGAAATGTCCTTGAAGCATCTAATTTGACCATATACAAAGCAAGACTAAAGCGGTGGCTTATCAGTCAGGCGTTCTATGATATTGAAAAAGAATTCATGACGCTAAAAATAACCACATACTGCCAGTATGAAGCTTTATAATTATTTAATTCAGTTAATATTATTTCTATTTTCTGCAATTGTTGTAATGATTCGTATAATTTGATGTATTTAATTTTATTTTTAATTACAATGAACATAATTTTGAATTCTTTGTGATAAGCATTTCAAAAATCTGAAGCGAACGCAGGATTTGAACCTGCCCCTTCGGATCACTAGCCCGACGCTCTAACCAACTGAGCCAGCCCGCCTCCTACGCAAGCTTCAAATTTCTGAAGTGCTTACATTTCCCAACTTATAGCGTTGGTGGCGCCACCTGTGATACCCGTATTAGACAGGTTATCACTCAACTAGAAGTTATTAGAACTTCTAAAGATTGACGAGAGATGACGCACTGCTAAATCAATTTTTATGATTTTATTTTGAGTGCGTTCCACACTATATTTTTATCTCTAAGAGTTATCTTTGTGATAAGCATTTCAAAAATCTGAAGCGAACGCAGGATTTGAACCTGCCCCTTCGGATCACTAGCCCGACGCTCTAACCAACTGAGCCAACCCGCCTCCTGCGTTCGCTTCAGATTTTTGAAATGCTTATCACAAAGATAACTCTTTGAGATAAAAATCTAGTGTGGAAAGCACTCAAAATAAAATCATAAAAATAATTTTGAATTATTTGAGAATATATTTTGTATTCAAATTATATTATTTTATGTAATTAAATGACGTGTACTAAAATGTACTCGTATCAATAAATTAGTATGAGTACTGAAAAAACCGAATTGGTGTCTTGGTAGACATCAATTCGGTATCAATCACGTTTAGTTGTACTAGCAATGACAAAACAATATTTTCAACGTATCAAAATCAGTAAAATGGCACACGGGCGACCTCACCTACAACGCTTCTCTTTGCACTAACTCTATCATTTCTTGACGTTATATATATTTTTTAATTTAAAACAAGTATGGACAACTTTTTCATTTTATTAAATTAATTCTGCAATTACGTAAATTATTGGTTCCTAGTTTTTCTCTCAGGTAAATATTATGGTAAAACTAGGAATCATATTTACAGAATTTGATGTAAGACGACTTCAAAAAAATCATTTTTTTTCTTTCTTATTATTTCGATCAACTACATTATCCCTCATGCTTGAACTGTGCGTAACTTTTCTAGTATTGTAGTTATTCATAGGCATCGTTGATGTTTTACTATCAAAAGTATCTTTATTGACATGAACAAAAAGATTTAGCAATAGATTTGTCTAGACTAGCTCAATCAATAATTTATTTTTTATTACAATGTAATGTCACCTGCCGGCTCCACCGGAAGACCAGCGCTGGTTCACAGCTAGCATACGCTGAGATGGAGCCGATTTGTGACATAAATATAGATTATTAGTATTCTACTTAGTTTTAATATTTATTATGTTTAATTCATATTGTACTCTATATTTTTGTCACAATAAAAGGATGTCTATGTCTATATCTCAATTTAAATAAAAAAAGCTCAAAACATATCAAATAGCTCACTAAAACCATTTCCATTAAAACTCAGTAAAACTATAAAATGCAGTACCACAGGGAGACTATGAGGATACTACAACAATAAAACGTTGTACCGTAGGGATGATAAAATTTAATACTTTCAGGAGTTTCAACTCAGGTACATTCACAGTGAGTTGTGAACAAATTTCAGCCCTAACTGCAGTTGTTAAAGCCAAACAGTTCGTAATCATGTCAAACTTCACAAAACTGCAATTTAAACCGTACATTTGGGTTTTATTTCAACACGTTATGTGAAACTACAAGAGAATTGAATTAAATGTGAGATATAATTTTAATTTGGAGTGTAATTTACTTTTGGTACTACGACGCTTGTTAAGGGTTTAATTTTAACTGTTACTTAATTTAGTGGTGTTTTAAGGTCTAATTGTTTATTTTAAGTAATTGATAGTGAGTAGGTTATTAGGGTTCTGCATCTCAAAAGCGGAAACGGAACCCATATAGAATCACTTTGTTGTCCGTCTGTCCGACCGTGTGTCAAGACTTTTTATCTCGGAAACGCGTAAAGTTAACGGGTTTAAATTAAAACCAAAAGTATATCTATGGTCTTTTGCAGATATGAAAAATCAAACTTAGTTATAGCTATTGTAAAAATGAGTTAGAGCCGTTTTATTGGTAAAAATTGCATATTTCGACACTCACAAGGGAATCAAACCTTATAGGGTACTTCTCGTTGATCTAGAAGTATGAAAATTGACAAGGAGTCTTTGAGTACACATGATAGGCATAAATCTAAAAACTGTAGTACATTTTAATTAAGTCACAGCACTATGGCTTATATGCAAGACATATATTATGGACCGAAATTTTAAAGTGAGTTAATCGTATCATATGTGGTTATAGTTATGTCCAGAGTTTAAGGAATTTAGCTCCCAATTTAATTCAATTTTCAGGATTTGTACGAAACACTCGTGAGCAAGCCTGACTTGCACTTACCCAGTTTTATTTAAAATTGGTTTGATTTTTTCGATCATATACTTACTCATATTTTACTATGGAATATAACAGTTCGTTTAACTAATTATTTATTAATTAGACGTAAAGACAATTTTCGTCATTTACCTTAAAATTAGCAGCATATTAGCACTATGTTTTTGCTACACTTTTTCAGGAAAGAAAGAACCTAAGTCAAAACAGAGACATGCAAATCCATAAACAATATGCGGATGAGATTATAAAGCAGCCAGATTTGAACTGTACCACTTATCCGCATTCTGTGTACGTATAAATCCGTCGACTAGTACCTACTCAGGTATCGAGTAGGTACTAGAGAACTGTGCGGATTGATTCCGTAGCAAAACTGCATTGAAAACGCCACGGGCAACCGTGGACAGGCCACGCGCAGAAGAGGGCGTCATGTATTCACAATCGGTTTTACTTGTATAAGTAAGCTAATTTACTTGATATCACTACAAGTACAGAAAATAAACATATTCAGATTTGTTCTATAGCTAAGACTTTGTCTGGACTAGACAATGCTGTATGAACCTGTGTGAGTACCAGTGCTAAAAATATTTTCCATCGCAATTCATTTTTAACACGTTTTTATTAGTTTCACCTGTATGTATGTTTGCTTGTAACCAACCCCTTTGAGCTCGATATTGACCTACTTTGAGCGATCAGATTTTAAACTTTGCACACCTAACAAAGACCGATGACAATGCATTTTAAAAGAAAATATTTTTATTTTAAAAACTATATTTATTTTATTACAAAGATAGCGCTATGTTTAGCTTTTGTTTACGAGCTTATGTATGAAAAAGTTCAATTACTTACAATATTATTTATTGCTTTACCTACCTGCGAATTCAGCAGATTACGAAACCTTTCGGCAAATTTGGTGTAGAGTAAACCCGTGTTTCCATAATATGGCACTGCTATAAATGCGAAATACTCCCTTCAATTCTCGCTTCCAACCGCATCTGTTCAACGGATTAATAAAAAACACCGCACTATTGAATTTGGCCGAACCAACGTGCAAATACTCTCCCGGCTCTAACCACTGGCTTAAGGCACTATATTCCCGATACAAAACCAATTGTACAATACCACAATTTTAATTATTAACAACCGTTAATTAAATTGTTAATTTAACCGTTAGGCAGTAGCGTGCAAACATTATTGTGATTCGGTTTAAAGGGCAGTGTCTCCAGTAAATAATCAAGGATATATATGAGACTTTTCAAAGTTCTGTTGAGCTGATGCTGCTGTGGATTCGAGCTGTTATAGTTCAATATTTTAGGTGACTCTGATGTGTTACGGGCACTTGTCATTTACAAGTACTTCTTGGTACTCAATCATATAAAAAAAAATTTATAGTTGTCGTTGCGCAAAAAAATCAAAAATTAAAGAAAGCTGTGATTTTAAAACTGAAACAAGCAAAAGATATTTATTGAAACTTTTGCGATGAAAAAGTTTGAAGAACTTTCATTTTTACAATTGACTTATTTATGTAAAACGAGAACCATAATTTTTTCCGGGATAAAAAGTACCCTGTGTCCTTTCTTGGAATCTATATAGCCCATACTATCTATGTACCAAATTTCATCAAAATCAATTCAGTTTAGGCATGAAAGCGTAGCAGACAGACAGGTAGACAGATTTACTTTCACATTTATAATATCAGTATAAGTAGTATGGATTTTACATGCATGAAAATATTTCACCATTAACGTTTGCACGGAAATCGTACCTTAACCGCTGGCTTAAGCCTAAATGGATGCCTGCATCGTACTAGAATTAATTGTACATGCAACACTCGTGGAAATGCAGAATTTAATACCGACTTTTATATCCCAAAGTACGTTTTAACGCCGACGCGATGAAAGGACGCGATGCATGAAACTACTTCATCCGAAGGTCCCATGCCATTAAATATTGCTGCGGCATTCCAGCTTAGAAATGTGTGGCAAAATTCTGTATTAGAGTTGGAAAAAAGAAAATTAAAATGTTGGACGGTTTTGCTGGTAGTGGTTTATTGTGATGAATATTTAAACGAGGTGATTGAGACATTTGTAGCGCTAAGTGTCAGCTTAAAGAACTATCGGCGAGGTTATTCTTTGGATGGAAGACCGTGGGTTGCATTTATAATTGAGCTCTACCGTGGCTAGCATGATTAATTAAAACGTAAGCTCAGACATTCTTCACCTTAAAAACTATGACAACACGAGCCACAAAATCAATATGAAATGTTTGAGCTATTTGTGTATGTCAAGACTCTTATCTCGGGAACGTGTAATGATATCGAGTTGAAATATAAACTGCATACGTATATCTATGATCTCTTGCAGTTGTATAAAATAAAATTTTCTCAGTTATCGTTTAAAAAAGTTAGATCCGTTAATGTCGTAAAAAACCGCATATTTCGACACTCACAAAAAACAAAACCTACAGGGTACTTTCCGTTGACAAACAACTATGAAACTTGGCGAAAAGCATTGTCTCAGAGTACACATATAGGAATAAATCTGAAAACTGTACATTTTTATTTAAATCACAAAAAATAGGGCCTCAAAATTCACAAAATATGGGTTCAAAATTCAAAGTGAGTAAATCGTATCATGTAAGGTATCATATTAAAGAACTTCATTAGCACATGCTAAAACAGGTTTTTAAATTATTTTAACAATGTGTTATTTTCGAAATATGACGAGAAAAGTGAAAAAAGAAAAACTTTTTTGTCGCTGGTTATAGTATAGAGATTTTAACAACTTCCCAATTTTGTGAAATTTTCTGGATTTGTACGGAACCCTCGATGTGCGAGCCTGACTCGCACTTGTCCGGTTTTTCCAAAGGTAAGTAGGTACCATGATTGCTGCGGCATTTTAGCTTAGAAATGGGTAGAAAAAAATTGTATAAGGCATGGAAAAGCGAAAATAAAAATGATCGTTTATTTTAAGCTTTATTAGGTCGAACTCTAGTCGCCACCATAAATTTATCCACCACTAACGGAATTTATTCACCATCCCACCACCTTTATCCACTACCACCAAACTTAATCCACTATCCACCTACATGAAAATATTATCCTACTAATATTATAAACGTGAAAGTTAGTGAGGATGGATGGATGGATGGATGTATTAATGTTTGTTACTCTTTCACGCAAAAACTACTGAACGGATTAAGATGAAACTTTGCAATAATATAGTTTATATACCAGAATAACACATAAGCTATAAATTATTATGATATATTGCGTATGCGGGCGAAGCCTCGGGTAAAAACTAGTACTGGATAAAGGCCCGTGGTAGACTTTTCTCAATAATAATACATAATTATTTTTCGATCGCGTACAAAAGTCGAAAAATTCGCTAAAATCGATGCATACAATTTTTACATTACTATAGTAGCCGGCAAGCAACTTTACCTTTAAACCACAGCTACCTCTCTTTTGTTTTATCAGCTAACGAAAGGGAGAGACTGATATTTTTTGGTATACGTGCCGGGACCTATATCAATTATACTAAAACGGTTTAGTTAATCTTGAAAAAAAAAATATTGCATCATTTCCGAAGAATATCACAAATTTTGTTCGAGATAGAAAAGATTTTTCTAAATCGGTCTACAATTGACGAAAATTTCGATGAAGATACTCCAAAAGATACATTGAACTTGACTCATTGAACATTTTTTATTTTTATATTTGAATATCGTGACATTATTGACATTTTTTATTTATTTATTTAAGTTTATAATTTTTTAAATTTGGAGACACTTCATTTGTATACATATTTCTTTATTATGAGTTATGACATTGTCGTATATTTCACATGCCAAGGAATGGCAAAATAGATTGGACAAATCCTACAAAATTAACACCCTAATTGTACTCTATTTTTTGTGAAATTAATATCATTTCATTTCACAGACGAAAATAGAACTTCCTCCATGTTGGAAGTTGGTTAAAAACGCGCCAAATCCGGCCAAAATACTTCCCAAAGTATTTCTAAGCGCGGGACATTTTAGAAAGCACGGTCAGCGTGACTGGTCAGAATAATTAAAACCGTTGATGAGTTGCGGCGGCGACGAGGTTATGTTAATTCAATCATTGTTTAGTAGAGCTTATATTATGTATATGTAGTTCCAAAATACAGGCTGTATATCCAAACACATGCAATCACTGAAGTGAATCATTTGTTACTTTTTAACCGAAATCAAAAAAGGATGTTTTCGATTCGACTGTACCTACGAGTATGTTTTCGTTTTGTATCTTTGTCACGTGATAAATTTGGATGTTTTCAAGCGTCTAGGTACTCGTAGGTACAGTCGAATCGAAAACATCCTTTTTTGATTTCGGTTAAAAAGTAACAAATGATTCACTTCAGTGATTGCATGTGTTTGGATATACAGCCTGTATTTTGGAACTACATATACATAATATATATATATAAATACAATTATCTGTGTATTTATATTATATGTTAGCCTCCAAAAAACTTGGTGTTCTCTCTAAGGTGAGACGGTATTTCACACCTGAGCAACTGCTTTGTCTTTATAAAGCACAAGTCAGGTCTTGCATGGAATACTGCTCTCACCTTTGGGATGGCTCTGCCAAATATCAACTGGAGGCTCTGGAGTCGATTGAGAGGCGAGCCAAGAGGCTGATTGACAACGACACCTTGACTAAGACGCAGCTGCAAAGTCTTGAGCATCGTCGCAAGGTAGCGTGTTTGTCGGTCTTTTACCGGATACACTTCGGAGAGTGCGCCCAGGAGTTGCACAATCTGGTCCCCCCTGCCCCTTTTTTCTATCGTACGGCTAGACGGACGCGACCAAAGCGCCACCCTTTTATGGTGGACATTCCGAGCGTTAGAACCAAGCGTTTCGAATCCTCATTCCTCATACGAACAGCCGGAATGTGGAATGCTTTGCCTGGGTCTGTCTTTCCGTTAAAGTACAACGTGAGTGTCTTCAAAGTCAAAATCCCGAGTAAATAGGTATCTTCTAGGTAAGCGTGCTACACCCTAGACCGCACATCTGCTTAACATCAGGCAGTGTGTAGTCAAACGCAAACCTATTCGAAATAAAAAAAAAAAAAAAAAAAAATATGTATTTCATGTATGTTTATGTTATGACATTATATTTTTATCATTGTTATGTTGTAGTATTTAGTATTTTTTAAATATCTTCCCTCGCATCCCATTCATTTATCTTTGCGGTATTCTTTCTGTACTGAAGTTGCCTGGAAGAAATCGCTTCCAGCGATAAGGCCGTCGTTTGTTTTTAACTAGGTTATGTAACAATTGTATTGTTTTAATTTTCTGCCATGGTGCGAAACAATAAAGAATTATTTATTATTATTATTAATCCGCCAAATTATTTTTCTTTTTACTTTTGATGTGGTCCTATTAAAATTTTATCGAAATCGGCTTAGTTGCTTTTGAAAAATAATACATCGATGACAGATTGCTTCGTGCGAACTGTTCGAATTCTGTACACGGTTGAAGTCAGTTCTGCCATTTTTGGAAAAATTATAATTAAGTAGGTAGTGTTGTATTTTGATGCTAAAACTATATAGGTACTTAAATTACTACTGCATAAAAGTGATTCGATCATCCACAGAATCTTGAAGGTCGAAAGATAATCCAAATGCTTTTCTTCTTGTCAGTTCTTATTTTCATCACCTGGAAATATCAACTGGGGGCTCTGGAGTCGATTGAGAGGCGAGCCAGGAGGCTGATTGACAACGGCACCTTGACAAAGACGCAGCTGCAAAGTCTTGAGCATCGCCGCAAGGTGGCGTGTTTTTCGGCCTTTTACCGGATACACTTCGGAGAGTGCGCCCAGGAGTTGCACAATCTGATCCCCCCTGCCCCTTTCTTCTATCGTACGGCTAAACAGACGCGACCAAAGCGCCACCCTTTTATGTTGAACATTCCGCGCGTTAGAACCAAGCGTTTCGAATCTTCATTCCTCATACGAACAGACAGAATGTGGAACGCTTTGCCTGGGTCTGTCTTCCCGTTAAAGTACAACGTGGGTGTCTTCAAATCCCGAGTAAATAGGTATCTTTAAGGTAAGCGTGCAGTGTGTAGTCAAATGCGAACCTATTCAAAATAAAAAAAATAAAAAAAAACTCTTTATCATCAATATTTTAGTCGTTAGACGTCCACTGTTGGACTCAGGCCTTCTTTAAGGATATCTAATAAAACCAGTTGGAAACAAATTGCATTTATTTTGTACTGTACTGTACCAGCCTTTTTAATAGTCCACTGCAGGAAGGTCCACTGCCTAACCACGAAGGGTGATTGTATCTAGCGCCATCGATAACTTTTCGATCCTATTGGCCATCATTGCGCCGTGTTAATTATCTACATATGCTTTACCTGCTAAATTTTCAAGTTGATAATCTATTGGAAACTTTAGTTCTTGTACGGATATCCTCATTTCTAATTTCATCTCGCTGAGTAACTTCAGGCACTTCCTTCTTCACAGCTCTTTAGGCTATTTCCATCTTACTTATCATCACTTATTTCAGTCTTTTGAAGGACTTCTTCCATGAAAGAGATGTTGTGATGCAGATGAATTTAATCTTCAGTATCACGGGAAACAAGTACAGAAGAATGTTGAATAAAGCCGGAAACATACTATCGGCCGCGGCTGACGGACGCGACTGACAGCCGCGACTTAGCAATGTGCACAGTCTTAAAACATCCGGTGTGCCAGATCGCTCTAGGACGTCTGAACGCTCAAGATCGTCCGAAGGTGACGTCCGCGACTTATGTCCAATAGTGTGCACGGCTCAGTGTACTTTCATAGTCTAGATACCTATCAGTCGCGGCTGTCAGTCGCGTCCGTAAGCCGCGTCCAATAGTATGTTTCCAGCTTAACAAAGACGTGTGAAAGGGTCTTGAGTAAAAAGAAGCACAGAAAAAAAAATTACAGTCATCGACTAATTTACCATAGAGCACATAGATAGATGTAATTATGTTTACACAGATAATACAATTGAGCAAAATCTTTCGATTTGTGACATCGATTTTAAACAAAATCTATCGATCGATTTTAAACAAAATCTATCGATTTCCAACAACTTTATTATGAAACATTAATTTATACAGTTTTTATCAATCTTGGAATTAAAGCATCTGTTGCAACAGCCAGTTTTGTATGGGTGATCATGGGTAGTTTCAGCCGACTTCAAAAAAGAGGTTTTTTCTCAGTGCAGCTCTGGCAAAAACTTTGGGAAAAATGTAAAGCAACAGCCTGTATGCAGTTCCCGAAATACTCCCTTTGTTCTATTATGGATTGTAATTGAATTAGCAAGTACACATTATCTATGTGGTATCCAATTGATGAATTGGTTGGTTAGGCAATCGGTTTCCATTATGGACACACTTTAAACACATTCAAAATGATATGAAAATTATTTATAAAAACCGAGTAAATGAAGCGTGGGCTAGGAAGCAACTGATCTCATTCAACTGAAACTGCTTCAAATGAACATTATGTATCGTATTTATAGGGTTCCGTACCTCAAACGGAAAAAACGGAACCCTTTTAGGATCACTTTGTTGTCCGTCTGTCCGTCTGTGTGTATGTCAAGACTCTTTATCTCGGGAACGCGTAAAGACATCGAGTTGAAATTTAAATTGTATACGTATATATGTAGTCTCTTGCAGTTGTGTAAAAGAAAACCTTCTCAGTTATCGTTTAAAAAAGTTAAAGCCGTTTATGTCGTAAAAAACCGCATATTTCGACACTCTCAAAAATCAAAACCTACAGGGTACTTTCCGTTGATATAGAACTCTGAAATTTCGCGAAAAGCATTATCTCAAAGTACACATATAGGAATAAATGTGAAAACTGTACATTTTTATTTAAATCACAAAAAATAGGGCCCTCAAACTTCACAAAATTCTAAGTCAGTAAAATGTATCATGTAAGGTATCATATAAAAGATCCTCAGTAGCACATGCTAAAACAGGTGTTTAATTATTTTAACAATGTGTAGTTTTCGATGTATGACGTGAAAAGTGAAAAAAAAAAACTTCTTTGCCGATGCCAATTATGTGAAATTTTCTGGATTTATACGGAACCTTCAGTGCGAGCCTGACTCACACTTGTCCGGTTTATTTTTATTTGTGATTAGTACTCCGAAAAATATTAACCACATTGACTAGCGTGCTGAATATGACTAATTGACCCTTCCTGGATAAACTTATTTTCAGCAGTGACCTACTAAAAAGGTTGGTACAGACCAGTACTGCAAAAAAAAATGTTTTATATCCTACACCAAAAACTGATATGTTTTAAAAATAAAATAAAACAATAAAGCGAAAGACAAAAGGCGACACGTAAAACTAACTTACTCGTAACTACAATTTTACACACACGATTTAACCACAAAATGCTACATTTTGACGTAAAAAACGAAAAATATAGTAATTAGGTGCACTCCGCAGCAGGCGGCAGAACCACTCGAGTTTTATAAAAATGTTTTTCGTTAAGTAGCTCGCTTTATGCTGAATGTGGGTTACCCATTTACTCATTGGCAGTTTGTTGCACGCTGCTGTTTTGTTGTTAGAATATTGTTGAGCTTGTATAGAATATCTTGTTTATTGCATTCATCATTCATTTAATATAACAGTGGAAGTGAATCGGGTAATCGACAAAATCCATCGGATTAGCAAATTTCAATGACAGTGGGCAGGGCATATAGCGCGGAAGACTGATAACTAATGGAAAATTTTTGATTTAAAAAGAAAAATGTAGTGATTAGATTCACTCGAGTTTTATAAAAAGTTTACGTAGTGGCTCGCTCTATGCTGAACGTGGGTCACCCATTTACCCATAGGGAATATATTTTCCGCTATTTACGAGTACATCATTTATTTATTAAATACACAGCAAGTTAAAATTTGAATACGTTTAGCACCTACAACGCGGTCACATTAACTAGACGCTGATCATGTGACGTTAATTTGGCGCTCAAGTACGGTGTGCAAATAAACCGGCCAAGTGCGAGTCGGACTCCCACACGAAAGGTTCCAAACCATCTTCTATAAAATATAAGTATCTACCTGTTTATTAAGAGCGAGTAAAAATTGCTTAAAAATTAATGCGATGCGTCGAGTTAATGTGACCGCGTATCCTAATACATAAATAATAACATGTAAAATACACCAATACATACATATTGATAAAAAATATATAATATATTATTTTATAATTTCTGGCAATCATCATTTTATATATCCAACAATGGATCATGTATAGCAAATCGTGTAGCCAAATTTACCGACATGACCCAGCGGATGGGCAACTTGAGATGGCAATAGGCAAGCCACATAGCACAGTTGACTTAACACTAAATAAGGAATAGCAAAACTGTAGCAAAAATAACCGACAAAGCCCAGCGAATTGGCAAGTTTAGATGGCAATAGACAGGCCACATAGCACAGTGGACTTAACTATAAACAACTTGTATCAAAACGTATAGCCAAAGTAATTATAGTAAACGAGGGATACCCATTTACCCATTGGGAGTTCTTTTTCCGGTATTTTATTGTTCGAATATTGTTTAGCTTAAATAGAATATCTTGTTTCTTGCATTCGTCATTTTATCTATATAATAATGGATAATGTGTAGCAAATTGTGTAGCTAAATTAACCAACATTGCCCGGCGGACTGGCAAGTTGAGATGGCAATAAGTAAGCCACATAGCACAGTGGACTCAACATTAAATAAGGGGTAGCGCAACGTGTAGCAAAATTAACAGACAGCACAGATTGGCAAGTTAAAATGGTATTGGGCTGGGCATTTAGTACAGAAGACTGATGACCGATGCAACATTTTTGTGGTAAAAAAGAAAAATGTAATTAGGTGCACATAGCACGGAGAACTGGTTATGGGATAGAAAAGTTTTAGAGTGAGACCACGCCACGTACCGGCAAGTGCAGCGTAGGAAGTCTGCCCACAATATGGACTGACACACTCATTAAGACTGCAGCGAATATTACCGCTTCAAACTGAAGTTGGTTGGAAGCAGCTTGCATCCAGCACGATCCATAAGGGAAATCCATAAGTTCAGCAGTGAACATCCTGTAGCTGACTGCCTCGGTGGCTCAGTGGTTAGTGACCCTAACTTCTGAATCAAAGAGGCGTGGGTTTTATCCCCACCCAGGGCAAATATTTATGTGATGAACATAAGTGTTTGCTCTGTGTCTGGGTGTTATTTAGTTACTATCCATATAAGTATTTATTTAAAAATAAGTATATGTGGTATATCAGTCTCTGGCAGCCATATCACAAGCTTTGCTTAGTTTGGGGTTAGAGGCAGTGTGTAAGATGTCCCAAAAAAATATTTATTATTTATTTTATTTATATAGATGTATTAATGGTAGTGGATAGCTTTGTTACGTCTACGGATCTCTTCATTTCAGATTACATCTCACAGATAGACTCCAAGAATAGCCTGCTCCATAACTCATTGGGTTACTTGAATAAATAACTTTAGGCATTGTGTCTTCCAATATTGAAAGGAAATAATTATTAATACCACAGCAACATCATTGTAGCTACTATTGTGATTTTCGCACGAGCTTTGAAAACATTTTCATTTCTCCAGAGACCTGATACCGATTCAGACAATATTTGCTATTTGGCAGAGTCAGGTGTGATATTACCGGTTATACGTAAGCATATCGTTAGATTTTATAGTTTCGCGAATACGGTTTTGCGAAATACAGGACAGTTTCGTTGTTTCTATTACTTTTATTCAAGCAAAATGTTATCTACAATAATGACACTTTTTGCTTTAGAAAGATATATTTCTTTAATTATTGGTTCTTTGTAAAATTGTGTAGTAACAAAATGTCTTGTCTATGTTGTGTTCATTAAGTTTTTCCTAAAAAGTTAAGCAATGTTCGGCACGGTCAGTCTTTGGATGGGTGACCGCGGGTGACAATTACAACTGAGCGCTACTGTCGCTCAGTATGCTGAGTGTGAGTTTTGTCGTAAACATGAAGCGCTCTTCGGCGAGCGCGTAAGCATATAATTTGTATGAACTAGTTGTGTTTCAAAAACGCACCGCTAGTGGCGCTGTACATTTCTTCATACAAAATACATACTTACGCGCTCGTCGAAGAGCGCGTCATGATTACGACAAAACTCACACTCAGCATGCAGATACCAAGGTAAATTGTAGGCCCAGTTGTATTTTAACCGTTTAAACATGTCAGAAGCCTTTAGGCGATTTAAAAACTCGGACACCAGGGCTAGCCACCCAGCCTATACGAACTTACTTACTTTTACTTAAAAAAAATAGTAATAAAAATTGTTTTCTGTAAAGGCAGTGTACGGACAATAATTTTTCGTAATAACGTCATAAGAAAAGGTTGTGGAATCAACAACTGAAACAAGCCGAACACTTAGATCGATCGTGCCTCTCTACCGCTTGTTCTGCGATCTCGCTTACACATTCGGATCAGTCGGAACGTGACACTTTTTGTGCATGCAGCTGCGATCATCGATTTATAAGACGTTATCAAACGTCAAAAACATAACAAGAATTGTATTGTACGAATTAAGTCTTAAAATTATAAAAGGCATGATTACATTGTTGGACCGTATAATTTTATCACTTAAACACAAAAAGTAATTAAGAAAAGAGCTGAAAGAAAAATGGCAAATAACGTAATGAAGATCTGAAAGTTTAGCTAGTTACATTAATTCACCATAATAATAATAATTTGCCTATTTATGGTTGTAATAAACTTTTACTAACAATCCTACTAATATAAACGCGAAAGTTTGTGAGGATGGATGGATGGATGTATGGATGTTTGTTACTCTTTCACGCAAAAACTACTGATCGGATTGAGATGAAACTTTGCAATAATATAGCTTATATACTAGAATAACACATCCTACTAATATTATAAACGCAAAAGTTTGTGAGGATGGATGGATGTATGGATGTTTGTTACTCTTTCACGCAAAAACTACTGATCGGATTGAGATGAAACTTTGCAATAATATAGCTTATATACCAGAATAACACATCCTACTAATATTATAAACGCAAAAGTTTGTGAGGATGGATGGATGTATGGATGTTTGTTACTCTTTCACGCAAAAACTACTGATCGGATTGAGATGAAACTTTGCAATAATATAGCTTATATACCAGAATAACACATCCTACTAATATTATAAACGCAAAAGTTTGTGAGGATGGATGGATGTATGGATGTTTGTTACTCTTTCACGCAAAAACTACTGATCGGATTGAGATGAAACTTTGCAATAATATAGCTTATATACTAGAATAACACATCCTACTAATATTATAAACGCAAAAGTTTGTGAGGATGGATGGATGTATGGATGTTTGTTACTCTTTCACGCAAAAACTACTGATCGGATTGAGATGAAACTTTGCAATAATATAGCTTATATACCAGAGTAACACATCCTACTAATATTATAAACGCGAAAGTTTGTGAGGATGGATGGATGGATGGGTGTTTGTTACTCTTTCACGCAAAAACTACTGAACGGATTGATATGAAACTTTGCAATAATATAGCTTATATATCAGAATAACACGTAGGCTATAAATTATAATGATATAATTGCGTATGCGGGCGAAGCCACGGGTAAAAACTAGTCGTGTAATAAAAGCTGCAAAAACACGCCTCATATATCGAGTTCTTCAGTAAAGATATACTAAGCCAGAAGGAGGTGATTTAGACTTTTATTATGAACTACTTTTTTTATGGGGAAAAGTGGAAAGTAGATGTAGAGACGCTTCAAATCGATCGTATTGAAGATCTATAGGGGAGGCCTATGTCCACTGACTACGGCTAATGACTAAAACTTAGTCAATTTTACACTAGTACATTTACTAACATCGATCCATTTGCAACAGAGTCCTAACTTAATTTTAGTTTTTTCAATATACTGCGAAACAATATTGAAATAACAGTACATACGTAGGTTCGAGTGCTTACGAGGAGAATGAAAAATAGCGGGCAATTTTCACCTTTGACCGTTTTTGGGGATCCGTACTTCATAAGCTAAACACTTTGAAGCTGAAAAGATTACCTCGAATTTTATTTAAATAAACTTGAGCAATTTTCAATACATATAAGTATTCCTATTGAGATGACAGCAGAAATTTCGCATGCAAATGTATGTCGCATGACAATGCAATAATATGGTAACATGCGGTCTAATGATGGAGTCGGAAGGTGGCCATAGGAACTCCTGTACTAAACAAGAAATACCCGACGTATTTGAGCTCGTTTTACCTACTTGTTTTGGCTAGCACTCTGCTGCTAAATGATATCTCAAAAGCTTGTATATAAAAAAAGTTACATTTTTATAATAATTCATGTATATTTAAATTAAAATACCGATTAAAGTTCACATACTCAAGTATGCATTGATAGTATTGGATTACTGTTATTTTTTCATCACTGAAATTTTAATGAAGGAAAATATCGTAAGACAATCTTCATACGTTCGTAGAAGTAATTCGATGCAATATAATAAGTAAATCTACCAACCTGCCAGAACTGGGCTAGCAAGAGCAGATCTAAGAACAGACCTATGTTCAGCATTGGACTTTTAAAAGACCGTTATTATGCAGCACAGTATATACAGTCTACGAAGGAACCCTATCACATAAGTCTCTCAACACGCTTTTGCCAATTTTTTTCCGGTATCGAGTTCGAGTCGTGTTTACCGATACCGTTGTGCCGCTTCGTTGCGAGGTTTCCAAAAGGTTAACAAAGGCACACATTAATTAAATTCATGCATACTTACAAAGCGACTGGTAAAATATTCGAAATAATAACTGAAGATATCCGCTATGGACTTAAGATATACTCGGTTCTACTAGTCAGTGAGTGAATATTATTACCATGGAAAATTCTGAACATTATAACATCCTTGATTACCATGGAAAATTCCATGAATAAACTTCGTTAATACTAAATTATGTTTTAACAATACATAAATGTATAGGTATATTACGTTCCTATAAGAAAATTAGATGTCATCAATGTCGCGCTGTATTGTATCGACAGCGTTCATTATAAAATCAAAAATGTTGAATACCCCTGAACATAAAGCTTATATTAATCTAAGTTATTAACAATAGGTACCTAGATCATTTCAACACCACTTTTTAGGGTTCCGTACCTCAAAAGTAAAAATCGGAACCCTTATAGGATCACTTTGTTGTCCGTCTGTGTGTATGTCAAGACTCTTTATCTCGGGAACGCGTAAAGATATCGAGTTGAAATTTAAACTATATACGTAAACTCATGAATTCTTGCAGTTTTGTAACAGAAAAACTTCTCAGTTACCGTATAAAAAAGTTAGAGCCGTTTATGTCGTAAAAAACCGCATATTTCGACACTCACAAAAATCAAAACCTACAGGGTACTTCCCGTTGACATAGAACTATGAAATTTGGCGAAAAGCATTGTCTCAGAGTACACATATAGGAATAAATCTGAAAACTGAACATTTTTATTTAAATCAAAAATAATTGGGCTTCAAAATTCACAAAATATGGGTTCAAAATTCAAAGTGTGTAAATCGTATCATGTCAAGTATCATATAAAAGAGCTTCATTAGCACATGCATTTAATTGTTGTAGTTTATTTTAGTTAATAGTGTGGGGGTGAGTCCAAATACTTACCACTACAAACCAATTGGTTTATTGGTAGGTATAAGATAAGCTTGTATATTGTTTGTGATAGATAAATAAAAAATAAAAAAAATAAAAAAAAAATAAAAAAAAAATAAAAAAACAGGTTATTAATTATTTTAGCAATTTTCGATGACAAGAAAAGTAAAAAAAAAACTTTTGTCGACGATGATGATGATGATTTTAACAACGTACTTACCAATTTTGTGAAATTTTTTGGATTTGTACGGAACCCTCGGTGTGCGAGCCTGACTTGCACTTGTCCGGTTTTTTTAACAAATTATAACTGCACGAATTGTCCCGAAAAGCGGGACAAAAATATGGTAAATATTTTCCCATATTTTTGTCCCGCTTTTATGTTATCAAGTGTTCCTTAATACATGCATCGGTGTCGGAAAATGTCAGCTTATTTTTTTTTAAATTGTGAATAAATCCGCGCCTGACCACACAATAATACAATAAAACAACACTTCATTGACACCAACACATAGAAAAACATAACAGAAGAAACAAAGAAAGAAGAGGCACAAAAGGCAGTCTTATCGCTAAAGGCTATTTCTTCCAGATGATTAACCTCATTTGGATGTAAAGAAACGTGAAACAAGGACGGTGGTACAAACGTAAAAATAAATAAATATATAAAAGATACAGTAACTACAAATTTCCAATAGACAACACACAAACTACATAATAATAGCCATACATAAGTACTTATAATAATACGTAGATATGGGATATAAAGATAGAATAATATAGATAATGTTATGGGCACCTTTGCACCAGGAACGATGAGGGGTGGGTTATTTGATTAATTTTTTAAGTAGGTGTATATATTTTATTTTCTGTTAATATTGTTACTCATATTTAACAAACTTTACTCTCTAAGCCTTGTATAATTATATAGGTATATACGTAGATTAAAAATAAACTTTCTTAAAGATATATAAAAATATACTACAAATAATTTAATGACGAAGAGTGAAATGAGTATCAGTCAGAGAGAGCTTCGAGAAATAATGTTGCTGAACCTGAGCCTTGAAAGATTCAACGTTTTGTGCACGTCTGATGGTCACAGGAAGGTCATTCCAGAGAGCTAACAGCTCGAACACTGAAAGAAAAATCACAAAAGAAACAGTGAGATGGAGAGGAGTGACTACCAAATAGCCTGATGGTAAACGACGATACTTAGTTAGAAAACACCAAAATTGTTGATTTCCCTTCTAATACCTTTTCACCCTGAGCAAATACTCGTCAAGCACACTAAGCAGTTCCTAACTAACTTAGTTTTCAATACAATCCTTTGACATTGGAGTTTCGTGTGAAGTGCATTGGGGTCTGAACTTAACCCGCCTTTGTGAGACGAACTAAAACATTTAGATAAGTAGTTTTAGAGGAACTAAAATGTTTGTTTTAGTATCTCTTTGTACTGAGACTTTTTTATTTTATAAAATACTTATCTTATGTTAACACTATATTTAGTTTTCAGAAAATATATCTGAACTTATAATCTGGTAGAAGCGACGAGTGGCCAAAATGCTGATGGTTACTTAACGCATCATATACCGTGGCTCGGATGACACGTTAAATTGTAGGTCCCGGTTATGTTAACCGTTTACTGTGCCAGCCTTTATAATAGTCCACTGCAGGACGTAGGCCTACCCACGAAGAGTGATTGGGTCATATCCACCACGCTGGCCCAGTGCGGGTTGATGGATTCACATACGCCATTGAATTTCTTCTACAGACGTACACAGGTTGCCTCACAATGTTTTCCTTGACCGAAAAGCCAGTGGTGTGAAATTCCGTTTATAAATTCTAAAGAACTCATTGGTACGGGACAGGGATTTGAACCCACGACCTCACGATTGTAAGGCGAGTGTTATTTTACTTGCTTTTTTTTAGTAACTAGCAACCCGCCCCAGCTTTGCACAGGTGTGTTTACATATAAAACTTACTCTTGAATCACTCTATTTTTTATATAAAACGCATAAAAATCTGTTGCGTAGTTTTAATAGGCATACATAGGGACAGACAGACAGGGAAGCGACTTTGTTTTATACTATGTACTGAGAGTTAAAGATTTATTGAATTTTTGTAGATATTAAAGCGCTTGCTTTAGCGGAAAAATAACAGATTTTTGCCGCCTGCGTACCGCCTAACAAACTATTTTATTGGGTCTCAAAGATATATTTATGGTGCAAATAAGTTGATATGCAATAAATCAATGTGTAAAAGTAGAAAGACACCATTATTTTTTTGTTTGCTGTTCAATACTAGCCTAATCTTGTATGAAAACTAAATATTTTATATCATCTGTTTACAAAGACTCGTAGAATATGGTTCAGTGAAATAATATAATAATATGTAGCTTCTTTGTCTTAAGTATGTCTATTTTCGAAGGCCCGCCACAAAGCGACTGGTATAATAATACTTCGAAGCTCTCTGTTTTTTCTTATTTCATGCCAGCTAGTTTAGCTTACATTGTGGTAAAATTAAGGAAAAACCATTTGACTAAGTATCTCTTCTCTTTGACTATCAGTAATATTTCGCATTTTCACATGTTTCACCCGCTTTGAGAATTGAAAAACAAAAAATACAACTCAAAAGCTAAACATCATTGTCAAAAGTCGTCAAAGTAATCAAATGAATAAAAACTGAATACACAAACGAGATACTAGCAAGATTGAAATCAGCTGAGTAATTGCAATACGGAAGTTAAAAAACTAGCTCTAACACACCCATTAGGTCATTGTATTCTTCGCTCGGAGTGAGTCGAAAAAATAAAACTTTTCACACAGAAGAACTGAGTTCTAACAACTCGAATAGGGGCGGAACTACGGGTTATATCAAGCTAAACAGTACACAAGGTTTAGCATTTTCTTTACATCTAATGTGTTATCGACTAGTGACTATTGATTAATATGAGATCTTCATTTAAATCAAATCCAATATAGCAATATGCAATAAAGCAATATAGCTATTATGATGAATTATTACGTGATTATAAGCTGGTCTATGGAATGAGGTGCAAGGTGCAAGGTGACCTGCAAGGTAATATTTAGGCCAGTAGTGACTTGCCATCCACTAAATGGGCCCTTCATAAAGGCTGCCGAAAGTTATTATTTTTGTAAATATTCTGAGCCTGTATTGTCCCACTTTGTTAAGCCGTGGTAGTCTAGTGGTAATGACACTCGCCATCAAATTCCGGTCCCGTACCAATGAATCTCTTGGAATTTATGGAATTTCACATCACTGGCTTTTCGGTGAAGGAAAACATCGTGAGGCAACCTGCATACGTCCGTAGAAGAAATTCAATGGCGCATATGAATCCCAACCGGCAGTAGTACAGCGTGGTGGATTTGGCCCAATCGCCCTTCGTGGGTAGGCATACGTTCTGCAGTGGACTATTAAAAAGGCTGATACAGTATTGTCCCACTGCTGGGCAAAAGCCTCCTTTCCCTCCTACCAGCTATTTCATTAGATTATTTTATTTTTTCGGGATAAAGAGTCAATTTACGTCACTTTTTAAGCTTTGAATTATTTAGCCAAGAATAAATCTATCAGTAGCTTTGGTGCCGCCTGAATAGTAATGAAAAATTAACTAACCAACAAAAACACTTTCGAATTTATAACATTAGTGGAATGCATAGCCTCTGAGGTTCAAAATTGCAGCGAATATTTTGCTTTACTATTGTGACTCAGTCATGAGATGAGACAACCATGCAGATCAAATTAATTCATATTGAAAATGGAAACATAATTTACTGCCTTTCTAACATAGAGCGCTATTGAATAAGTTCCAGCCGGTTTATTTGAGCATTGTGCGAAATATCTGGACAAGTTATGCGCGGACCCTTCAAGATTTTGTTTGTTTATTTGTATAAGTTCACTGTTGGGAGAATATTGGCCATCAATATGTCAATATTGGTGTGGAAATATGAGTGTACGTTTGGGAAATTCCAAATCAGCTGCTTAGTTATATCGGTGAACATCTTATGTATTAAGTAAGTTGGCCCGTATAGGCCAGGTTAGCTCTTCTTAACTAATTACTATTCTGTAATATTATCTATGGAGATATTTGAGCTATGGAGAGGGCTATGGTCGGAGTCTCTCTGCGGGATCGAATCAGGGATGAAGAGGTCCGTAGAAGAACCAAGGTTACCGACATAGCCCAACGGATTGGCAAGTTGAAATGGCAATGGGCAGGGCACACAGCGCGGAGGACTGATGACCGGTGCAGTCGAAAATTTCTCGAGTGGAGACCACGTAGCGGCAAGCGCAGCGTAGGACGTCCACCCACAAGGTGGACGGATGACCTTATTAAGACCGCAGGATCGCGTAGGATGCAAGCCGCTTCCAACCGGTCTTATTGGAGATCCATAGGTGAGGCCTATGTCTATCAGTGGACGTCCTTTGGCTGATGGATGGATGGATGATGGATGAATATTATCTGTTTTTCTGTATTAGAAAATATCAAGACATTGTTACGTCATCGTCAGCCATAACAAGAACGGTAACTAGGAGGCCTACGTCTAGCAGTAGACAGACAGATGGACGTCAGCTGATAATAATGACACAAGTACGACTAGTTAGAGCTATTTATTTATCATCGTATAAGATGCTTTGTAATGCATTAAGTGATTGGAATTTTGTTGACATTGTGTGCACGTGCATTACTATTATTATTTTTCAATTATTATTGAAGTTCTATGTTTTTTCGTAAATTTAGAATTATAATATTGTATTGAATGTTTACTATCTATACATATAATTTGACGTGTAAATTGCCATTTTAGGAATAAATGAGTAATGACTTATGATATCAAATGGTAAATAATTTCATATGCTGGCGCAGATAATATTATTATGCGCATCGACAATAATTGACTGATTGAATTAATTTTGCCAAAATATACTACACACGCAAATTACACTACTCTATAAACAGTTGTTAAGAGGATTCTGTCTATTCTGTCTACCAGTTTTTTTGCGTTCTTAAAACATTGAAAAAAATCGCAGTACATTTTTGATAAAATTAACGTACCGAGAAAACACTTTTCACACTTTAAATTGTAACAAAATGTTCTATTTTTAAGAAATATTGCTCGCTCGTTGGTACGTTTTTATTATTTTCAAAGAAGATTTTAGTTATTGTAATTGTCAACCAAAGTTTTGGGTAAAAATGCGACTTTTTAGAGGCTTATAACTTTAAGATCATTCAAAAAACTGTAAAAACTAAAACGTATAAGACTAGCAATTGAAGTGCTGATTACATAATAAAAATACTTAAATCGCTTTACTAAATTAGTATTTGAGTTCATCAGAGTTTGAGTTTAAATTATAAATTCCTAGCTTTAGCCCGCGGCTCCGCCCGCGTGGTATTTTGAATTTTGTGCTGTCCCACAGGAACCTTTTATTTTTCCGGGATAAAAAGCCTAGCCAATGTCACTTTCCGGCTTTTGAACTATATCTATGCTAAAATTCAAGTTAATCTGTTGCTCCGTTGCGGCGTGAAAGAGGAACAAAAGAACTAATTTTTCGTAATTATAATATTACTAGTTTTTATCCGCGGCTTCGCCCGCATACGCAATATATCATTATAATTTATAGCTTATGTGTTATTCTGATAAATAAGCTATATTATTGCAAAGTTTCATCTCAATCCATTCAGTAGTGTTTGCGTGAAAGAGTACCAAACATCCATACATCCATCCATCCATCCTCACAAACTTTCGCGTTTATAATATTAGTAGGAAGTAAGTATTAAGGGTTTTGTAAGGACAAGTTGGTACCACACAATTGCCTTAATAGATGAATGTCACTGCACGATTTTACGCAAAATGGATTAGTAAAATACAGATTTATCGGAAAACTTTGTCACTTAAGTTGTTTGTATTGTATTATTTAATGTCCATTAGATTTTTGTTCGATAATTGTTTAGTTATTTTTGATGTTTCGATTTTCTATTGATGTAATGATCCGACGCTAAACCCAGACTCTTATTCACTCGGAACATTGTAGTCGATACACACATTTAATCAATAAAATCTGTTTAGCAAAAAACAAAACGCCTTCGTGGGCAAAACAAAGCTGGGGCCTTATTTTGTAAGCGCTCTGGCGTTCGGCTTCGCTTTTCCTCCCGCTCGCTCTCGCAGTGTGAGTAACTGGCGCGAGCAGGAGAAAAAGCGAAGCCGAACGTCAGAGCAGCGCTTACAAAATAAGGCCGCAGTTCTGTTTTTCGCTAATCAAAAATTTAATTTATGCAATTGGCTTACCAACTACGATACTCTAATCAGCTCTACTCTGCTTTAGTGGAATCTGGACATTCTACGTAGAGACGTTAAAAAATGAAATTCAAAACTGCCCCCGTTAAAAAGTGCCCTTTTCTCTAAACTATATTATAGGAACAAAAATAATGAGCTGGAAATCCGACTGTCCCGCATGAGATTTACAAGGTTATGTGCAAAAAGAAAACTATCGTGCTGTTACGGTGGACTAACAAAAAGATTTTAATCAGCAGCCAAGGTACCTACTATACTTGGTAAAAGCGAGTACTGATGAAACTGAATTGGTGTCTATCAAGTGTTAAACACTTTTAGTTGTACTAGCAATGACAGAGCAGTGTTGTCAACGTAACAAAATTAGTAAAATGGCTCACGGGCGACCTCACCTACGACGCTTCACTTTTTGCACAAACTCTAGTACAACTAGTAATTTCTTTTCACAATGGAACTATTAAAACGCTTTAACGAAGTTCGTAACCACGCCTAAGTTTCCGCAACTACGCTTTGTCATCGAAACCGGTCTAGTGTATTATGGCTTACGGACATTAAAGTTTTTCCCGTGCTTTTATTTTACAAGTAAATTGTATAAGATGTTTTCTAAGTTATCCCATAAAAATTTTGTCAATTTATGTTAATTCAATTAAGTTCCAAACAAGTATAGTGTCTACTGTAAAATAATTCTTCTACTATGTTACAATGATACTGTACTGTAAAGTTGTTTGTTTTGGTGTCACATAAAGAACTTCATCTGTGAAAGTCGGCAAAAACATTTTCAAAAATATTACATCTTATTATGTTCATTTTTTTTATTTTTTTTTTATTCCTTGTAGGTTTGCGATATGCGGTCTAGGATGATACCTATTTACGCGGGATTTGAAGACACCCACGTCGTACTTTATTATCTTATTTTGTCTTCAAAATTTAGCACCCAAATTTAGCAAAAACATCAATGTTATTTTAAAGTTTAATACGTCTTAATTAAGCTCGACAAAACTTGATATATTTTGATTTGTTTAATCTTACTTATCTTATTTAATTAACCCTTCAAGGGAACATTATTTATCTATTTAACGAACTGAAATCAGGCACCTGTTGAAATGTTTCGTATTGTATTACCGTCACAGCCTAAGAGTATTATGTTCTCAAACAAATAATATAATTATTTATTTATGACTGTATCAAGGAACAAAATCTTCCCTTTATTGTGTTGGGCGCTGTACAAAATCAGTATCTCGTAAAATGTTGTATGTTGTAATAACAGTATCTCAGTGCTACCTTTTTATGTTTTTATTTTAAATACTTTTATTCTAAATACTAAGCCCTGGTGGCGTAGAGGTAGTGACACCCGCCTTGCAATCGTGAGGTCGTGGGTTCAAATCCCGGTCCCGTACCAATGAGTTCTTTGGAATTTATGTACGGAATTTCACACCACTGGCTTTTCGGTGAAGGAAAACATCGTGAGGCAACCTGCAAACAATTTTTTTTTTCAGTTACTCGGCAAAGTTCTAAGTGCACCTGCATACTTTCGTAGAAGAAATTCGATGGCGTATGCGAATCCACCAACCCGCACTGGGCCAGCGTGGTGGATATGGTCCAATCGCCCTTCGTGGGTAGGCCTACGTCCTGCAGTGGACTAGTAAAAGGCTGATACAGTAAATACTAAAAATTGCTATCATTTTACAAGTTTTTTAAAATTCTTAATGATGTATGAAATAGTAATATCATATGATATACTACTCTGTGTAAAAAGTATCGGGAATATGTCAATAAAAAGACCCGTGTAAAAGAGGTCGTTCTAATTTTTTTACTGCATGTTGGTAGCACTGTATTGATTTAGCGCGCAAAGTTTGAGCGGGATCTGTCATTTAATTTGTTTTAAACTACACTTTTTGTTGGTCATAGTGTTGAGTTCTCGGCGATTTTTACAATGGAAAATATTGTTGAACAAAGAGTGTGCCTTAAATTTTGTGTTTCGAATGATATTTCATGTGGTGAATCACTAAAAATGTTGCGAAATACCTACGGCGAATCGTGTATATCGAAAACAAGGGCTTATGAATGGTATAAGGCTTTTAAAGAAGGCCGAGAAGTAGTAGTAGACTTGCCTCGATCTGGTAGACCTTCAACTGCTACGACCAAAGAAAACATCAACAGAATCAAGAAGCTAGTGCTCGAAAATCGACGTATGAGTCTGAGAGAGTTGGCTAGTGAGGTGAACATATCTTTTAAGTCCGTCCACAACATTCTCATTGACATTTTAGGCATGAAACGCGTCGCCGCTCGACTAGTTCCAAAAGAGCTCAATTTTGTTCAAAAAGCGCAGCGAAAGCATGTCGCTGAAGACATGGTTTCCCGAGCTTCTACGGATCCGACCTTTATAAAACGTATAATAACTGGCGACGAGACATGGGTTTATGAGTACGACATGCAAACAAGCCAACAGTCTTCAGAATGGCGTCTCGAAAACGAGCCGAAACCCAAAAAACCGCGGCAAAGTCGCTCCAAAATCAAGGTGATGCTGACAGTTTTTTTTGACTACCGTGGTGTGGTTCACTCCGAATTCCTTCCAGAGGGAGAAACAATGAATAAAGAATATTATTTAGGCGTCATGAAGCGTTTGCGTGAGAGTATCCGCCGAAAACGTCCAGATTTGTGGCAACACAACTCATGGATGCTGCACCATGATAATGCACCATCACACACAGCCATTATAGTGAAAGAGTTTTTAGCGAAAAATTCAACAAAACTTCTCGACCAAGCACCGTATTCACCTGATATGGCTCCGTCTGACTTTTTTTTATTTCCCAAGTTAAAATTACCACTTCGAGGAAAACGTTTTGAGTCGATAGAAGCCATAAAAGAAAATTCGCTGAATGAGCTAAAGGCCATACCGCAAATAGCCTATGAAAAATGTATGGAAGACTGGGTGAAGCATTGGAGATGTTGTATTGCAAGCGATGGGGCCCACTTTGAAGGCGATAAAATAAATTTAGATGAATAATTTGTATTTTTTGTTTTATTGACAAATTCCCGATATTTAGTACACAGAAGGTACTGTCTTAGTGGCCCTGTGATTGGCCACTAGGCCTTTCCTGTCTAATTACCATAGCTGGACGTAAAAGAGAATGGGTTCGAATCCCATCCACGGCAAGCATTTTATATGATGAAAATAGGTGTTTTGTCTGTGTCTGAATGTTATCTGTACAAATATATATATATATATATCTAACTACTTTATTAGTCTCTACTCGCAATATCACAAGCTTTGCTGTTTTAGGGAAATTGTAATGTTACACCGGCTATGGTAAAATTTTGGACTAAAGATAATTTTATTGGAGAAATACGAGTATATTTTTCGTCATTTCAGTCAAAGGAGTCCACTGCTATACAAAGGCCTTCCGTATAAATCTGTAGTAAGACTGGTTAGAAGCCACTTGCATTTGGGGCAATCTTGCTGTCTTTATGAGGTCATCTGTTCACTTTGACGTCCCATGTATTGATGGAAAGATGAAGTGGCCGAAGACTTGCTAAAGCTTGGAGTGCAAGACTGGCGCAGAATAGGGACTGATGGCGTACCTTTTTATCGGAGGCCAAGACCCACTTTGGGTCGCCGTGTCAACAAAGATGGATAATAGTAGATTAGTAGCCAAGGGCTGGCTTACACCCGAGCTCACTATTCTGTTTTACATCTCGATTGTGAGGTAAGTAGAAAAAAACCGGCATTTTATTGAAATTGAGAGGTATATAGGACAAGATCAATTTATACATCGTCAAATCTCACCTTTTATTCACTTACGAAGTTACGAGCCCTCTCACTCTACATAATGCTGACGATAACGTTTTATCGACCTTTAACAGTAGATTACTTACCGCCCTAGGGCTTTTCTAGCTACATTATTACCCTAGAGCTCTAATTAGTCATCTACAAGCCCCATTTGGAGATAATAAGAACCTACTTACCGAACATGAGAGATGTAAAATAAATTACATAAGCAGTTACGTACCCAATTACCCATACTGGCAGTTCCACGTATAATATAAGCAAGAGCTCTTTTAAATGAATAATAAACGTCTGATTTTCTGTGAAAGGCTCATCATAATGCCGTTGATTCCGAGGATCTGTTTGGGAGTAATTAATTTTCTTTCATCTGTTTCAGGGGGTCTTCAGGTGAATCGGGTCTTCATGCGAATCAGGAGGTCTTCGAGTGTACCCGCTGGAAATTCGGAGGAGTTTTAATGCTTGAAAGAGGTGAGCGTTTGTTTGATGTTGTAATGAATTAAAGGCTTGTTTTGAATTTTAATGTATTCGGGTGTTTTGTGACGTGACAGAGACAAATAATACTTACTATCGTTAAAATACAGAGCTATCCAGAACTGGTGTAAATAAAATAAATAAATAAAATAGCCTTTATTTCCCAAATACGTTTACAAGTTCATAACAAATTTAAATCTTAAATTTTTAATTTTAAGTATTTTATTTGGGCACCCAAATTCGGTAAAAGGCCTCCTCCATACTGTGCCATGAATTACGATTTAGGGCATGTCTAGTCCAGATCGGGCCCGCTACTTCCACTATGTCATCGGACCATCTTTTTCTGGGGCGTCCGACTGGGCGCGCGCTCTCTCTCGGGCACCAATGGATGATGCGTTCGCTCCATCTGTTGTCCGTAGTTCGCGCAACGTGTCCCGCCCATTTTCATTTCCATTTACAGAGCATTTTTGTTGCATCCATGATTTTGGTCTTCTGTCTCATTTCTAAATTTTTTACTCTGTCTTTTAACTTCAGTCCTAGCATAGAACGCTCTGCAGCTCTTTGAAAAGTTGTAATCTTTTGTACCAGTTTTTAGTCAATGCCCATGTTTGGCAACCATAAAGTAGAGTTGGTAATATTGTATTGTCCATCAACCTTAAGAAGACCTTTAGAACTGGTGCACTAAGCCAAAATAGAGTGATTTAGACCATCATTATGAACAACTTTTAGTACGGAACTAACCCACATTTCTTAAAAAAGTCAGATGTTTCTTACATTTGGTCGATTGCGAGTTGCAATTTTGTATGGAACAGTTATTTTTTTTCTCGCATAATATATTGAATTGGCCGCATAGTAAAGGTTGTTCGTAATTATGGTCTTAATCACGCGCTTTAAGCTTAGTACAGGGCAAACAGACAACCCTGTAGATTTCAGCGCAACTTATCTATTAAATACAGAAATAACTGGATTCGCAGAGGTTGAGAATATTTGTTTTAGTAATCAAGTGATGTTCTTGCATAGAACTCTTGATTTCTTTAGAATTTTCTTATTAAACAGCTTCATTCTTAGCAACACTTCCATTTTAACAGAAATGCAAAATAATATTTTGTGTGGTACGTATCGCCGAATCACTGCAGAATTAACTCCATAATTAGTATTGGACTACTAAAAGCTGACATAAAACAGTCCAAGTTCTGATTTCAGATTTTATTTTAACGTCCTATAGATAACATTAAGAGTGAAAAATTCGACCTATTATAAAAAGAGACGTTACTCCAATCAAAGCTGAAACAGGCTTGTTAAAATGGGAACAACCGACGCGTAAACATTACTCTCCTAATCCTAGGAACGGGCGACTCATTCAAATCCGTCGAGACGTATTCCTTTAGCCAATTAGCCATGCTCGGTGAGCAAATTGCGAGTTAGGTACAGGATGAGACAGATGGAACGCATTTTTTGTACAATGAACTAAAGTAATAAGTGGAAAACTCTATCTTTTGAGTATCTACTTAAGGGTGTAGCAAAAAAAGTGTTCTATGCACATTATCGAAAATCAAATGATGTTTTTGCATATGGCTGTTGAATTGTTTGTAATTTAAAATTGTTCATAGCAAAACTATCGTTTTAACAGAAAATATGCAGAAAAATATTTTTAAGTAGTAGGTGCGGCTAAATAGCTGTGCAGAATGAGATCCATGTTTAGCATCGGACTACTAATGGCTGACATAAAACAGTGCAAAAAATTGTTTGAATAGTAACAACCCGTTAAATAGTTTCAGATTGTATTTTGATGTCTTATAAAAAAAAATATGAGTAAAGAAGTCGACATATTATAAAAAGAGACATTACTCCAATCAGAGCTGAAACAGGCTTGTTAAAATGGGAACAACCGACGCGTAAACATTACTCTCCTAATCCTAGGAACGGGCGACTCATTCAAATCCGTCGAGACGTATTCCTTTAGCCAATTAGCCATGCTCGGTGAGCAAATTGCGAGTTACGGGATGAGACGCATTTTTTTTGTATCTGCAAGATGGCGTAATAAGCTCTTCCTTTGGAAGTTCCCAATTTTATTTCTAAAGTTAAAAGTCCTAACTTTTTTTGTGATCGAAGTTCGGGATTATAACTTGATTTACTTATTTATGAGGTAGGTATGTCTTTAAAAATTAATATCTATCATCTATAGGGCGTCTACTGCTAGACGTAGGCCTTGTCTATGAATCTCCAATAAAACACTTTAATACCTGTATCAGCCTTAATAGTTCACTGCAGAACGTAGGCTTACCCAAAGAGGGGCAATTTCCACCATGCTGGCCCAGTGCGGGTTGGTGTATTCACATACGCTATCAAATATCTTCTACAGACGTATGCAGGTTGCCTCACGATGTTTTCTTTCACCGAAAAGGTAGCGGTGTGAAATTCCGTACATAAATTCCAAAAAGTTAATTTGTACGGGGCCGGGATTTGAACCCACGATCTTACGATTGTAAGGCGGTTGTCATTGCCATTAGACCACCACGGCTCTACCGGTTAGTGGCGGCTTGCATCCAGCGTGATCTTACGATTTATAGGTCTACTGTCCACCTTGCGGGCGGACGTTCTACGCTGCACTTGCTGGATTTCCGCTAGAAATAATTAAACGCATCGGTCATTAGTCCTCCGTGCTATGTGCCTTACCCACTGCCATTACAACTCACCAACCGGCTCTTTCTTTGTCGACAACTTTGTTCCTCTACGGAACTTAATTTATTATTAATGGAATTTAGCGCATTTTTTCAACAAAACAGTTAATACAAAACACACGCTCTCAATAATTTACCAGTTGAAGTTTTTCAGCACAAACTTTATAAGTAACCCAATAATGAGTTCCAAGAAAAAAAAAACTGATAAATTTCGACAGACCCCTTCAATTTTCGACCATTTCCAAAGTAAACAGGAGTTCACGAAACACGAAGACTTGTCTTGATTAATAATAAAAAACTTTGCTCTCAAGACAGCCGGCACTAAATCACTTTTGTACCTTAATACTTGAACATAAGGCCCAGAATAATTAAGCGAAATTTCTCATAAACAATGTGGAGGCAGCAACATCAGTTGGTAAAAGTTTCCAACTGTTCAAGGTGAAAAGGATAGCAATGAATTGTTTACTTTGTATAATGTAGACTTCCCTTTAATTGTGTAATAAAGAAACTTGGAACCAGCTAAGTATGATTAAAGCAGGCTTGTTATAGAAATAGAAGTTTCATTTTTTACTTGAACTAGAAATACAAATCTAGGCCTCATTGTGCTAATATTATAAAGAGAAAGAGACGAATTTATGCCAAGTTTATAAGTTTTGATTAATTCTAAATACTTTACCAAAGAAATCTTTTGGGTGTACAGTTGAAATAAAACCATTGTTTGGATTGAATAATAGAAAATTTTAACTGAACAAAACTGGGTGATATACTAAGTAGATTATTGTCGCAAAAACAGTTTTCGTCAACTCACAATGTGCGTTATACTTAACGCACATTGTTAAATGCAGATTTTTTATATGAACACCGGATACAACTCACGATTGTTTGAAACGGTCGAGCCGCTATGCGTCCGACAGTTCAGAGTAGTTAGTACTCCTTCTTCAGGAAATACGCGCGCCCCCGACAACGGACGCCCGCGCACTGATCCGATGTTTATATAAAATTTTAATAATGAATCCTCACGCTAGTTTTAATGCGTTAAGTAGCACAAAAAAAAAAAACAAAAAATAGGAGTCTGTAAAGTCGACTTACGGATAATAATTTTACGTAATAACATCAAAACAAACCGAACGCTTAGTTCTGTCGGGCTTGTTGCGCACTATCGCTTGCACGCTCGGTTCAGGCGGAACGTGACAATGAGTCAAAAAATTTTGTGCGTGCTGCCGGCGTTCATTGATTTATAAGAGGTTATTTAGACAAAAAATATATTTTCATGCTGATTAAGGGCTACTGCTTCAGATCAAGATATTTCTGATAAAGTTTCGTGGGAATTTTCATTACAGATTTTCAGAATTGCGACGCCGACGTAGCTGGTCCTTCTTGGTAACGCGTACAACAACATTTATTTGTATTGTTTGAGTTGTCACATTTAATTGTTTTGGCGCCATGAAAATAAAGTAATTTGCAATTTGAACATTTTAATCTCAAATAAATAAAAACTAAAATGTGAAAGGTAAAAAATTTCGTAAAATTTGGTACAAAAACGAACCATAGAATTTAGAAAAAAAATTGGTGTAACCAAATTAATTAAAGTATTTGAACTGACGTCTCATGAATCTTGACTTTATACTAGAGTAAGTAAAACGATATAAAGGCTACCGCTAAAAAATCTTTCTAGCCATCTGTATGCTGAGTGTGAGTTTTGTCGTAAACATGACGCGCTCTTCGGCGAGCGCGTAAGCAAGTAATTTGTATGAAGAAATGTACAGCGCCACTAGCGGCGCGTTTTTGAAACACAACAAGTTCATACAAATTACATGCTTACGCGGTCGCCGAAGAGCGCGTCATGTTTACGACAAAACTCACACTCTGCATACTGGTGGACTCGACGCGTGACCAAAATGCTGGTGGAGGTTATTTGGATCAACGTATACCTAAGCATTGTCATGCAGCGTGGCAATGCTTCCATAATGTTGGACACGCTGCCAACTGGACTTGGGGTTAAGCATTTAGATTATCTTTAGAATTTCAAGGGTCTGCGGATGATCCCAATTATTGTTTTTATATAATAGTAGTTTTAGTTAAAATAAAACAAGTAATATTATATTTTGTTGTAGTAAATGTACAAAAAATACACAGAAATACAGAAATTTATTAGCAACAAAAATAAGAGGTACAATAACAACAATATACTACAAAACAAATCATAAAACATAATAACAGCAAGTGACATTACGCCCAAAATAATGCGCGGACAGCAAATAAAAAAACATAAATCAAAAATAAAATCTCAAAATAGTCGACAAATTACATACCTTACACACTATATACATATATAGATATAAAACCTCGCCAGACATATTGGCATACACGCTCCACGCGCTAACCAGGCTTAGATATCCTACTAATATTATAAACGCGAAAGTTTGTGAGGATGGATGGATGGATGGATGGATGGATGGATGGATGTATGGATGTTTGTTACTCTTTCACGCAAAAACTACTGAATGGATTGAGATGAAACTTTGCAATAATGTAGCTTATATATCAGAATAACACATAGGCTATAAATTATAATGATATTGCGTAAATTGTTCATAATATAACGATAAGTGTTACGTAAGATCTGATAACTCTGAGAACTATTCTAGAGTGCGCTTCAAGAAATGTCAAAAAAAATCAACTGTCGAATCGAACTACCGTCAAATCGTTTTTTGTTTAATTTTTTGGATCGGGTTTGAAAGACGGAACTTGACATAGTCTGTTTTTTATCCCGGATGAATAAAGGGTTCCTATCGGATAGCACAAAAATCAAAATATCATGCGGGCGAAGCCGCGGGTAAAAACTAGTTTTAAATAATTATAACGGCACTTTTAGACATGTACGCATAAGTATGAGTATATTGTTAGTAATAAAGATATACATGTTTAAATGCGTGCAACTATGATACGAATTCCACCGAAGTTAGCAAGGTCGTTTGAAAACAATATTTTACAAAACTTACTGCGCTACCACCCTCATAAAACTCATTGTAAAACTGTTTGCACACAAGAACAGCGAGTTGGCAAGTTTTCAGTGTGTATTGTTAGCGGGACAATGAACTATGACAGCTATGGACAGATGGATATTGACGTTAGTTGTGCAGTTTGTCAGGTCGTATACAACGGACTAAATGGCAGTTATTATTGCTATGCAGTGATATGTAACTGGGTTTTTTAGGGTTCCGATCCTCAAAAGGAAAAAAACGGAACCCTTATAGGATCACTTTGTTGTCCGTCTGTCCGTATGTCAAGACTCTTTATCTTGGGAACGCGTAAAGATATAAGAGTTGAAATTTAAACTGTATACGTATATCTATGGTCTCTTACAGTTGTGTAAAAGAAAATCTTCTTAGTTATCGTATAAAAAAGTTAGAGCCGTTTATGTCGTAAAAAACCGCATATGACCCTCACAAAAGTCAAAACCTAAAGGGTACTATTGACATAGGACTATGAAATTTGGCAAGAAGCATTGTCTCAGAGGACAGATATAGGAATAAATATGAAAATTACATTTAATTAAAATCACAAAAAAATAGAGCCTAGATTCATAAAATCATCATCATCATCATCTTGCCCTTATCCCACTAGGTGGGATCGGCACAGCACGTTACCTTTCGGCACTTCACTCTATCATACGTCATCTCATCATCAACACCTATCTCTCGCATGTCATCTTTCACAAAATATGGGTTCAAAAATCAAAGTGAGTAAATCGTATCATGTGAGGTATCATATAAAAGAGCTTCATTAGCACGTGCTAAAACAGGTCTTAATTATTTTAACTAAAAGTAATTTTCGATGAATAACGAGAAAAGTGAAAAAGAAAACTTTTTTGTCGATCATCATCATCAGTTCGTTTCAATGGCATTTTTTTTTCGATGTTTATGGTATAGAGATTTTAACAACTTGCTTCCTAATTTTGTGAAATTTTCTGGATTTGTACGGTACCTTCGGTGTACGAGCCTGACTCGCACTTGTCCGGTTTCATTTTTATGCAGAATCGGGCTACATTTGGCCAGCAACTCGCCTGGTGGAAAGCGAAGTTGTAGTCGAAGATGTAGTATGTAGACCTAGAAGATACAAATTCACTCTTGACTTGAAAATATTCAAATGTAAAACTGTTGATTGTTCCATCCATCCATCCATCAGCAGAAAGATGTCCACTGCTGGACATAGGCCTCCAATAAGACCGGTTGGAAGCGGCTTGCATCCAGCGCGATCCTGCGGTCTTAATGAGGTCATCCGTCCACCTTTTGGGTGGACGTCCTACGCTGCGCTTGCCGGTACATGGTCTCCACTCGAGAACTTTTCGACCCCAACGGTCATCAGCCCTCCGCGCTATGTGCCCTGCTCATTGCCATTTCAACTTGCCAATCCGTTGGGGCTATGTCGGTAACTTTGGTTCTTCTACGGATCTCCTCATTTCTGATTCGATCTCGCGGAGAGACTCTGAGCATAGCGCTCTCCATAGCTCGTTGGGCTACTTGGAGCTTAATAATAAGGCCCATAGTGAGAGACCACGTTTTTGTGCCATAAGTCATCACTGGCAACACACACTGGTCGAAAACTTTCGACTTGAGGCACTGAGGTATGTCGGACGAGAAGACACTACGCAATTTTCCGAACGCTGCCCAGCCGATTTGGATTCGGCGATTGGCCTCTTTGTTGAAGTCGGACTACTTGTCCAACTGAAACTTGTGAACTGGACTACTTGTCCTAAGTAGACGTACGAGTCAACGACTTCAAGAACCGAGTTTCCAACAGAAATCGGGGTGGGTAAAACATGGGAATTACACATGACTTTCGTCTTGTCCATGTTCATCTTAAGACCCACCTGTTGAGAAACTCGATTGAGGCCTTTGAGCATCATGCTGATTATACTATTCAAATCTGAAAATTATAAGCACATACCTACATGAAAATTTAAGTTATATATATTTTTACATGAAATTAAATGGAAAACGATGTTCTACCCGAAGATGGAGTACGAAGATCTATAAGATTCCATTCAGTTTTGCCTTAATCCAGATTTCAATCGTCAGGAAACAATGACGGAGTTAGGACATAGAATGTCGCTAGTCCCTGGCGGTTTGCATTATAAGCAGGAAACAAATCCCTAAGTCTATTAGTTTTGGAACTACGATGTCACATTAGATCACATAGACACAGCTACACACATCAAACTACTTGACATCAAGCAAGCCGTAATCAAACGCAAACGTGTTCTATAAAACTTATAACACCCATCTTTTCCGCCATGACTTAAAAATTAAACCATGTTAAGGGTACCTGTACCCTTAACATTACAAATTGTCCTTAAAGTATGGGATTTATGATTCATTATTTTTTTTAAATATTACCTATTAAATTATTATTATTACTTTTTAGGGTTCCGTACCTCAAACGGAAAAAATGGAACCATTATAGGATCACTTTGTTCTCCGTATATCGGTCTGTGTGTATGTCAAGACTCTTTATCTCGGGAACGCGTAAAGATATCGAGTTGAAATTTAAACTGTATACGTATATGTATGTTCTCTTTTAGTTGTGTAAAAGAAAAACGTTTCAGTTATCGTTTATAATATATCGTTTATAATAAATCAGAGCCGTTTATGTCGTAAAAAACCGCATATTTCGACACTAACAAAAATCAAAACCTACAGGGTAGATCCCGTTGACATAGAACTATGAAATTTGGCGAGAAGTATTGTCTCAGAGTACACATATAGGAATAAATCTGAAAACTGTACATTTTTATTTAAATCACAAAAAAATAAGGCCTCAAAATTTACAAAATATGGGTCCGAAATTCAATGGGAGTAAATCGTGTCATGTGAGGTATCATATAAAAGAACATCATTAACACGTGCTAAAATAGGTTTTTAATTATTTTAACAATGTGTGATTTTCGATGAATGACGAGAAAAGTGAAAAAAAATCATTTTTTTTGTCGATGGTATCGATGTATAGAGATTTACCTCCCAATTAAGTGAAATTTTCTGGATTTGTACGGAACCCTCGATGTGCGAGCCTGACTTGCACTTGTCCGGTTTTTTTTATTATAAGGATAATGTGCTCAAAACGCGAAAGTTTAAAAATGACACTACAAATTGTTACTCTACAACTAACCTAACCTAATTTTTGGCAAGAACGAGCATCAAACCCAGACCCCAGACTCATAAAAATAGAACCGCACATAGAGATAAAACGTCGACAATACAATTTTATACCCTACAGTATCCACTTTTACACCCTTATCACCCAATAGCAAAATCAAGGCTTCTCCGTCCCAAATATAATAATCGTTCACCTGTGTCCCCAAATGGGTACATTGTAACCGCTACCGCCTGTACCCAAATGGGTACGCATCGGCCAAACAAATTCTGTTATAGCTAAATTAGATTTGAGAGCTCTTGGGAGCCCGTAACGTTCCCTTATAAGCCAAGTAGTAACAGCTCTGTCGAGATCTTGTTTGAATATTTGTTATCGTTAAATTTTAATACATCTGGGTATTGACGTAAGGTACATTACCGATAGGACGTTTGATAAGATTAACTTGTGCACAAATGAGTTGAAACTCTATATTTTTACGGTAAGGTAGCGTTTGCAATGGCACTTAGAATGTATACTGTAAATGTGCCGTTGAAATTAGAAGTCCATTAGCACGATTCTGGTATTTTGCTGAATTGCGCTTTACTGCTGAAGGTGTAAGAATGTTAGTAATGGATTGAGATAGAAGTGGAATCTAATTTAGATTATTGGAGCTTTTTCATCAGGTCTTGTTATTAACGGCACTCTATTGTAGTTTGCTTTTAATTAACAATTTATTGTTGTTTCTTCTACGTGCTTTAATAACCTTAGTATTATCAAACAATAGGTACTAAAGTAGATTTATTTCACCAAACTAGGCTATTTTGGGCTAATGTATCTTACTTTGGCTCAACTCGGCTATAATCCAAAATTGAATCAATACAATTTCATGTTTCGATAACTAAACAAAGGGATGGAATCTTCATCTCAAAGAGTTATCTTTGTGATAAGCATCTCAAAAATATGAAGCGAACGCAGGATTCGAACCATGCCCCTTCGGATCACTAGCCCGACGCTCTAACCACTGAGCTAGCTCGCCTCCTACGCAACCTTCAAATTTCTGAGTGCTTACATTTCCAACTTATAGCGTTGGTGGCGCCACCTGTGATACCCGTATTAGACAGGTTATCACTCAACTAATACGGGTATCACAGGTGGCGCCACCAACGCTATAAGTTGGAAATGTAAGCACTCAGAAATTTGAAGGTTGCGTAGGAGGCGAGCTAGCTCAGTGGTTAGAGCGTCGGGCTGGTGATCCGAAGGGGCATGGTTCGAATCCTGCGTTCGCTTCATATTTTTGAGATGCTTATCACAAAGATAACTCTTTGAGATAAAAATCTAGTGTGGAAAGCACTTAAAATAAACATCATAACACGGATGGAATCTTTTGTGCAGAAACTTATTAAGGCAACGTCTCGTCTTGAACAAAGTTTGTATTAAACCAGTGAACGCCTCGATGCGATTTGAACCACAACTCGTGACGTCCCTAATCTAACAAAGCCTTGTTTAGACATAGCTAATAAAGTAAACTGTTATTTATGTTTCTATTATGAAAAAATAGCCTCAGTAAATCTAAGTTAGTCGACAATAGCATTGTTTATGACAAACTGTCCATAATAATTATTTTTCGCAAAAAATAGCATGACCGACTTCAACCGTGTACATAATTCGGGAAAAGTGCGCAGAGTTCCATTTAGGTACCCGCGCAAACCCATAACTCCTTTCGCTCCTATCTTCCGTAGAACCGTGTTAGGCGCAAACTCTCCAGTTCCCAGAATAAGTAGGCTCGTTAACGAATATCAACATAATCATAATTTGGATATATATGGAGACAATTTGTCTAAATTTAAAATCAATTTGAATTCCATTCAGGCCGAAATGGTCAAATAGAAACTGTTAATTTAATTTATTTTTTGGATTAGTTTAGTCTAGTAAATTATCTGAAGATTATGAAATACTAGTACAATCTTATTTTTAATAATATTCTTTATTGTTATGTAAAGTTAAATGCATGCTGTGCTTCCTTAAAAAAATAGCACATTAAGTTATATTATATTGTAAGTGTTTGTAACATATGTAATAATGTAGTTATTAATGTGAAGCCTTAATAAATAAATAAAATAAATAAATAAAAAAGTTCGCACGGATCGATGTAGCATTTTTCACATTATTGTTGATTTATCAAAAAGGGCACAGGCTGGCAAAGTATGTGAATCCACCAACCCGCACTGGGCCACCGTGGTGGACATGGCATAATCACCCTTCGCGGATAGCCGTACGTCTTGCAGTGGATTATTAAAAGGCTGATACAGTAGAGAACAGTTATATCTCACACTGATAGGGCGCATCATATTATTGTTTAATGTAGGTACCCTTCGTGAATAGGCCTACGTCATGCAGTGGGCTATTAAAAAAAAGGCTGGTACAGTAGGTAACTACAACTAAATGTCAATTTTTCTTATGTTACTTTAAAACTAAGCGTTCTACACCCTAGACCGCGCATCTGCTTAACATCAGGCAGTGAGTAGTCAAACGCGAAACTATTCGATAAAAAAAAAAAACTACTCGTATTTTCATCTGCAACCACGAAATGTGGACAGACATTAAGCAGGTTGAAAGTTGCGCAGCAGCATTTTTGTTGCTCCTACCTCAAGAAGCAACCCATACTGAGTTTGCCTTGATATTTCACTCAGGGCTTGAATTTCGCAAAATCCGTTCTTAGTATTCTAGTTAGATCTTATATATCCTAAAAGGATCCCCCATGTAAAATTTGAGACTTCTAGCACTTGTACTTTTTGAGATTTCGTGATAGGTGAGTCAGTGAATCACGATTTTATACAATATATAGATATATACGCCTCGAATTGAGTACCTCTTCCGTTTCGTCGGTCGAAAACACGTGTGCTGCGTGCCCCGAACCCAGTTTTGATTCGAGAAAATAATATTTATATTTATTAATATTAAACAAGTTCGGTTTTTGGTCAAAATTCACTTATGTAAAGTATGCCAAACAAAAGATCGTGAAACTGGGAAGTAACGGTTGCATAAGCGGAATCAAATCTCTCGGCGTCTGTGATGTTAGGTACAAGCTGCGGATAATCCAATTTTCACGAAGCTGTTAAGCGGACTTCTGTCAGGATTGGGTTTCCCGGACCTTGTAGCTACTTGACATCACTGCCGCCAAGTTTTTGAATCGACCTCGACCTTTACTACAGGGTTATTTCTAATCAATTAGCGTCCTTCTAGGGGCTTATTCTGTACATCAAAACTAACAACTTTTGTTCTACGACTTTCGTCAAAACTAAAAAAAATCAGCTGTTCCATACATTTTGTCACGGGTGAACTATATTTTTCTATGGAACAACAAATTCTTTTTGAGTTTTAACAAACTTAGAACAAAAGTTGTTAGTTTTTATGCACAGAATAAGCCTCTAAAAGGATGCTAATTGATTAGGAATAACCCAGTATAATTATGTTTCCACGAACTCTATACATTCAGCCTGCCGGCACACTTTAGAATATTTGTGAGAATTAATCACATAAATTGAGATAGGATACAGTAATTTTTCATATTTAACTAAAACAAATTTTAACTCGATATCCTTTCCAAACATAAAAAGAACATTATTTAATCACATAAATTGAGATAGGATACAGTAATTTTTCATATTTAACTAAAACAAATTTTAACTCGATATCCTTTCCAAACATAAAAAGAACATTATTTAATCACATAAATTGAGATAGGATACAGTAATTTTTCATATTTGATTAAAACAAATTTGATCTCGATATCCTTATCAAACATAAAGACGCTTGACCATGTGACGTTATTTTGGCGCTCCAGTACAGTGTGCAAAAAAAACCGGCCAAGTGCGAGTCGGACTCCCGCACGAAAGGTTCCAAACCATAGAGGATCGAATAAAAGTTGCTTAAAAATTAATGCGATGTGTCGAGTTATTGTGACCGCGTTACTCGTATATCTACCAAATAATATTTTAGTTATCAAAAGACAGGATTAGACCAAAAAAGAAAAACAAGACAACATCGTGAACAGACAAGTGAGGCCGGTTTTTTATACATGTGGTGAATGCGTCGGTGTTGCGCCGCCATAGTTCGCCCGACAATCGAAGACGTAGTTTCCTTGTACGTATATGTGTGTGTAACTGTGTATGTATACGGCGAGGTATAGAGTGTGTTTTGCCAGCCTTGTTTACACAAAACAAGTGATTCCGGCTAAAGTTTTTGTCTTAATGTTTTATTTGGTCTTAGAAAACAAGTCATTAGCCTTACGAAAGTAAACCGTAGTAGCCGTAGTACCGAAAGTAGTCTGGAAGCCACCTGAATGAGACATTTTCTTCTCATTCTAGTTACGACAGTTACGAGTACTAACGTGGCGGGGTTATAACTCAATCTACTAAGCTATGCAAGTCGTAAGACATTTGCGAGGTATTTATTTGAACGTACATAGCGTTTCGCTGCGCTTGCTCAAATTAAATTTATTGTGACGCGTTTGTTTGTTTAGTCGTGACGCCGTGAGTCTGTCTAGCCTGTCTTTATTATGGCAATAACATTGTCACCTCGGAATGCAGTAAGTTATTCTTTACTCTGGCTTCTTTCTTGTAAAGTGTTACAAAAAAGAAGCTAGAGCATCAATGTACACTTTATTTTACTTTTTATTGCTTTTAGGGTGCAATAATGTTATGGAATATTGAAGTCGAATCAAAAACAAAAATCCAAATCCAATATCAAAGGTATTATGTAGGTACATAATCTAGCAGATTAAAAATATAAAAACACATAGCATCAAAAATTGATAATACTTATCGGATGAAACGGCTATATTTTCAAATAGAGTTCACGTATATGCAGGTTCCACAAAATTACCAGATTGAAGCTGCAAAAATGCACTATTTTCAAATTGTTTTCTCGTATTGAAAACTAATTTGAGTCCCCGGTTTGTCCTCCATAAATTAGTCTATGACATTTCACAAATAAAGTTAATAGGACCCTACCTTGCTCCTTGAAAGAGTAACAATAAAGCCAACACACATAAATGTTGGATTTGTAAAATAATCTAACCAGAAATCATAACAATTTCGAAGTGTTTTCTCATTTGCACTCACAAAACTAAAATTACTATTAGTAATAAAATTTCTTCTACGATATTTTAGTTCTACTAATTAGAGTTGTTCAACCAGTAACGATTTAAGTCCATTATAATCATGTTTCATAGCCAATTGTTGACTGTATGGCTTGTTTACATCACAAGACGCAAAATCAGCTGCGTGGCTACCATGGTTGCCACGAGCAAGTTTCCGAACGCCGCGCTGGCAACCACAGTGGCCAGCGTCGCTTGAGTGGTTACTGGTTATGTCCAGCGATAAACAAGTTGCCAAACACCGCGCTGGCAACCACAGTGGCCAGCGTCGCTTGAGTGGTTACTGGTTAGGTATGTCCAGCGATAAACAAGTTGCCGAACGCCGTGCTGGCAACCACAGTGGCCAGCGTCGCTTGAATGGTTACTGGTGTCCAGCGATAAACAAGTTGCTGAACGCCGCACTGGCAACCACAGTGGCCAGCGTCGCTTGAGTGGTTACTGGTTATGTCCAGCGACAAACAAGTTGCCGAACGCCGCGCTGGCAACCACAGTGGCCAGCGTCGCTTAAGTGGTTACTGGTTATGTCCAGCGATAAACATTTTACAGGTAATGATACTTGTAATGATCACAATACACGTAATAATAAGATTACAAGATTACGTCCTTGGCTATCCAGCGGGGCAACGCTAGCGTGTTGGGTACATTTATTTTGGCCGGGGTCTTACGCGCGGGGGGCTATTCGAGTAAGTATGAATAATGACTCAATATAAATTGTATAGTTAGTAAAATGCGTAAATAGTCTGAATGTTGTTATTGGGTTTTTAAATAGGTACAATTTTAATTATTAAATGTTGACTTGTTGTATAAACTGGAATTGACTAATAAAACACATCATTAGATTACAAAAATATTGTACCAATCAATAGCAAGTCCGATATCAGAAGCCGCTGCGTCAAGCTGTCGCCTTCTAATACCCGCCTTAATCTATAGCAAAATGGAACACAAATCGTAAGCCCCGCAAACAAACAACAAGGCAGTTCAGTTTGCTGGCATTAAATTAAACATTCCTTGAATCCAATTTAGTGAGAGCCCTCAATTTTGCCGGCAAATCATTGACATGGAAGACGGACGAGAATTCGGAGATCAGATTAATTTGGGTGTGATTGCTTACATCACGTATCGCACGGAGTGACGGAAAAGTCTATACGATATGTGAACGTTGTGTTATTAAACGCCCTTGTCAAATGAGATACCTATTTATTTAGAAAATATTTAGAAATCTTTTCCTTTATTGAAAAAACTTATGAACCAAAACTATTGTTGAAAATCAGGTAAAGGCAAAGCTTCAAAGGCTCTCAATAAATTGTTAAAAAACTCAATTCCGCGAGTATTTCATGGCAAATTCTCAAATCAAATTCCATAAGCTAAAACACACGTGTAAAATGTCCCCTGAACGTCATAGCAGTATTTTATTTATTTATTTATAGGCCAACAGCACAAAAATGTATTTATAATTAATTGTACAGATACATAATATAAACATCCAATAACAGGCCTAATCCTATAAATTATTTATAAACAGAAAATAAATTATTATTGATATTTTGACGTATATTGACGGTAGCTGAATTTGAATAATTGATTTAAATTTTGCCGATCGATCTTTGGAAACTACATCTTCCAATAACAAGCTATATGGGATAGCATTGCTTGTCTTTAGTGAAAAATCAATAATATGTACCCTTCCGTGGCAGTCGGGACGTGTTTAAGTTTTTTTTTTATTAAAATACTAAAACAATTTGATGATACATTATGTATGATAATGTCTGCAAAATACTAAAGCCTATTCCCGACAGATAGGCCAGCTTTCCTACGAATTCCTTCCATTTGTCTGTCTAGCCAGCTTAGTTGGTATCATAAGAGCTTTCACTAAGCTTCAACGGTCTATAGGAACAAATATTACAGTTCCAAATGAATTCGGCTTAAACTTCAGCTGGAAATAATCTTAATTTTAGCAGAAATTTAAGCGGGTGGAATTATAACGGCAACATTTTGATCGTATTTCGGATCTTTCTAAATAATTTTGGGATGAATGAGAATGTGGTTGTGAGTTTCCACATGGCGTATTCGAGTATTTGCGTATATTTTTTTAGGGATTCGTATTCATACGGAAACAGAAAAGTGTACAGAAATAAAAACGAATGATACTAGTTTTTCCCGCGGCTCCATCCGCATGATATTTTAGTTTCTGTGTTATCCCATATGAACATATTATTTTTTAGGGATAAAAAAGAGTCTGTGTCACTTTTCGTCTTTCAAACTATGTCAATGCAAAAAAATCAAATTACTCCGTTAGCTGAAGAGGAACAAACCAATAAACCAACAGAAACATTTTTGGATTTACTCGTATAATATTAATAAGGATAAGGATTATTTAGTCTATGCTTTTTTGGGCTAAATAATTCAAAGAAAAATAAAAGGGTAATTTACGTAGTAGTAAATTATAATTTAAAATAACCGAACAACAGGAACATTTTTTTTATAAGCCAAATACAAAATTATTACCCATGTCGAAACTAAGAAAATAAGCCAAAACTAGATGTATTACACCTGAATTGCCGTTGTAGAGTTTTCTACTCTCTGATAATTCTGACATCAAATCTTCGTGTACACTTAGACTCAGTAAGCTTTAAAGATGGCTCGACAAGAATAAAGAAAACTTCATATTCGAGTAGGTACCAAGACTTATTTAGCGTGAAATTTTCTCAAAAATATAACACATTTCTCTCTTTATGTCACCGGAAAGCAAAATTTATCATCACCCATCCCGTTGACCAAAGTTTATATTTCAAAAGTCCACACGGAAGATAAATCTCTCAAAGGGGCGTACACGTTCGCCTTGAATAAATGCGCTTGGGAGAATTTCGTTCAAAAGTTCGCACGATTTTAATTTGCGCAAACGATTTTGGACGCATTTCCAAGGTCCTTGATGTCGGTGGTTTCTTGAATCGTAAGTAATTTGTCCTCAAATCTCCGAATCATTTGGAGTCAGACAGTTGAAGGAAAACGGCTGAAGAAAGTCAGAAAGATGAGAATTAATCGAGACTTGGGGACGTCTCGTGACCTTAGAGACAATGTAACGCATGTTTTATTGAAAACTTGACCTCGAAATTTGTTGCAGGGTTTGTGTTACATTTCAGTTTGAGTATTTAATGTGTAAATTAAAGCAACGCGCTTAGATTTATCTATGGACTAATCAGGTTTTTCGTATTTTATTAAACTGTTTTTGAGGAATGTTAGGTACGTATTTACTTAGTATTTAATAGGTACGTATTTAATTAAGTTTGTTTACCGACTTCCGAGCCGTGGTGGTCTAGAGGTAGTGACACCCGCCTTACAATCGTGAGGTCGTGGGTTCAAATCCCCGGTCCCGTAACAATAAGTTCTTTGGAATTTATGTACGGAATTTCACACCACTGGCTTTTCGGTGAAGGAAAACATCGTGAGGCAACCTGCATACGTCCGTAGAAGAAATTCGATGGCGTATGTGAATCCACCAACCCGCACTGGGCCAGCGTGGTGGATATGGCCCAAACACCCTTCGTGGGTAGGCCTACGTCCTGCAGTGGACTATTAAAAAAGCTAATTATTTTGTGTATGTTCATTAATATTTTGCCAATTATGAATTGTATCCAAAAATTAGTTCGAAGGTATACACTCTCAAGGTACCATTTAAATTTAAATGAAATCAGTTGAGCCGTTTTTTGAAATATCAACAATAATGTAAAAAATCGCAAAAACGACTTCCATCGTTTACAAAATTCGATTTGATGTATACAATTTTTACATTATTGTTGATATTTCAAAAAATAAGTTTTAGAGCGTTTGTTAGCTGATTCGCAAATTTGTTTACAACTATTGAATCATATTTCAAGGTATTCTCATAACAATTTAGTTTTTATGCAATTCCAGAAAAAAAAAACAAAAATAATAACATCTACAGAAATCTAATAGCAGAATCGCTTATTTTTGCCTGAAGAACTTGAGGTTGATTGTATGAGGTTTGTTATAAGAATATTATTTTAATGAAATATTCCAAAAATCATTAAATTTTGTCTGTGGATTTTACGTCTTGAATAATTCGGTTATGTAGCCCAGGCGCGTTAAATCGCTTGCCAAAAGGAATAAAAAAGCAAATAATGGTTTTCATAATGAACTTCAACATTTGCGATGCACTTCAAAATAAAACGAAGGCTATGCAAATCGAGTCGTTATAGTAAACGTAAAAAGGGAGCAAAGTTTGGTTCCCGTAAATATTTTAACCGTTTTCCAGACCTTGGTTACTTTTAACAGCTTTGATTTTTTTAGAGAACCAATTTTCATAAAAAATTGTTCGTGATTTTAGTGACTAACCTTAAAAAATCCGTAAAATTTCTATACATTTTGTCGTGGGAACTTTTTAACACCTGATTTGTTTCGGGATTTATAATAGATATTTAATACAAAATTTTTATTATAAAAAAAATTTCAAACAATCTTTTTCCAAGAAAAATGTCTTTTTTAATTAGAAAGTCATGTTCCCTCAATGCGACACAATTAAGGTAGGTACACATTATTGCAATCTTAGATTAGGATCCACACAAAAGAGGTTTTTAATGACCAAAAGAATATTAATATTCCAAATGCGTACAAATATATCCTTGACTACTTCAGTAGCCCAGTGGTTAGTGACCTCTCCTGAGTCAAAGAGGCGTGGGTTCGAATCCCATTCCTCAGGGCAAATATTTATGTGCCGATCATAAGTGTTTACTCTGTACCTGGTTGTTATTATCTATGTAAGCAAGTAAAGGTATGTATTAAAATAATATAGGTACGTAGTATATCAGTCTTAACATAAATAATTACAGACCTATTAGTTTAATATCACACCTGTACAAAAATTTTATCACCATAGAAAAAATATACACAGATCTCATCAAAACCATACACAAGAATAGCACAGCTGATAACAAATTGTACACAAATTTTCAATAGGAAAAGGCGTTAAGCAGGGTGACCTGCTCTCTCCCAAACTGTTCACCAGCACACTCAAAGAAGTTTTACGACCTTAGTTAGCGTATGGTCTATAAGGAGGATTGATGTCGGCGGCAAAAACTCAACAGTTTGAGATTTGCAGACGACATTGTCCACTTTGCACTAGCTACAATTAAACTACAAACAAGGCTCCAAGAACTGAGCACAGCAAGCCTCAAGGTTGGATTGGTGATGAATCAGTCAAAGACTAAAGTTATGACAAACAACACATTACGTAAGGTCGAGGTTGACGGGATACAGATATACAATATGTCGCGGAGTATACTCATTCAGGACAGACAGTCTCCTTCGAAAACCGATAAGACAAAGAAACTGAGCGCAGAGTCGAAAATGCGTGGTAAAGTTGTAGGTCGATCAAAGAGTGGATGAGGGGTGACTTGCCGATATCACTGAAGTGCAGTCTCATCGACATGTGTTCTGCTACGGTGATCTACGGTTTTCAAACTTGGTCATTGACTGATGCTCAGAGGTTCAAGCTTGGAGTTTGCCAAAGGGCAATGGAGCGCAGTATTATAGGCATCAAGAGGATAGACAGAGTTCGAAACACTGCGTTCCATCAAAGCTGGTGTAGTTGACGTAGGCCTAAAAGCTGCTAAACTAAAATGGGATTGGGCGGGTCGTGTGGTTCGTATGCAACCCGAGATATGGGCCAGGATCGTCTAACAGTAGGTACCGGAGGGCAGACGACACTTTCCGGGAAGGTTGGCGGGATTAGGCTATAGAACGCGATAAATGGAAGGAAGTGGAGGAGACCTTTGCACAGAAGTGGGACAGCATAGGATGAGAAAAAAAAACAGTCTCTGGCAACCATATCACAAGCTCTGCTTAGTTTGGGGTCATAAATCGTGTGTAAGATGCCCTCTAATATTTATTTATTTATATCCTTGAATATGTAAAGTTGCTACCAAACTAACAGGAAATTAATAATGCAGGTTTCATGAGTACTTTGCAGCTAAGCACGAGTATAACATTCTAGGTAGCAGCTGTCTCACAGAACTTCTCAGAACACCTGCTAATGAGCGATCTACAATGTATTAGCATGTATGTTCTAAGAAATATTGGCGCGTCTGATCCTACTACCAAGAAAATGGAAACTTTGAATCGTCATTTATTTATTTAATAATATTATTTTTATATTAAGTAGAAGTCCTGTTAAAGTTATCTAAAATGTAATAGAACATTATATTATAAGAAATCATTGACGAAGACTTTGTTCTAAGAAATATTGAGAGGTCTTCATTGGGTTCAATAGTTGTTCAAGGCTTTCGAATCATTATTGAAATAATTGGTATAACTTATCAAAGCTATCTATAAAATATAATTTATTGGAATACAGGTAGATTACCTATACTCTATCGGTCTTTTTAATAGTCTACTGCAGGACGTAGGCCTACCCACGAATAGCGACAGCTATACATGAGCGGTCAAATAATAAATTAGATGTTAGGTGTGCTACTGGCCAGCATCTTTTCTTATTCACGACATAATTTATGTCAATTATACACTTATTAAAACTACATATATAAAAATTTACGGTGATGGGGCTGTAAAGTTATCGAATGGAGAGCGCGTACCGGCGAATGTAGTGTAGAATATTCACCGACCAGTACCAGGTGTAGTGATGATCTAAACAAGACAGCAGTAACACGCAGGATTCAAAAACTGATTATAATCGGTCTACTTATAAATTTTAAAGCAAAGCCAATGTCCAGCAGTGGACCTCATATTCTAGGACATAGTTCAAAGTAAATTGAAATAATTAACACGCTTTTATTAGGTAGACCTGTAACTATGTAATGGAATCTAAGGTAACTAACTTAACTATCTTCCAAAGGTCGCAGCGTAATGAAAATTGGCAGCTGTATGTAGTTCTGATGACAATACAATAATATGGTACTGTCGAACTGATCTGATGATGGAGCCGGAAGATATGAACTGGAACTTCATGATGGAAAATCCATTAAGTACCTAACTAAAAGGAGTCGATACGCCTAAGCACCGAAGTCTGCCAAGTCAGAGGGAGGTGAAGAAATGCACACAAACCAAAATATAAGCAAGTTCACACGCACACAAATGTAATTAACTAACACTAGCTGAAAATTAACGCAACACAAGCGCAACCAAACCGATATATTTATATAAAGAGCATGACCGCCGGTCGCGTACTTTTGGCAGAGGGGTACGCTTTGAAGTGTCGACTCCTTTTGGTTAGGTACTTAATGTGGAAAATCGTATCATAGCTATGAAAATTTACGTGGTTTTCACACATTTTATACTATATATAACGGGACTAAACTCACGTGTAGGGATAGTCGTAACGACTATAGTTTCGGTCGCGGTTTCGGCGACCTTTCTCAAGTTGGCGAGTGCTAGCACGCGGAGCCGTCTGCAGAGGCGTCTGCGGAGCAGTGCATTGCGAGACGGCTCCGCGTGCTAGCACTCGCCAACTTGAGAAAGGTCGCCGAATGCGACCGAAACTATAGTCGTTACGACTATCCCTACACGTGAGTTTAGTCCCGTTATATATAGTATAAAATGCGTATCATAGCTGTTTTGGATTTCTTAGAAAAGTCTTGTAATGAACTTTGACCACGATTAGGTTTCAAGGTCTGATGATGAAGCCGGAAGATAGGCACTAAAGCATGTTTTTCTAGTATTTTTATTGAATAAGAATAAGAATATATTTATTTACCATCTTAACATTTTACAAAAACATGCGCAAAAGATAAAAATAAATTAAAATTGGATTCAAAAGGTAGCTCAGTGTGGATAGGTACGCTGTTGACAAATTTTGGATTGGTAACACACAGTACATATTAGCAAAATGAAAAATACATCACCGAGTACATCATTAGTTCTTCTACACTTCGTTGGCGAATACATGTAAAACAATATATTAAACTATTAATTTATTTTAACCAAACATTTCATTGACAGACAACATTCAGTAAATTAAAACTATGTCAAGAATTTACAAAAAAAATGCTGTAATATAATATGTTTTTATACAAAATAACTATTCAAAGATTCATTTTGAAAAACTTCTAGAACTGTTAAAAACGTTCAGTGCGGTAATGTCTCACTGCACCAGAATAAATTTGAATATAATAAATTCAAAACGACAAGGACTATAATGGATTTGTAGTTTAAAATTCTGCTACTACGGAGTATTATGTGAAAAACCGGGCGTAAAACGGGTTTCATCCGCAGACGGATTCTATACAATTCTCGTTTTAGAACTTATTATTGAAGTCTAGGTATTTATGAATTTTCGTATAATGGAAAATATGCAAGTATGCTTGCATGCATACTGTACTAGCCTTATTAGGGTTCCGTACCCAAAGGTTAAAAACGAGACCCTATTACTAAGACTGGCTAGCTGTTCGTCTATTTCTCTGTTACCAGACAGATCTAATGAACGGTGATAGCTAGAACATTGAATTTTTTCACAGATGACGTATTTCTGTTTCCGTTGTAACAACTAATACTAAAAACAGAAAAAATAAATATTTAAGGGCTCCGATACAAGAAACGTGTTTTTTATGGTTCCGTACCTCATAAGGAAAGAACGGAACCCTTATAGGATCATTTTGTTGCCCGTCTGTCCGTCTATGTGTATGTCAAGACTCTTTATCTCGGGAACGTGTAAAGATATCTAGCTGAAATTTAGACTGTATACGTATATATAATCTCTTACAGTTGTGTAAAGGAAAACTTCTCTATTATCATTTAAAGAAGTTAGAGCTGTTTATGTCGTAAAAAACCGCATATTTCAACACTCACAAAAATCAAAACCTACAGGGTACTTCCCGTTGACATAGAACTATGGAATTTGGCGAAAAGCATTGTCTCAGAGTACACATATAGGAATAAATCTGAAAACTGAATATTTTTATTTGAATCACAAAAAAATAGGGCTTAAAAATTCACAAAATATGGGTTTAAATTCAAGGTGCGTAAATCGTATCATGTAAAGTATCATATAAAAAAGCTTCATTAGCACATGCTAAAACAGGTTTTTAGTTATTTTAACAATTTTCGATGAATGACGACAAAAGTAAAAAAAAAACTTTTCTCGATAATGATGATGAATATAGAGATTTTAACAACGTACTTCCCAATTTTGTGAAATTTTCTGGATTTGTACGGAACCCTCGGTGTGCGAGCCTGACTTGTACTTGTCTGGTTTTTTTTTGCTCGATATTAATAACGGCAATAGCAAGGTGCTTAAAATATTCACAGCATATTCAGATGTACATTCTTTTCAAAAATAAATAATGAAATTTAAATAAAATATATTTCCATATAGCACAGAACTCTTTGTGCGCGAGTCAGACTCGGACTTGGCCAATTATATATAGTCCACAGCTGGACGTAAGCCGACCCATGAAGGGTGATTGCGCCATATCCACCGCGCTGGCTCGGTGCGGTGGATGCACATGCACCGTCAAATTTGAATATCGAATTTTTGCGGACGTGAGCAGGTAGGTATCAAATGATGTTTTCCTTCACCGAAAAGGCTGTGAAAATATGTGAAATTCCGTACATGATTTTCAAAGAACATACTTATTGCGATTTGAACCCACAACCTGACAGTATATGCCGAGCGTTCTATCATTGGGCCACCATGCTAACCATATCAGCTTACTGGAATTACCTGTACTGTACTGTACTGTACCAGCCTTTTTTATAGTCCACTGCAGGACGTAAGCCTACCCACGAAGGGTGATTGGGCCATATCCACCACGCTGTCCCAGTGCGGGTTGGTGGATTCGCATACGCCATCGAATTTCTTCTACAGACGCATGCAGGTTGCCTCACGATGTTTTCCTTCACCGAAAAGCCCGTGGTGTGAAATTCCGTATATAAATTCCAAGGAATTCATTGGTACGCGTGGTGGTATGCATTTGAACCTACGAACTCACGATTGTAAGGCGGGCGTCATTACCACTAGACCACCACGGCTTGCCGTGGTGAAGAAGCCGTGGTGGTCTAGTGGTAATGACACCCGCCTTACGGCTTGCAATTACCTACCCACATATAATTCTGTCTTGTTAGTCGGTCTATAATTATTATGTCAATACTAAGTAGGGATATTATAGCGTAGCACGTTGTTGCTGCAGACAGCAGAAAGCGACTTTGTGTTATACTATGTAATGATTCTGTACACGGGTGAAGTCGGTCATGCTATTTTTTGCAAAAAATAATCATTAGTCTTACACCAAGTGTCTCTTACTAGATTACAAAGTACAGTTTTCAATATGGACACTCTTCGCTCATATTTGGATAAGTGTCTGCAGGTGGCATTTACAACAGAGCGCTACTGTGGCTCGGATGACACCTTCATGACATCCACCCAAAACGAAGACTGATGACTTCATTAAGACTGCGCTGGATACAAGCACCTTCCAATCAGTCTTTCCGACAAAATTTTACATAAATTATAAGGTATTCAATAGTCTATCTATACTAACTTTTTTTTATTTTATATTTATTTTCAAAACTATCATAACATATAATTATGTAGTTAAATACCTACAGTGCCGTGGTGGTATTGTGGTAATGACTGCTGCCTTTCAATCGTGAGGTGGTGGGTTTAAATTCCGGTCCCGTACCAATGAATTTCTTAGAATTTATCTACGGAATCACATCACGGACTTTTTGGTGAAGGAAAACATCGTGTGGCAACCAGCATACGTCCATAGAAGAAATTCGATGGCGTTTGTGAATCCACCAACCTGCACTGGGCTAGCGTGGTGGATATGGCCTAATCACACTTCGTGGGTAGGCCTACGTCTTGCAGTGGACCATTAAAAAGGTTGGTACAGTACTGTACAAAGCTATTCTAAAGAGTGTAATGAGCCGATTTGGAATGATTTAGTAGTAATGAAAAACTCTTACTATGGGGCCAACCCGGGATTCCAGAAAATAAATTCATCTGTCAAAGGATAATCGGGTACATTATGTTCATTATACTTAAAGGACTAGGAATCAATATTGGTAAGTTTATTCTGTTTCGTTGAATAAACATAAATACTAGAACAAATAAGTATATATAGAGATATATAGTAGACAAGCTTAATATACACTGCACTGCACTGGGCCAGCGTGGTGGATATGGCCAAATAACTCTTCGTGGGTAGGTCTACGTTCTGCGGTGGGCTATTAAAAAAGGCTGGTACAGTATACCGTACTGTAACACAGCATTTTTTACCTAGAGTATTAATACAAGGCTGAAATCGTCATTATTACTGCATGGCTAGATACATTTAATTTTTGATTGTCTTATTTTTATTTCTACAACACAACAATCTTGCCGTGGCTCGGATGACACGTCACATTGTAGGCCCCGTTTGTTTTAACCGTGTAGCTAATATGTCCGAGGCCTTCAAGCGGCCTAAAATTCCGACACCAGGGCTAGCCACCAGGGTACATACGAACTAACTATATATAACTGTATAACTATTTCTCATCATCATCATCATCATTCATCATTTCAGCCATATGACGTCCACTGCTGGACATAGGCCTCCCCTAATGATTTCCAATAAGGCCGGTTGATAGCGGTTTGCATCCAGCGCGATCCTGCGGTCCTAACAAGGTCATCCGTCCACCTTGTGGGTGGACGTCCTACGCTGCGCTTGCCGACACGTGGTCTCCACTCGAGAACTTTTCGACCCCATCGGTCATCAGTTCTCCGCGCTATGTGCCCTGCCCATTGCCACTTCAACTTGCCAATCCGCTGGGCTATGTCGGTAACCTTGGTTCTTCTACGGATCTACTCATTCCTGATTCGATCTCGCAGAGAGACTACGAGCATAGCCCTCTCCATGGCTCGTTGGGCTACTTGGAGCTTACTAATAAGGCCCATAGTGAGAGACCACGTTTCTGTGCCATAAGTCATCACTGGCAACACACACTGGTCGAAAACTTTCGACTTGAGGCACTGACTATATATAACTATTTCTGCAACAGATAAAATTTGGTGAAATAAGGTGATTCGTTTTCCTAATTCTGTTCATTAGCGTGTTTCAGTAACCTGTGAACTAAGCCCGCGGAGCTTCGGAATTAAATTTCGTTTGTTCTCCGTCTGAGCACCGAGAAATATGGGCGTAGAACCACAGGGTAAAAATAAATTGCAGTCGTAGCTTGTACTGAAAACTATGCGGTTTGGAAACTTCGAAGAATTGTTTTGTCTTTGTAAAACTCGAATGGTAAACCCGCTTGAATAAACGCAGTGTAAAACGTGTATTAGTAGTAGGTAGATAGCGTATATTAGGACTAGAATTACGATGGATGTAAAGTACTTCTAAGTTTTATGGGAAATTTAAAACCCAACAGCAATGCTGCCCATCTCATGATGATCATAAAAACTGCTTAGAGGATATTGTTCCTCGCGATAAGGCCATTTGTTCCACTAGTTTTTTTCTGGGTGATTTTGAGCAGATATGCGGTCTAGCGGGCTGCACGCTTTCTTGGAAAGTACCTACCTGTTTGCTGCTTATTTGAAGAGGTATATTATCTATCTATGTAAAATATCTAAATAACTGTCCATAATTTTATAGGGTGTTCAGTCTTCTTCTTCTTCGTCGTGTCGATGGCTCTAATAGTTTCCAACTATACAAATTTTTGCCCAGTAGGTAGCCACTGCCACCTCAGAAGGGGAGGCTTCCATGAGGTCACCCAGTGTGCAGGTGGTTGGACACTGGGGGCAGGACACTGGGGGCAGGACAAAAGTGTTTTCAGTAAAGAGTGGATAGTACTTAACTGGCGGGAGATCACATACTAACCAAATACACAAAATTTGTGTTCAGTGAAATTGGCACGATTTTCACTGAGCACAAATTTTATGTATTTGGTTAGCAGTCACGTCAGTGTGCATTGTTATCCACTTTTTACTAAACACTCTGTATATTAAGCGTGAGTAATCTCAACTATACATACGAGTATACTTATTTGTTCTAGTATTTATGTTTATTCAACGAAACAGAGTAACCTTACCAATATTGATTCCTAGTCCTTTAAGTATACAGGACATAATGTATCCGATTATCCTTTAACAGATGAATTTATCTTCTGGAATCCCAGGTTGGCCCCATAGTAAGAGTTTTTCATTACTACTGAATCATTCCAAATCGGCTCATTACACTCTTTAGAATAGCTTTGTATAGTACTGTACCAACCATTTTAATAGTCCAATGCTAGACGTAGGCCTACCCACGAAGGGTGACTGGGCCATATCCACCACGCTGGCCCAGTCCGGGTTGGTGTATTCACATACGCCATCGAATTTCTTCTACAGACGTATTCAGGTTGCCCCACGATGTTTTCCTTCACCGAAAAGCCAGTGGTGTGAAATTCCGTACACAAGTTCCAAAGAAACTCATTGGTACGGGACCGGGATTTGAACCCACAACCTCAAGAATGACATGTCAGCGTTACAACCACTAGGCCACCACGGTTTTGTATAGTAAGCAAGAAAAATGTCTCCTATTTTCTTACTTACAGTACTTATGTTTATTCAACGTAACGAAATAAACTTACCAATATTGATTCCTAGTCCTTTGAGTATAAAGGATATAATGGATCCGTGACCCCGAGCGACTTCCAAGACAAGAGGCATCCAGCTCGTAGGTATTATCTAGCGCTGTTGTTCCTTGTAACATTGTTTTCTCGGTTCAATAAATACAGCACACGGTAAAGGATAGGGCGAGTCTATATACAATTTATTTTAAAGGTGACGTCCACAAGTGGTATATAATTAAGAGAAAAATCGAACCAAGATAGTATATGCATCATTTGAAAGCTTGTTTTATGGGCTTCCCAAAAATATTTAATTTAGATTTTTTCAGCCCTCTAATTTTTTTTAAATGTGAAGAACAAATTGTATGAAAAATTACAATACAGCTTTTATTTTTTCTAGTTTAGCAATAATAAAGTGCTCCCATTGTTATTTTACTTGTATTCGTAGCTGATTCTTCCATAATTATTCATATCTTAATTTCCTGAACTTAAAAATAATAACCTACCAGTGTGACCATTTAGTGTGTACAATGTGACAAAAAAACACTTAAAAAGTGTGTCTAAAGGGTAAAAATGCTTTCATTTAACTATTTGGAGGTTACTTAATCAGGGTTGATAGAGATAAACTACCTATTGAGCCAAATATATTTATTTATCCTAATAAATTCAAAATTAATTTAAAAAAAATCAGATGGCTCTTTTTTGTTTTTAACAGTTGTAATAGACTCAGAAAAATATGAACTTTCTCGAAATGTAACGAGTGTTGTGGTTAGAAGTTTTGATTATTATTATACATTTTCGCACATTTTAATAAAAGTATTGCACAGGTGTTACTCACGCTTAATTTTAATAGATAACTGCTACTGTAGTTTCAATCGCATTTGGCGATATTTTTCAAGGTTGGAGTACTAGCACGCGGGCTCGTCAACAGTGCTATGCGAGACGAGTCCGCGTGCTAGTACTCCAACCTTGAAAAAGATCGCCAAATCAGATTGAAGCTATAGTAGTAGTTATACTAGAATTAGTAGTATTATAGAATGTTCGCCACTTGCTGCATCATGCTCTTCCATGCGATTCTGTCCTCGGCGATCTTAATGGCTTTAATTATAGGCAGGCAAGTAAGTGTTTTTATTTGGTTAGACTAACGGTTAGGAGAACGCCCGCGTGGTCTTTTCCCGTCGACCTGCCCAACCACCATTAGTTTTTCCAGACAATCCGGGTTTCTGCGTGTGACGCGTCCGAAATTCGTGAGTACCCACTGGAAACATGTAGTGGATAATCTAGTAATTATTCCGAGCTCCTTGAGTATCGACACTAGAGCTCTACCACTAGAGCACAGCAAATTTATTTTTTTATGTGAATTCATAAATTTGGCCTCCAACTTGCCTGATAGAAAGATTTGTAGCCGAAGATGGAGTAGTCAAAATTGTACATTTTCAATAACTTACCTACAATTCATTTATTTTTACTCAGTATCATAAACGAATTACTTTAAGATTGAAACGAGCTCTAACAAGGCGAGCTAACATAAAAATTCTCGTTACCAATATAATACCAATCAAAAAAAGAAATGTTATTTATATTCTAGAAAACAGAATATTGCCTCCATTTTCACAGAAACCGAAAACAATTTTCCAATAAAGTTTTCACACGAAAACTCGTTCAAGCTGCCACCACAAGTCATTCTTTTAAAAATATTGTTCTTGTTAAATCTGTTTTTTCTTGCGAAAACGTTCGTTAGGCTTTTCCCCTTTGAGACAAAGATACGTTTGAGACTGTCGAAGCAGACGCAAATGTCCCCTTTTTGTCGGTATCTGAAAATTATGAAAATTATTTCGCTCAGCGGAACCTTGCTTTACTGCATGCCGTCATTGTGAATACTGCTTTGACAATGAGCCGTGTATTACACCGAATTCAAATTTTGACATCTTGCTCATGTTAGAGCGTTTGTTCATGGCTGTTTTTTTCCCGGACATTGGACTGTCAATAAACAAATGCCTGCCATTTTCGCCGGATGGATGTCCGGTGCGTTAACACACGTTTATCATAAACCGTACACCACCGCAAATCTGGTGAAAATAATGTAAATTAATAACGTAAAAAGAAACCGTACAAGTGCGAGTCAGGCTCGCATATCGAGTGTATTGGGAAGTAAGTTGTTAAAATCTCTATTCGATTTACTCACTTTGAATTTTAAACCCATATAATGTGAATTTTGAGGCCCTATTTTTTGTGATTTAAATAAAACTGTTCAGTTTTCAGATTATGTGTACTCTGAGACAATGCTTCTTGCAAAATTTCATAGTTCTATGTGAACGAGAAGTACCTTAAGTAACCTGTAGGTTTTGATTTGTGTGAGTGTCAAAATATGTGGTTTTTTACGACATAAACAGCTCTAACTTTTTTAAACGATAATTGAGAAGTTTTTCTTTTGCACAACTGCAAGAAACCAAAGATATACGTATACAGTTTAAATATCAATTCGATATCTTTACACGTTCCCGAGATAAAGAGGCTTGACATACACACAGACGGACAGACGGTCAACAAAGTGATCCTATAAGGGTTCCGTTTTTTTCCGTTTGAGGTACGGAACCCTAAAAAACTAATATGCGGAATACGATTCTTATTTTTTTTTAAAAATGCGTTTTCAACGGTCTTTCGCAGGTGTGCAAAGTTTAAAAAAAATCTGATCGCTCAAAGTAGATCATAATCAAGCTCGACGGGGTTGTTACAAGCAAGCAAACAAACATACAGGAGAAACTAATAAAAGCGTGTTAAAAAACGGTCCGTTCTCCGGTGAAACAAATTGCCGTGAACAAGAGCTCTTAGTAGTTGTAGCACTCATAGAATAGTTTGTCTAGGTGTTCGTTAGCGGTCATGGAAGCACGGTCATTCTTACTGAAGTCAACTGTTTATGGTACTACATGTACGAGTACCTTGCTTTATTAAATTGAGTCTTTTAATATTACGATCAGATCCAAGAAAAGGTCATGTCATACAGGGAGGTGAAGACACTGGCTCTAATGGAAGACCGCGAGACGTGGAAGTTGCTCCACCGACAAGAACCGCACTCTTAAATCCTTAAAGAATGAATATAACGAAGATAACATGCAGTACATTTATTGGTATATTTTTAGCAATTTTTTGTTCACCAAAATGCACATGGAAAAATATTACTGTGATTGTAAAGTTTAATCTCTCATCACACCCGTTTAACTAAAATTTTAATAGCCCGTATTCCGGGTCGCTCTGCACCTATTTAGTTAATACTCGCCAATTTTGTTAGTATTTAGATTTCAAACTACCCTGCTAAATATTACGAAAATGGGTCGATAAGTAGCGCGAAAGCAAATTTCCCGCTCATTTTAAGGAAATTAAAAATCCTTCTTAATAAAAATCCTTCTCCTTCTTCTACACCCACTCACATCTGCTTAACATGAGGTAGTGTGTAGTCAAACGCGAACCTATTCGAAATAAAAAAAAAAAAACGGCGACAATTTAATAGAAAATTCTAAGAATATAACAAAACCTAATCACAACCGAACAAGCCAGAAGTCGCATAAATACCATCCCTACATTGTCGACGTACCACCTGCTCGTACTAAGCGATTCGCTTCTTCCTTCATAATATGGATGGATAATAGGGATGGAAAATCCTGCCTCCGTCATTGTTTCCTGACAATTATAATTTGGATATTTTCAAATCAAGAGTAAATAGGTATATTCTAGGTCTACATACTCCTTCTGTTATAACTTCGCTTTCCATCAGGCGAGTTAAACATAAAAAATAAATAACAAAAAAAAAATTGTTCTGGAAATATTTGTTAAAAAACCGGACAAAAGTGCGAGTCAGGCTCGCACATCGAGGGTTCCGTACAAACATATTGTTAAAATAATTAAAAACCTGTTTTAGCGTGTGCTTAATGAATTTATTTTATATGATACCTTACATGATACGATTTACTCACTTTGAATTTTGAACCCATATTTTGTGAATGTTGAGGCCCTATTTTTATGTGAATTAAATAAAAACAATTTGTAACGTTTTAATTTTTAATATTGTGTTATTTTGTTTTGCCTATTTTATTACAATTGTCAAATTTAATATTACGTGCATGTCAATTTAAAAAATAAATGTAAATAACAACGAAAGTTACAAATTCAAGTCGCAATTAACCCGCCCCTCATGGTTCCCGGTGAAAAGGTGCCCATAATGCTAGCAGCATTACCACGCTGAATAGCGATAGACAGCCTTTGCACCAAGAACCACCCAGAACGGGAGCCACCTCCTCTGTCTCTTAGTTCCTCTGTCGTTAGTTTAACTAGTTTGCTATTTTCACAATACATTATTTTTCCATCAAATATTTCAACGTAATTATCTCCTATCCTCAATAGGGTTCGGTACAAATCCACAAGAGTTCATTAAGGAGAGCTAATCCGAACAAAGCCTTAATTACTCTGAGGATTATACTGGACTCAATTTCCGAAGAAATAAAAACAAATAGCATTTGGTGCTTTCTATTTACGTTTCTAAGTATCAATATTTTTCACTTAATAAACATCTTAATAAGTAATTGGAATATTAAATTTATACATTGTTATAATGTAAATTGAAATCAACGACAAAGTGTTCGGAATATATTGTTTGATTGTATTTCATTTGATCGCCATGATGCCTAAGCGAGAGAACGCTTGCCTCAGCCTTTTGAAGTCACGAGTTTTAATATTGGTCCTTTCCCTTTTCTCCAATAAGTTTTTTGGAAATTATACATGATTAGTTATTTCATGCCACCGGGTTTTTGATGAAGGAGAACATTAACAAAAAACCGGACAAGTACGAATTAGGCTCGCATATCGAGGGTTCTGTACAAATCCAGAAAATTGCTTAAAATTGGGAAGTAAGTTGTTAAAATCTCTATACCTACTACCTATAACCATCGACAAAAAACTTTTTTTTCACTTTTCTCGTTATACATCGAAAATAATACATTGTCAAATAATTAAAAACCTGTTTTAGCATGTACTAATGAAGTTCTTTTATATGATACCTTCCATGATACGATATACTCACTTTGAATTTTGAACCCATATTCTGTGGATTTTGAGGCCCTATTTTTTTGTGATTTAAATAAAAATGTATTTTTATTTTCAAATAATAGATTTATTCTTATATGTGTACTCTGAGACAATGCTTGTCGCCAAATTTCATAGTTCTATGTCAACGGGAAGTACCTTGGTTTTGATTTTTGTGTGTCTCGAAATATGCGGATTCTTACGACATAAACGGCTCTAACTTTTTTAAACGATAACTGAGAAGTTTTTCTTTTCACGTATACGTAGTTTAAATTTCAACTCGATATCTAACGCGTTCCCGAGATAAAGAGTCTTGGCATACACACAAACGGACAGACGGACAACAAAGTGATCCTATAAGGGTTCCGTTTTTTCCGTTTGAGGTACGGAACCCTAAAAAACGTACGTACGTTACGTAACGTTATTACGTAGTTACGTCCAGAAAATAAATTTGATGATATAATAATTATGTAGGTAGGTATACTCAGCAACTTACATTAGGCTCGTGTAATATATGCATACTCATCCTTGCATCTTAAGAGCGTATCGTACATAGACGCATTCCGTGAACAAAGTGAGACGGCGAGGGGTCAAGGGGAGCACGACTTCGTATTGTGAAATTAACAATAAAATTCATATAAAATTATCAAGTCGACTATTCAACTGTTTTATGTGATTTGCCAATACTTTAGCTACTACTTAACATCAAACATAATTTAAAAACATTACTTATAAAATATAAGATCTTCGTTTAAAACAGAGGTGACTGGATTTTTTATCGATCGAGCGAAGTTATTCTTCGTACGTACCAGATATGGTTAGCCAACAGAAAATCTGCTCAAAAATAAAATATTTTTTCTTTAAAAAAATGTTTTTCGTACCAAAATCTTGATTCAAGTTTGACACTTTAAACACGACCGCCCCTTGATTACAAGGCATGTGCTGCTACCATTTAGATACAATTCACTGTATATGTAATCAAGATTGTAATACCGCACGGTGTAATAGACGCCCTAGTGGCAAGCTAAAGGAAATACGAGCTCCAGTGACAGCCTGGAGGACGTCCCAGTTAAAGCTGAAAAACAAGCGTCTATACAATTCTCGGTATTCCGTAGTCTTGAGACAAAGCCTGGGCTTAGCACATTTTTCATTAGACAGAAGCGAATTTGTAGAACGGCGGTGAACGAGCCGCTTGATGTGTTTCCGTTAAAGTTCCAGCTTTCAATTGTTTAATTCTGTTATTACAAAGCTTCTTTTTTTAGATATAAGTTACAGCCTAAAATGGCGCTGACTCTGCTTTTAACGCATAAAAAGCAAAATGACAGTTGATATGAGTGACATTTTGAATTAATCCTCAAGTGAAGGACTTCTTCTTTTTAACCAATTTCCAAAAAGGAAGAGGTTCTGTATTCGTCTGTAAAAGTGTCAAAGCCTGGGCTTAGCACATTTTTCATTAGACAGAAGCGAATTTGTAGAACGGCGGTGAACGAGCCGCTTGATGTGTTTCCGTTAAAGTTCCAGCTTTCAATTGTTTAATTCTGTTATTACAAAGCTTCTTTTTTTAGATATAAGTTACAGCCTAAAATGGCGCTGACTCTGCTTTTAACGCATAAAAAGCAAAATGACAGTTGATATGAGTGACATTTTGAATTAATCCTCAAGTGAAGGACTTCTTCTTTTTAACCAATTTCCAAAAAGGAAGAGGTTCTGTATTCGTCTGTATGTATTTTTTTGTGTATGTTCATCGATATTTTCGTCAAGTATGAACCGAATCAAAAAAATTGGTAGTCCCATTTCAGTTTTATCGAAATCGACTGAACCATTTTTGAAAAATCAACAGTAATATATAAATTGTATACATCAATTCAAGTATATCCTTCCCATTACGTTTATTGCGTATGTGATGGAAGTTGATTTTTCCATTTTTTGCGAAAAATAATTATCGTGTCGATTTTTTGTTGAACTAATAGGTACATATACTCAAGAGACACAATGCTGTTCTTACTAATAATAAAAATACGAGAGAAAAATATAAAATCCATTACAATACATATACAATAATACACCTACTTAGTACATTAACTGATAGACATATATATATATATATATAGACATTTTTCTCTCGTATTTTTATTATTAGTAAGAACAGCATTGTGTCTCTTGAGTATATGTACCTATTAGTTCAACAAAAAATCGACACGATAATTATTTTTCGCAAAAAATGGAAAAATCAACTTCCATCACATACGCAATAAACGTAATTGGAAGGATATACTTATATATATAATATAAGGATATACTTGTATATATATATATATATATATATTATATATATATATATTAACAGAAACACACGTGAAATACTTAATCTTTTTTTTGTGTTCGAGGTCAGAAACCAAATACAAAAACTGTTCAAATCACATATAAGGAAAATCCCATAAGATATTATTTAAGGCCAACGTTTACAAATGAGCAACAAGCCCTTTTCATGTCATCGAGGATCATACACGTTGCAAGAAGCCATTTCCCGACCCATTACATCATTTGGCTAATCTTTGAAATAGGCAGACGAAACTACACGCATTTGCCGTTCCATTTTAACCCCTATTGTGGTAGAGAGAAGAGCTACGCAAATGTGTGGCTCACTAGATCTCTAGATATGAATGGCTTTGCGCTATTTTGTATCACAGTTGGAGGCAGCGGATTAAATTTCGTTGTGGTTTAAGTTAGAGGAAGTTGCGGGTTTGCTTAGAAATTGATAATAACGCTTCATACTTATAGCCCCTCACTAAAATTTTCTCAAAGAATCTTCATACATTACAAATGCTCTACGTCGTAAATAACCTTTATACTATCAGTAGGCCTTTGCCTAACAATGGGACACGGCACGTTAAGCCATTTGTCTGATAGTGGTTTAGTTAGGATTTCGTAGTATAATGAGGAACCATTATAACTTCGTTGCGTCCGTTCGTCCGTCCGTCCGTTCGTCCTCAATGTCTTCATGCTATAAAGCTTTATAACTTCCACATTTATAAACCAAATGGGATGTAATTTGACAACGTAATAGTTCTAGTATAGATCTCAATTTCACATACTTAAAATTTCAAAACAGTTTATTTTTATAAGCTCATTCACAATCGGGGTATACAGGGTTACTCAGGGTAATCAATTAGCATCCTTTTAGGGGCTTATTCTGTACATAAAACAATTTTTGTTCAACCCTTAAACAAAGTTTGCAATCCGATTAATTTGTCATAATCTGTGGACTGAAACAATATCGGTAATGCATAATTTATTTTCAAAAAGGTATTTTTTGAAATTTTAAAAAATTATGCATGCAATAAACCGTTACTTTATTTGTCAGTATTTCACTTACAACTTACCCCAAGCGGCAAGAGTGGAAGCAAAGCTCGGCTGTTTCGCAGATTACCGTTGTCTGCTCCTATATTTGACTTTATACCCGTTTTTCTTACATTAATCTTGGAATATTAAACCTTTATTTAAAGGTTACTGCTTTCATATTCAGTTATTATTGAACCTAAATAAATAAGAGCAAGAAAATTTTTAATATTTTCAAATTAATGTCTTTTCTGTAACAAAGATGAATAACGCAAACTCTACGCATTAATTTTGCATAAATCTTCGTTTTATTTACCTCAATTGTGTTTATTTAACATTTATTATATTTTATTTAATCTTAAACAAGGAAAAGCTGATAATGTTAGTTTTAAAACTATGTATTTCATCGGCAAATGCTGCGTGGGATAACCGACAAAACAGACCGTGGATTTCATCAACAATCACTTCATTAAAATTCGCGTGAGAAATCATTATACTAAATAAAACACCGGTTTTCACTCACGTATGATATACGGCCGCTGGGAACTCGACCGGTTTCGGAGTAAATTAGTACTCCTTCGTCAGGGAATACGCGCACTCCCGTCGACTGGCGCATGGGTGCGCCCATCAACAATATTCAGAATTAAAGATGTTCCGTTTCCAAACGGTCTTATGAGAAACCTATAGGACAGGCCTGTGTCTAGTAGTAGGTATCAACGGCTGATATGATAATGACGACGTTTTTTATACCATTTTAATATTAAAACCTATATATCTCATAACTTACCATCCCATACCGGATTCAAATGATAGAACCAAACTTAATAACTGAGCTATAAATCCTAAACGCAATTCTCCGCACTAACTCTAACAAATCACCTTAACATATGGCTCAGAGTCTAGCGAAAATATAGTATTTTATTACCTCTAAAGTAATACAACACTTTCAAAAAAATAATGTTATAAATATCGTGAGGAAACAAAACAAACTTCCAACAACTTATATGCAAAAATGAGAATAAGAGTAGCCACAGTATATAAATTTGTACAGTAGTTCAACTTCACTGTTCAGATTAAGCTCTCACACAAGCTTTGTTTTTCTTTCTTATGAGATACTAATATAGAAGCTGTAGTGGTCTAGTGTTTGACACCCGCCTTAAAATCGTGGGTTTGTGGGTTCATATCCCGGTCCCGTACCAATGAATTCCTTGGAATTTATAAACAAATTTTCACACTACTGGATTTTCGGTGAAGGAACCTGCATACGTCCGTTGAAAAAATTCGAAGCCGTATGTGGATCCACTAACCCGCACTGGGCCAGGGTGGTAGATAATTATGGCCCAATCACCTTTCGTGGGTCGTGCACTGGACTATTAAAAGGGCTGGTACAGTAGGTACAGTTCAGTATTGCGAAAATTGCACAAAATAGGAAATATTTCTAAACCTTAAAATATAAAAAATTGAAATCTGTTGAATTGTCGTCGCACTCGTTCCAGCCTGTATAATTATATGTTTGTTTGTATGTTATTATATAGGTATAATGTGTTGTTTATGTGTATATGTCCTTGCAAGAGACTATGATACTATAAATACTATTATGACCTACTATTAAACTTGGTAAATACATTAGGGCTATAGTCTAAGTGGCTTTTACTAAATTTTTACAAGAATTCTAATAAATTAACACCTGACCTAATTTTCCTACTAATTCACTAGATAAATTTTTATTTGTACTGACAGTCTAATTAGCTATTCAAGTCACCTTTTTACTCGTTTTCTTTACTACTAGGTATTGAAGGTTTTAGTTTTGTCTGCTCTTAAAATTTGCTTGAAAGGTATTTAGGTATTTTACTTCAGTACCTGCAAAGACAGACATGTTTTGTGATCAAAAATTACTGATAAATTTATGAATAATATATTACTGAAGCGAAATGAACATTTTAGCACGGCGATATCACTATCTCTCCGACTGTTGATTTTCCTCCTCAGGTTGCATTGTTCAACGAACTTTTGGTACACAGGTGATTATTTTTGTCGTCGGAAATTTTTGATAGGGAGTATTCCCCTCAAAGAAGGGGAAATTTGCTCTCACGCAATCAACTTATTTCTATTATACAAATTGTTGAGCTTAAACTTTAAAAAAAAAATGCGAGTATGAACCTTATCGTTCAAGAGCGAGTCATGGTATAGGTTTATAAAGATTCAGTTAAAAAAATGTATCGCGAAGTCCTCGGACAACTACCTACATTAGTAACTGTACTCTACATGTGCTTATCGCGACTCAGACACTATAGACGTTGGAATACTGTAAGCATTTTCCTCTGTGGTATTATATTTCATGTACTTACGTATCCACTGATGTGTTCGCAAAAACTTTTACGATATATCATCTTGGATGCTTATTGTACCAACGGATGATATAACTTTTGTACTCGACTTACTGAGAGAGATTATGTTAATATTATTATGGAATTATGACAATGTTTATTTTTATTCGCGCTCACGAACCGCGTTTTCTTGTGAACCATCCGCGGCAAAAAGGTTTTTGGGTACGAGAAAAACATCGGATGAAAATTCGGGAATAGATAGGTATAGGCCATTGAGAGCCCAATTTGGCTATAAGCGTGCCTCTAAAAGGTCTACTTCTTTAGCGTGCCAAAATTAATAGAAAACATGTTTTTTTTTTATTTAAATTAATGGCTCACAGACTCCAGGGTCTGTGCCTTTTGTTAAGTTAGTTCCAATTGAAAGAATGCGACTGTACAATAGAGAGGGGTTAGATTAAATCTTAGTCTAAGTTAGTGATATCATGGCATTGCGTGAATGCCACGAGCAAACCGGCGACCCGCATGCAGCACCCGATCACGAGTATGACGCATGTATCAGCCAATACTACTAATAATAGTAGAAAATATGTTAGTGATGACTTATTATTGCCTATGCCTTTGCTAAAGTATTTTTCTAATCTAGCACGAAGTTCAGCGAATCTTTGAGAGATCAAATAAGGAATGAAGAGACTGCAGGTGAACCAAATAACCTAACATAGAATTGCAAGTTATTATGTGGGATTTTTTACGGCACACTGCATTCAGGACAGTTTTAGTGATATTTAAAATTAATAAAGTAATTCTTTGGCGCGTGTTTTATCTGACATGATTTTCGAAGATTAAAACATCAGTCAGTACCGTGAGTAATAAACATTTATTTATTTATTTATTTATTAGGCACTCATAACAGACTACAGAAAATACATGATATTTTTATTATTTTTTTTTTATACAATTTTTGACCAATTCTGTGGTCCAAAAGAATGAGCACACAGCATGGTGAACAGTTGTATAGGTACATTAATACCTATTATAATTTTTTTTGGCAAAAAATGGCAAAACCAAATTCAATTGTGTAAAAAAATCGAATGGTTCTCTGGAATTGATGTATACAATTTTTACACTATTGTAGATTTTTCAACAACGGCTCAGCCGATTTCGGTGAAAGAAGATATTGCAAAAAGGGCTCTGACTAGGTACAGTAGCTCAAAAAATCCGATAAACTATGATAAATAAATGCGCAGAGTAAACCAAGCGCATTAAATGCTTAATTTATGAGTACCTTCACATTTTCCAATTTGGTTTTTGTTCAGTCATTGAATTACTGCCATTTTGGCCTACATAGAAATAAAAGCCTACATGTAAAAAATGCACTGAAGAGTTTAGTTTTGTTAGCAAAACTTTTCAGACGTTAATTGTACATCAAATTGACACGTTTATAGGTACTTTATACTTCGATTAAGACTTTATACGTTTCTTTTGTTTCATTTTAGCGTGTTATTTTCGACTGTAACTATTTTGATAAAATACGAAAAAAGGTTCAATACTTAACACTAGCAAATGCATAAACCATGCGACACCAAAATATAAAAGAAGAATAGTATGGCCGCCTTATTTTCAAACAATGTCAATGTAATTTTCAATCCGAATACAAAAAAGTACTTTTAATGGACACTGTTATTGTAAAAAATAACGGGAAATTCATTTTCCGGAAGAAACGAAGCAAATTATGATATACTGTACCCTTTGGTGGCCCAATTTCTATATATTTTTGCAATATCTCCTTTATGTTTTTGGGTAAGTATACCCTTACGAACTAAAAAAAATAATTTTGATTCGGTTCAAAATTAGCAAAAATATCGATAAACATACATACAAAAAAAAATACATACAGTCGAACATAGAACCTCCTCTTTTATGGAAGTCGGTTAAAAATAATATTATTTTTAGTCTTATCTAAATGTGTCAAGATATACAATTTTTAAATTCTGATCATCTTATCATAAAGAGAAATAATATATTTTAGTAGTTAGATTATCGAATAAAGTTATTACGCGAGATTCAAAATAACACAATCTAAAAACTAACTAAAAACATATTAACAAACTGTTCCGCCAAATAGATAACAGCCGCTCAGATAAACTTCGCAACAAGTTAAATAAAGCTTGAAAAAGTAAAAGCAAAAACTTAAATAACTTTCAAAAACTAATAACAATATAACAACAATCCTGGAGCAGTCGAATCTAATAACAAATATTTTCACGAAACTAAATAGAAAGCTTAACATTCTGATCAAGATTATTAATGTTTATGAAAATTGTTTCGGTAGTTTGTAGTTGGTTATAACAATATTTGCGTGGAAACTTCTCGTAACTTCTAGAGTTTCCTAAACGGATTATGTTGTTGCGTTGAAAGCTTTGTTTTGTGGGACTTCAAACATACAGTCAAAATTGTATTCAGTTAACGTAGGGAGATTAAAGTTCAGGTCAAGACTAGAACAGTTTTAAAGTCTTTGGCAGAACTTAATTGAAACTTAAATTAAAATTATTTAATTGTACAAGTAAGTACAATTAAACAATTCAAACGTAATATTTAAAAAGATTGCTAAGTCATCTCATCTTTTAATAAATGTATGAATCATACTCATTATTTCATATAGTAAATATAAATAATAAAATATATATTTTTGGGTTATCTTACACACGGCTTCTGACCCCAAACTAAGCAAAGCTTGTGATATGGCTGCCAGAGACTGATATACTGCATATACTTATTTTCAAATACATACTTATATAGATAGTAACTAATTAACCCCCTACAGAGCAAACGCTTATGTTCATCACATAAATATTTGCCCTGGGTGGGGATCGAACCCACGCCTCTTTGATCCAGAAGTTAGGGTCACTAACGACTGAGCCACCGAGGCAGTCGATAGAAGAAGATTAGTGACCATAAATCCATATCATGCTCATTATTTCATATAGTAGAAGTTTAGTGACCATAAATCTTCACACATATACAATACTTAAAATTTTGTAAATGCTCCTATTCTCTGTTTGTGGGTGGGTTAAAATTGCATCATAATCTACGAATCTATCACATTAACTACAAGAATAGGTCGATGTTCATGATTGTGTAGTCCATTCATGAACATAGGCCTATTACTTTAATTCAATTTGTCTGTAGGCACTATGCTGATCAAATCATGGATTCTTATTCATATAAATCATTGAATTGCTTAGGATGCTAGAGAAGTTCAATTTCCTACTATAATTTCCTTCACAAAAAGCCAGTGTTAAGAAACCAACATCATGTGACCTTCTTCAAACTAATTTATTTCACTCGACCTTGTGCTAAGCAAATTTATTTCCCAAACTACCGCCAAAGAGCACGTATCATTCAACAATGTTAGCACAATCTCAGCCTGTACATTTCTTACAAAAAATCGCCCAAGTGCGAGTTAGACTCGCACACGAAAGGTTCCGTACCGTATGCGCGCCCCCTTAATTTATTTTAATTTAGTTCATCATTGACGGCCATCATACATTGAGTTGTCGTCGCTGCGCTGGGAGGTGTCCGCGTCTTCATGCCCTAAATGATATAGTCCGGAGAGCCTTGGTAGCGGCAAACGTTCCTTGCGTGCTGAAACTGCCTGGGCTTTCGAGGTCGGACGGTAAGAGACCGGACCTGTTGACTATGGTGCCGTGGAGGAATGGTAGGTGCCTGATTTGGGACGCAACTTGCGTCAGCACTGTCGCCGCGAGTCACTTGAGTCGCACCGTCCACTCGCCGGCGGCTGCGGCGGAGGACGCTGCTGACAAGAAGCGGCGAAAGCATGCCCCTTTAGAGGCAAGTTATTTGTTCGTCCCTATTGCTGTGGAGATAATGGGCTGTTGGGGTAATGAGGCTAAAGTTTTAACTGGAGAAATTGGGCGCAGGCTAAGGGAGAAGACTAGCGACTCCCGATCTGGCTCGTACTTGGCGCAAAGGTTAGCCATCGCCATCCAGCGAGGTAATGCGGCTAGCATTTTGAGCTCATTTGCGCCGGGTACGGTCGGAGATGGGTTGTCTGTTTAGATTTTAAGGTTGACTGTTATTTAAATTAGAATAATAAACAGAATAAATAGCTATTTAGTTCAACGTAAAACGAGCTCGCGGCAGACCTATAAAGCGGTGGCGGGACGACCTTGCCAGGCACCGGAAGGACTGGCATACTTGAAAGGGGCTAGCTCGGCCTTTGCTGAACGTTGAAACACTATAGGCTCCTAATAATAATATTTGTTTTTGAAGTGAATATTAAAATCTAGCAAAAAATTACAAAAAGATCACGGTTGTCGTATAAGAGCCCACCTTAAACATTTATTATATTCTATTTTTAGAATTTGTTGTTATAGCGGCAACAGAAAAACATAATCTGTGAAAATTTGAACTATCTAGCTACCAAGGTTCTTGAAGATACAGCCTGGTGATAGATAAACAGAGATGGACGAGCGGACAACGGAGTCTTAGTAACAGGGTTCCGTTTTTACCCTTTGGGTACGGAATCCTAAAAAAACCTCAGACTCAAGACTAAGTTGGTAACGCACAAAGCTCGTTTCTTCTCATGACGTAGCGCTAACAAACGCAATTTCTCATCGACGATATTATTTTTCTCGTTACATATTGTTCTTTTTATATGAGGATGTGTGGATTTCAAATGGCTAGAAATGTTGAAACAGAAAACGTGCGCTTTTATTTAACTACAAAAATAACTATTTTGTTGTAGATACTAAGCAAAGCAATGGTGGTCTAGTGGACTAATAAAAAGGCTGATACAGTACAGTACCTACAGCACTGAGCAAAGACCATTATAAATAAATCGAGTAAGTCAGTATATTTTCATCGATTTATCCATCAGCTTTAGGACGTCCACAGCTAGACATAGGCCTCCCCTCCTCCCCTATGGATCTCCAATAACACCGATTGGAAGCGGCTTGCATCCAACGTGATCTTGCGATCTTTATAAGGCCACCTGTCGACGTCGTGTGGACGTCCTACCGCTACTATTAAAAACGACTATATAATTTAAGACCTTAAATGTATTTGAAAGTATATTTACATAGTTTGATTATTCATTTATTTAATACAAAATTATTATAGGTATTATTTATTCAAGTCATACACACAATAACAAATTATTATATCACAAATTAAAAAATCGACCAAATTATTTTTTTGAAAATCCGTTCGAACAACGTTTGTGATTACCTTGATTTGATCACATTATACCTGCTAAGTAAAATGTGAACTTTAATCTTACAAAAATTTCTTACGAATTTATATAGAACAGGTAGAAAACCTCCTTTAAATATATTTTGGCCTGAAAACATACAACGTATACGAAAACAACAACGTATACGAGTAGTTAAATCTATCCTACGTTGCAAATTAGAGTACATAATATATAAGTACAAGCAAGCAAATACAACAAGCACCATACTTAATCCCATATTATAACATTTACAATAAATATATTTTTATGTACTTTAATAAAATTCAATACATTCAGTTACGCTGCTCATATTTTATTTATACCCAATTTTATAAAGGAACGGACAAATAGCCAGAGAGAAACATTTCCCGTGTCAGATATTTCTAAGAACATTTACTTTGGAAAATGTTCGACGTTCGCCTCATAGGAATGCTTTGACGTCTCTACGCTTAGAGTTGGCATTTCTACCGAGTTATGGGCGCCTAGTACATCTAAGCCGCTCGAGTGAAATGACTAGGCTTTGTAACTGGGACATGAAACAGAAAGGCATTAAAAATATTGTTGTTGTGGGGAGTTAAAAACGATGTAAGGATATTTTTTGGGATAAACAAACTGTAATTATACTCTATAAAATATAGCTTGATCTCTGCGACAGCTGTCAGAAAAATCACGCCTATGAGGTCCTGCATGTAAGTCTTAATAGTACAGACAGTACCTGTCAATGTCATACTTTATGGGCATGCCGATTAGTGATGGGCGACGAATGATCACACAGAGTTTTAGATTGAGTTTTATTTAAAATATCGATAGTTTATACTAACGATGTTTTAAATAAAACTTAATTAATCATTAATTTTACTGTATATTTTAATATCATAACATTATTTATATGTGTATAGGTTTGTAATTAAATTAAACCCAATTATAATTATGTTACATTAGCATCGATAATAGTGAAAAACGTCGATAAATACTACCGTAACATTGTTATAATTTATTTAATTAATATCATAACATTATTTACATGTGTACATACTTGATCTTAAATAATAATAAGTAAATAAAATCCAATTTCTCACCTACAACTACTGATTCGATTTCATTACAACATTGTTTGAAAATCAATTTTTTCCACCACTATCCCAACTCTAAAAATGACAATCTTCTATGTCAATGTCACTGTCGCAAGGATCAAGCTATCTTTTATGCAGTATATTTTGCAAAATTAATTTCATAAACTTTAAAAATGTTCGACTGTAACTTCATAGGAATGCTTTGACGTTTTTACGCTTAGAGATGGCATTTATACCATGTTATGGGCGCGTAATACCTCTAAGTCGCTCGAGTGAAATGACTAGGCTTGTAAATGCGCCGTGAAACAAAAAAAAAGCAACAAAATATTGCTGTAATAAGGAGTTAGAGAGATAATAGACAAATTTTGTTGAAAAAACTGTTTTAAAACAACTTGTATTAGCTTGGAAAATTAATTTGGAATACTTAGGTATTTATTGACATTTGCGTCATAGGAATGCTTTGACATCTCTATGCTTAGGGTTGGCATGTCTACCGTGTTATGAACGCCTAGTAGCGCCTAGTCGCTCGAGTGAAATGACTAGGCTTGTAAATGAGGCGTGAAACTAGAAAGGTATCAAAATAAAGTAGTGGTAAAGAGTTAGACGGATTAATAAAGAAATGTTGTAGGAAAAACTGTTATTAAAAAGGCCTTAGCTTGAAAAAAAGTTTTAGTGAAAATAATGATAAAAAATGGTACTTTCATTGTACACCGAGGAGAGAAAACGATCTATTTCTGTTCGAGAGTATGTAAAGGAAACTCGAGAACAGAAATAGAACTTTCTTCCGAGTGATACGTAGTGCTTTATACTACACCTACAAAGAAAATAAAATACAATATTTCTTTAATTAAAGTTTAGGAAGTAAGTTATTTATGACTTCTTGGGCTGTATTTTTTATTTCTGGTGGCGTCATCATTACAAAATTGACACTTTCACTATCAGATGACACTTTGGAAAATTATTTAGAAAATTAAAAGCTAGGTACTGTTAAATTATCAATTTAGTTAAAATCAAAATTTAACGCAACGATGAAATTGCCATCCTCATTTCATTAAAAATAGAAAACAAAAAATAAATCCGCCTCTTTTCTCTAATTATTTAAAACCTTTTTGAGATTTGAGGTTTGTATCTTTCCCGCCTTTGAATTTTTTTATGTTCGCTGCTAAAAAACAAAAGAAAGCTAGCCGGGCAGTAATGTATTTTCATACAACATTCCTGCCCTGCTTCGGAGGGCAGTAATAAAATTCCATATAACTTTTCCCGCCGCACATTTTTAAGAGAGAAATTACGAACCGTGTGGTATAAAACGGTCTGGTATAAAAACAATATACACTTCGCTTGTCATCTTTAATTTTATGACACACTGGCTGGCTAAAAAGTCTGCATCAGAAGGTTTAGAATAAATAAAATTACTATCAATTTTACTACATAAAAAAAAGAAAAACAACGTGTTGCACTCCGGGAGTGTAGGCAGAAATGAAAACTTGCTCCCTCCGTCGGACGAATTTTTGATTAGGTCACGTGTCCTGAAGCGAGTTCAACATTTTTTACCCATCCCAAAAAGTGCACAACAACGCCGCTCAAAAAACTACATTACCAACTCATAATTATAGTGATGGGGTAAGGAATTATGTTCCCACTAAACCAAGGTAGTTTTCAATTGGTAGCCAATGAGTAAAAATCGAAATGCGTAGATGAAATATCTACAACATGAAGCGGTTACTCTAAAAATCTTACGTCTTACGATTGGAAAATTCTCAGATATTTCAGCTTTCATGCGGCTTTCGCCTAAAATAGCCAAAACCTAAGTAGCTACCGCTTGTATGATAATGTATAATATTTATAATTCACTTTTGCTCATGACACGGCAATGCGTATAAGATCCGATGCAGAGCTATTCACACATTTAGTCCCAGACTTCACCAAAGTGGGGTGGAACGGAAATCAAAACGACACGAAACGACAAACGACACGACGAAAACACATTTTAACTTGTTTTAATTGCAAATGAAGTTCTTTAAAATGATACTTCACTCACTTTGAATTTGTTCCAGTCAGGAAGTGTATTTAAAATGATTGCAATGAAACAACATCTCCTGAACGCATAGATACATAGATTCATCGACGGAGAAAGCTAATACCGCGGGCTAACTTGACGCCAACGCCATCTAGTTTTAATATGAGTAAATACTGAGATTTAAACTGTTGGTTTAAGAATTGATTTTATAACTTATTTGATTTGATTGCTATTAAGTTTGATGTTTGTTATATTTATACAATTATACATTTACATATAAATTTATATTTGTACATATCTTTAGTTTAGACAAAATTTTGAACCAATTTTTTGTGAATTTTGAGGCCCTATTTTTGTGATGTAAATAAAAATGTACAGTTTTCAGATTTATTCCTATATGTGTACTTTGAGACAATGCTTCTCGCCAAATTTCATAGTTCTATGTCAACGGGAAGTACCCTGTAGGTTTTGATTTTTGTGAGTGTCGAAATATGCGTTTTTTACGACATAAACGGCTCTAACTTCTTTATATGATAACTGAGAAGTTTTTCCTTTACACAACTGTAAGAAATCATAGATATACGTATACAGTATCTTTATGCGTTCCCGAGATAAAGAGTCTTGACATACACACAGACGGACAACAAAGTGATTCTATAAGGGTTCCGTTTTTTCCTTTTGAGGTACGGAACCCTAAAAATGGGTTGCACTCCGAAAGTGCCGGCAGAAGTAAAAACTTGCATATTTTAGATCAGGTTACGTCATGTTCTGACGCGAATTTAACATTTTTATTCCAAAAAGTGCACAACGCCGCCAAAGAAGTTTTAACTTTAAAAATACAGATATTATATCAGGAGATCATCTTACACACGGTCTCTGAGACCCCAAAATAACATCCAGACTCAGAGCTAACATTTAACTATGTTCATCACAAAAATGCTTCAATCAGCCATATAACGTCCACTGCTGGACAGAGGCCTCCTCTAAAGATCTCCAATAAGACTGTTTAAAAGCGGTTTTGAAGCAGCGTGATCCTACGGTCCTAATGAGATCAACTGGCCACGTAGGTACGTCCAACGCTGCGCTTACCGGTACGTGGTCTCCACTTGCGATCTTTTTGCCTTCATCAGTCATCAGTCTTACGAACTATGAGCCCTGCCTACTGCCATTTCAACTTGCCAATCTGCTGGGCACTATCAGTAATTTTGGATCTTCTACCGATCTTCTAATTCCTAATTCTATGTCGCAAAGAGACTCTGAGAATAGCCCTCGTTAATCATAGTCCGTCTTACCACAAAAGTTTTACGCACGCTACAATGTATAACAGTACAAATTGCACGGATAATCAGTGTTGTGTAAATCTTTTATGGTAAGGTGAAGTATGTTTAGCATTACGTATACCTATTTTATGTCTTCTACAAGAGTAAAAGCAAGCCTATAGTAGTGCAAAATGTTGAACGGAACAGCACTGTGCTCGTCACTCTGAGATATGAAGATTCTTATCTTATTTGTAGCGTATGGTCTTCGTTCTGCTTCGCATATCTCCGCTTCGCTCAATTTTGGTGGAGCCAACGTTTAGTCTGGCCAGTAGCCAACTACCGTGCCTTGTTGCTAAGGCAATTCTTGTCAAAATAAATATTCGGTGAGGACTTTAGGTTCTGTCTCAGTCCTTTGTTGTTGGTAAATTTTGTCACTTTAGTTGGTAGTTGTTTGGTAGTTTGTGGCTGAAATGGACTGGAAAATACCTATTTAATACCTAACGCGCAATTAAGAGACATAACTATTTGAAAATAAATATAAATGTTTGACCACGACAAAGCCGTGGTGGTCTAGTGGTAGTGACACCCGCCTTACAATCGTGAGGTCATGGATTCAAATCCCGGTCCCGTACCAATGAATTCTTTGGAATTTATGTACGGAATTAAACACCGCTGGCTTTTCGGTGAAGGAAAACATCGTGAGGCAACCTGCATATGTCAGTAGAAGAAATTCGATGGCGGATGTGAATCCACCAACCCGCCCGAATGGGGCCCTTCAAAAAGAGTCTTGGACGTATGTAGTGATTGTCAATTTGTTTGGTAGGTTTCATTTAAATTTTAACAAAATCGGCTAAGTCGTTTTTGAAAAATCAACAATAATGTTTATAATGACTGCCTCGGTGGCTCGGTGGTAAGTGATCCTAACTTCTGGATCAAAGAGGCATTGGTTCGATCCCCACCAGGGCAAATATTTGTGTGATGAACATAAATGTTCGCTCTGTGTCTGGGTGTTATTTAGTTACTATCTATATAAGTATGTATTTAAAATAAGTGTATGTAGTATATCAGTCTCTGGCAGCCATATCACAAGCTTTGCTTAGTTTGGGGTCAGAGGCCGTGTGTAAGATGTCCCAAAATAAAAAAAAAAAAAAAAAAAAAATATAAGAAAATTACTACATCGATGATACGTTGATCCGTGCGAACTTTCAACTAGTGTATACAGTTGAAATCGGTACCTTATTTACCTCGAAAACTTGTTTCAAATGAAAATGAAGAAACTGAGAGTTACAGCAAAAAACCTTTTCAGATGTGCTCACTACATTGGATTCTACAATGTATTTAAAGCATCGTAAAAAAGCTTTTTTTACTAAAATAATAGCATTTTTTTTTGATTCTTAAAAAAAAATTAGTTACCGTAAATTTTCAGCGAACACGACTTTTATTGAGCAATTTCAGGGCTGGCAATTTCAACGTACTTCATTATTCTCAAAATCTCAAAAACTGGCAGTTTCAGTAAAAACTGCTGAAAAGCATGATCCATTATTAATAGCCAATTTGTTCCGCAAGGTGGCGCTGTCTACACTCATTAACATAAATCTGCCCTGGAAGCCGTGATATTGTGATTTTCGTGATTTACTAGAGCTAAGGATGTCTGCCAGGAAATAAGGCCTCTGACACACTTTAATAAGGCTATAAAACACCAGCAAGGTATTTCTGTAGACGACGGACACCTATAATATTTTAAGATTTCCTTGTAAGTAGGTACGTACCTACTATATTATGTTTGTTATGTATGCTATCTGACTAACCCCATAACTAAGGAGCTAAAAAAGCTGTTCAATACATTTTGTCAAACCCTAACCAACTCTAATTTTAAAAAAAGGGTTCCGTACAAATCCATAAAATTACACAAAATTGGGAAGTAAGTTGTGAAAATCTTTTATTTTTCACTTTTCTCGTCATATATCGAAAAATACACATTGTTAAAATAATTAAAAATAAAGAGTCTTGACATACAGACAGACGGACAACAAAGTGATCCTATAAAGGTTCCGTTTTTTTCCTTTTGAGGTACGGAATCCTAAATAAAATGGTTGTCTGTGAAGTCCGTTTACGGACGATAATTTTACGTTAGAGCGTCATAACAAAACATTGTTGATTCAACAACCAAAACATTGTAGTTTCAACAACCAAAACATTGTAGTTTCAACAACTAAAACAAGTCGAACGCCTGGGCCGACCGTGCCTCTCTATGGCTTGTTCCGCGCTTTCGCTTGCGCGCTTGGCTCAGAGAGAACGTGACACTTTTTCGTGAGTGCAGCCGGCGTTCATTGATTTAGAAGACGTTATCAGGTCAAAAGAACTGCTATAAGTTAGACATGTTCGCTTTTATCTTTTATCTGTATGTTTGTCTGTACCAGCCTTTTTTAATAGTCCACTGCAGGACGTAGGCCTACCCACGAAGGGTGAGGTATGTTTGTCTGGCGCTCTCAAACAATGAACTGATTCACTCACTCATATTTTATTTAAGAAAACATAATTATACAAATTAAATAATTACATTAGCAAAATTACATATTTCGTTCATTCAAAAAGAAAAGAAACTTTCATCACAACTTAAACTTAAACAATCCATTAATTTTATTCCTAACTGTAATAATTCTGCCCAAAGCAATCACTCACAGAAAACACAAAACATTCATTTCAATTCATCTCAAGAACAAAGAATTGGTATTATAAAATAATACTCAACTGTTTCTGTTCTAGAACACAATTACTACACAAGTGAAATACTTGACAACAATGTGGAGACTTACTCCACATAAGTAGGTATTCAAAAAGTAATTTTTCGGTGTATTACGTTCTTACGTTCTGCCATAGAAATTTGGAAAGAGCAGTTTTGTTTATATGGGCCCGTGTGACACTTATATGTAGCAAAAACGCATGCACCGAAAATGCATGTTAACGAAACATAAAAGAAAGCAGTGTTATGTTGGGTAAGTGCATATGAATAAATGATTTGTGGTGTTCTATGAATGAGTAATAATTATGTTTTTTTTTTTATTTCATATAGGTTTGCGTTTGACTACACACTGCCTGATGTTAAGCAAATATGCGGTCTAAGATGTAGCACGCTTAGCTAGAAGATACCTATTTACTCGAGATTTGAAGACACCTACATTGTACTTTAGCGGAAAGACTGACTCAGGCAAAGCGTTCCACATTCTGGCAGTTTGTATGAGGAATGTGGACTCAAAATGCTTGTTTACGTTATTGTTGTTTTGTTGTAGTTTTCCAGCAGAGAGTTTCACGCAAAATTAGAACCTTTCTTGATCCGAACCACATGTTTCACAATCACAATGTGTCATTTTCATTTTAATAACTAAAAGTAAACAAGTTTGTATAGGCTAGGTGGCTAGCCCTGGTGTCAGAGTTTTTTAACCGCCTGAAGGCTTCTAATTTGGCTAAGCGGTTAAAATACCCCCGGGTACAATTTATCGTGCCATCTGAGCCACGGTAGCGCCGAGCTGTAAATGCCATCCGCGGTCACCCATCCAATGACTGACCATGTTGAACGTTCTTAACTTCGATGATCGCTGACGACACCTATTCAAACTAAGCTATAAGCACGACATTTTAATGAACCTTTTAATGATGTCTATTCATGACGCTAAGACGATAGCACAGCCCGGACACTCCGTGATTTTTCATACAAAATCTGCTGTCTTACGCACATTACACAGTACTACTCACAGACAACACACATACGCACGAACGCTACACGTGCATTAGTGTGCAGATGGTCTATGACTGTCAGCGATCACCAAGACGTGACGACATGCCGCGTAAGTGAGACAGTTGCGTATTCAATTTTGCAAAAATGTATAACAATTACTTCATTTGGAATCATTTTAGCAATAAGTAACCGATCTACTTTATTTGAAAGAAATATCAAGAGAAAGTTACCAAATAATGTAAAATAAGTTAATAAGTAAAAATGTATTGTTTTGTTACGTATTTTTGATATTCAACCATACACTGCACAATTCGTCCCTATTGTCACAGTGTCATATGTCTAGGTATTTTTATTACAAAATCTACCGGCCATTGCAGCCCGCGCGCTAGTACACGATCGGTACGTGAAACGCGGGGTGGACGTGAGGAAGACTCAAACGGGTGGGGGGGTAACGAGTCCCCGTTCTATAGGTAGTATTATTATATATATCTTCTTTGACGATAGGTAAAACAGATCATACATGCCTCATCTATTTAGATCGGCGAGGTCTGCCCAACGTTTCCGCGGTGATTCTTTTCCCAAAAAGAATATTACTTTTCTTACAGCATTGTTAATAACGTTTCTACCTACTTTGTAATAAATCGTTTTGCTCCTCTGGAAAATCAAGGACACTGAAATATTCCTTCAGTTTTAAGGTTTTAGATTTTAAAATATTCTCTATGCAAGATATTGGAAAAGAAATATTGTTACGTTTTGATTTTTACTGTGTTTTTTAGGGTTCAGTACCTCAAACGGAAATGCGGAACCCTTATACGATCACTTTGTTGTCCGTCTGTCTGTTTGTGTGTATGTCAAGACTCTTTATCTCGAGAACGCGTAAAGATATCGAGTTGAAGTTTAAACTGTGTACGTATATCGATGAACTCTTGCTGTTGTGAAAAAGAAAAACTTCTCAGTTGTCGTTTAAAAAAGTTAGAGTCGTTTATGTCGTAAAACACCGCATATTTCGACACTCACTAAAATCAAAACCTACAGGGTACTTCCCGTTGACATAGAACTATGAAATTTGACGACAACAAATTGATTCTATAAGGGTTCCGTTATTTTCTTTTGAAGTACGGAACCCTAAAAATAAAAAATATATACGCGTTGATTTAAGTACCTCCTCCATTCGGTTTGTCGGTCAAAAAGTTTGTCAACGCGCGGCATAATGTATAGAGAAGCGAATTTTTTTGCGAAATTTTTAAAAGTCAATCAATTAATCAATCAAAAAGTTTTATTGACATAAATAAGGTACATAAAAATTATTGAAGCCTCTGATTCCCGAACTAGCCAGAGGCTGTACTACGGGCACCAGCGTCTTCTCCTATAACCACGACAAATTATGTTAAATAATTAAATTAAATTATCTAAATTTTATTTTTACTACAATGGGTCTAATTTAAAATTCAGTTAAGTACTTATATAAGTATTCTAAATATTTGTTATCATAAACAATTACAATACCACACAAAACAAACAAATCTAATTCTATAGGAACCATTATTACCTATGTACTATTAAAACTGAACTACTAATATATTCAATGGGTTTTTCCGTAATTACAGCTAAATATAAAATAAATACAAAATATCACACATAGACTATAACCAAAATATATATTATTAATTTATGTACCATTAAAACTGAACTACTAATCTATTCAATGGTGTTTTTTCCGTAATTACAGCTAAATATAACATAAATACAAAATACTAAACATTGACTATAACCAAAATATATATACCCATCTTTAGCTATGTTATTACAATAATTATTATTTAATTTTTATGTATTAAAAATGAGATTTAAATATACAAGGTTTAACTAACATTACATATCCCTATTTTATTTTACCAATTTTACAGTGTTTTACATAACCACCAACCAAAGTCGTAGTACATTTAAGTTGTTTGTCGAGCTAGATGTATTAGACCCACCCTTAAAAGGTTTTGCGTTTAACACCCATGGCCCCGTATACACTACTTTGAATTCCTGCATTTTGCAAAAGAATATAGTCTGCATAGTCCGTGAACTCACAGCAGAAATTTTAATTTACTCGTAACACCTCAGTAACATTTGTACATGACAGAAAAGCGGTAAAAATAATTAAAATTTATGAATAATAAGCCAGACAACCTTGAAAACTATCATCTTTTAATTAACAATATTGAAATTACCTTTTTTACCTGTGTAATAAACTAGAAAGCAACAGACAACCTTGGATTTTATCAGTTGTGAATTTGTAACTTTGAAGAATTTTTGTAGTCTCTGCATCCTTACTAATATAATAAATCACAAACAAACAATAACACTTTATTAGACAACCACATTACCTAAAAACAAATTACAGGGACAAAACAGTACAATTTATAGGTTTCTAACTGGAGGCCTTATCGCTTTAAGCGATTTCTTCCAGGCAACCAATATCGTGTATATATATAAATAAATCGTGTTTGTTGGTTTGTTTCTCTTTCGCATAGCAACTTGACTTGCGTGCTTTGTCTTTGAGAATTGACTTTGTTTTAGCAATGATACTTTACGTATTTAAAACTATGTATGGACATAGATAGAATAGGTAAAGTATCATAGGCTAATAAAATAAAAAATAAATAATAAAAAAATAATTTCCGCGCGGGCGAAGCCGCAAACAAAAGTTTGATTACGTCAGATAAGTTAGATTACGTCAATATTATTTATCATTCAATTTAAACGTCATCAGATTTTCCAGCCTTTCAACGCTAGCCTTAACATTACACGTACACAAGTGTTGTTTTCAAACTTTCGCGATTTGAGCACATTATACAAATATATTAAAACGGGACTTATCGCGCAATAAAACATGAGATATATATTAATAAATACCTCTTTTTCTCTTTCTCCCGACGTTTCGACCAAGTTGCATTGGTCGTGGTCACGGGCAGACTAAATGCGACGCCGTATCACTCAAATTGAAATTGTCACCACGACACACTACACTGACAGTATCTGTAAAGGTCTTAATGCCTACACCACGCAGTTTACATTTGTCGACTACAGGATTCCACGACACTGATAGTTTGAAACCATCCTCTCGGTTGAAATTACGGTGTTTTTTAATTTCTACTGCCTCACGAACTATTCTTGAGAAATAATGTCGATCAGTGGAGAGTACTTTCGGGTCGTGGAGCTCAATCCAATGACTAGTTCCTCCGTCAAGCAAATGCTCCGCTATGGCAGACTTCTCTATCTGGCGGTTTTTGACTGCTGCGATATGTTCTTTGATCCGTTCAGCAATAGTACGCTTCGTTTGACCTATATAGGAACTACCGCAGCTGCAATCCACCTTGTACACACCAGGAGTCTGAAACGGAATGACATCTTTCGGCGTTCTAACTTGGCTCAATAGTTTGGATAAGGGAGTATACACTGTTTTGATGGAGTAGTCCTTTAGCAAAGTCCCCACCTTATCCGTCACTCCTTTAATATAAGGAATAAAAGCCGGCTGCCTCTCAACGTCAAAGCTGCTCTTACGATATCTGCGCCTTCCTAGTTCCCGCTTGGTCACACTATAGCCATTTCTTTTTAAGACTTCTCGAACATGTGCTTTCTCAGCCGCCACATGTTCGGTGTCACAGAGGGCATCCGCTCTGTCAAGTAACGCTTTGGGCACCGACTGCAAGTGGCGCGGGTGATGGTGTGAAGTTGCGTGTAGGTATCTGTCCGTGTGTGTGGGTTTCCTATATACTGTGTGTGCCAAAGAACCATCGGATCTTACCATCACTTTGACGTCAAGGAATGGCAAAGTTTTCTCCACCTCCAGTTCATACGTAAACTTAATGTTAGGATGGATCGAGTTAAGATGTTCTACAAACTGATCGACTGTCTGTTTTTCTGCTTTCATTATGCAGAAAACATCATCCACGTACCTCTTCCAGATCTTTATCGCAGCAGACTGTAGATTAATGGACTTTTCAAAGTGTTCCATCCAGATATTTGCCAACACCGGAGCTACTGGGCTTCCCATAGCAACACCATCAATCTGGAGGTAATGTTGGCCACGATAAAGAAAGAAGCTGCCTTCAAGACAGTTTCTCAGAAGTACCATTAAGTTCTCTGGCATACGGTTCTCCTTTAACATTTCCCTAATAACCTCGAGACACTCCTTTACCGGAACTTTGGTGAAAAGTGATTCGACATCAAAACTCACCATAATATCATCTGGTTCCAGTTTAAGGCTCTCAATGATTTGAACAAAATGACGGGAGTCCTTCACATAAGACGAAGTTTTTCCTATCAATGGCTGTAATTGTGAAGCTACATACTTCGCCAGATAGTAGGTGGGCGAATCTATTTGACTCACGATAGGTCGCAAGGGTGTATTGATTTTATGAATCTTCGGTAACCCATAGAGTTTCGGAGATTGTACGACCCTTGGTTTATGTAAACTTTCGAATATGTCTTCTGTAAAAAGCTCCTTGAAATCCTTTATTACGGCTCGAATACGGCGAGTTACTCTGGCAGTTGGATTATATGATACCGGTTTATAAATGCTGGTATCACTCAATAAGCTGCGCAATTTCGTATCATAATCAATCGAGTTCATTATAACAGTGGCGTTACCTTTATCGGCCTTAAGCACTAAAACTTCTTCATTACTTCGAATCTCTTTTAAGGCTGTACGCTCTTCTGGAGTAATATTACTCTTAGGTGGCTTTGCTTTACGCAGTATTCGCGATACATCTTGTCTGAGCGATTCAGCTTCGCTAGATGGGACCTTGTTTCGCAATATAGCTTCCTCCACACTACAAATCACCTTTTCGTACGGAACCCGTTTAGGCGTTAATGCGAAATTCATGCCTTTTGCCAAAATACTCTGTGTAGGGTTATCTAACGTGATGTTTGACAAATTTACCACCGTCTCTTTTTGCGTTGAGGGTAAACTTGCATCGGAGTTGTTGTACGCACGTCGAGTCAAAAGCTGTTTCAATTTTTTCTCGTGTCCTTGACTACATAGATCGTAAGTGCGAGATGCTTGGTGGTATGTAATTCGATCATACAACTCGAAATCATCACGCGATAACAATACACTGCATTCCGTATGCACTTGATATAAATCACAGTTCACTTTATCGATATTTTGGTAACAATTACGTATTAATTGTTTGAGCAAGCGGACACTCGCATTTCTTAGAATTTCTCTAGAGCGTGGAATATCACTACGCGGTTTTATTCGAACACATGTAGGTATTAGGTCCCAATCACGACATTTCGTTAAAAATATCAATGATGTATTTAGACGCACTCGTTTCTTCCTGAGAAATTCTAGGTGACGAATTTTATTTGCAACCTCCGGCCCGTAACGGTTAACAAATGTTGTTTTCAAACTTTCGCGATTTGAGCACATTATACAAATATATTAAAACGGGACTTATCGCGCAATAAAACATGAGATATATATTAATAAATACCTCTTTTTCTCTTTCTCCCGACGTTTCGACCAAGTTGCATTGGTCGTGGTCACGGGCAGACTAAATGCGACGCCGTATCACTCAAATTGAAATTGTCACCACGACACACTACACTGACAGTATCTGTAAAGGTCTTAATGCCTACACCACGCAGTTTACATTTGTCGACTACTACTATTTATTAATATATATCTCATGTTTTATTGCGCGATAAGTCCCGTTTTAATATATTTGTATAACACGTACACAAGTCTTAAAACGAGCTAAAGTACATGTTTAAACTAGCTTCAGTGAAACTTTATAGGAAAACATGTGAAAATTTGCCCCTAAAATCAGTGTCGTAAGCATGCGCGGGAACGTAGCAAGTCATATATAGGGGCCCTTGATATTTTTACCCTTGGGTTCAAAGTGTTTGTTGGCGATTTCTTTATTGTATTTTAATGTAAATACTTTTCCTTAAACTTTATGTTTTTTTATGCTATTTTTAAATGAGTAGAATGTTTTAGTTTCTTTTGTCCTTCCTGTCTCCACTTCTGCTTTACATTCAATACAGTGATGGTGTCTTTTGTGCTCGTTTTATTATAATTTTATTAGCTGCAGTTGTTGTCCTCTACAGTGTTAGTAAATATATCATTGTTCAAAAATTAAGGTTTTAGTGACATCATGTAAATAACTAATTTAGATTAAAACAAATAATTACGGCCCCGCATATTCAAGCCTGCTTCTGCCTGAGGCGGGTTTAGATATGCGGGGCCCCTGACTTTGCGGGGCCTATACTGTTTCAGCTTTAAATTGTTCACTGCTGAACCTATCTTTAAATAACGATTGTGATATTTCATTCGTTCATCGCTTTGGCCTAGCTACAGGTTGGTTGATTTACATACCATCGAATTTTTCGGAACTTAGCGGGAATTATGTAACTGCTTCTCGTGAAACCTTACTTCATGATATTTTCACAAACAACCTGTAGCGGGCCTGAAAATCCATAAATTAATTTTCAAGAACTCGACGGTAAACGAAATTCGAATCCACGACCTCGCGCATTCGTGCGCTTTTCCACCAGACTATCGCAGTTTCTACGCTTCTATGCGGGGCCCGTAGTACTACATTTGACGTGGTAAATCCACCACTGGGTAAAATGCAAACACGCTCAGTACAAAGTACCAGGTAACAGGAGACGAACGATCTCACATTTCAGCGGCGGAAAATCTTTAGAAGGTGTAAAAACTTCGGTGTTTCGTTTTAGTAGAGTTTTGTAAAAGGGTTTGGAGAGAACTTGGCTGCTTTTAGCCTGATTAGGTATTCATATTTTCTGTGGAAGGACGTGATATTTTTGTTTCAAGACAAGATGACTTTGCGGTGAAAAATGCTCCGAATTTTAAAGTTAACTGAGAGAGAAAATTGAACAAGAAACGGAGAGTACTTAGTTGTTTTCAAGCAATTGCCTATTTCCTTTTATGAGAACAGAAAATGTATTTCTTGTGCATCAAAAAGCGTTAAATGACAAATTCATGGAAATAAAACATATTTTTTACTCTCAGAATAATTCTCGAATTGCGAATAGTAAAGCTTACCTTTTACTATCAAAAGTGGATATATAAAAAAATTAAGAATCTTCGGACATTTGAAAAATGTCGCATTAAAAAATAAGAAATTATCCCTACATTCATTTGTCATAATGTGGTCACGGAATATACATATTGTTCTAATAGGTATTATTTGTTTATGGCACAAAATATTAAGCAAAAAACTCTCTCATTTCTCAATCCTCAAAAGGTCGAGGTACTATTGTTTCATATATCTATATTATTTCAAATTATATCTACCATTTGTTAACAAAAGATCCAATACAATATCAAGAAAACATAATAGATATCAAAGCAATAGATTACCTTTCCAAATAAACAAGTACGCATAAATTAAGCAACACAAAAGAACAAATACAATCATTCAAAAAGACCCATTCAGATCACTAATGATCTCCGTCAAATTAAGAAACATCCCCGAAGCGCACCATCGATCATTCATAGACAATTACACTTTGCAGCTGACAAAGGTAAAAACCAATTTGAATCAAGAGCAGTCTAAATAGCGCTTAATTGGGTAAAGTAGGCTACAAAGACCGAGAAGATCTACAGTGTTCGGTTCGTTAGCATGACTCAATACAGGTTGAGAGCCTGAGAGGGATGGATCGAGTGCTTCGGGTCGTTTACTCCGGATGCTTATAAGCCGGATGCTTATACTATCAAAAACTCGCTTTCAACTTGATATCTGTACATTGTATGAGAACGAAATATTTAATTTAAAAGTTTAATATAAACTAGCCTATTGCTCATATTTGCTAGCCTATTATCACCCTCTGTGGGTAGGCCTACGTTCTGCAGTGGACTATTAAAAAGGCTGGTACAGTACAGTATAGTACAGCCTATTGCTATAGTAATAACATTGAATTTTGTAGGTGCAAAGCTGTTATTTTTATCCTGGATACACAGAATAAGCCCTATTATCCTGGATATTATAAATAATCAGCAACGGCATGTATATGACATGGCAGCTAATACGATCGATGGTCATAGTCATATAAAACCAAATATTGTAAAGTGTAAGATATGAAGCGTAGATATATAATTTTTACAGTACGTAATTTTAAGTTTTTATGAATAACTATCATTTAAAAATAGTCTAATGTAACCTCCAATATAACATTTACTGCATACCTATAAGTATATATATAGTAAGTACGACGCCACAGTAAAGAGACTTCAAACTTGAATGATACAAGTTTCACTTTTAAAACAATCATGGATGATCATATCGGAAATCGGCAAACGTTTTCAGCCACGGCGAATGCATAGTTTCTTATTAGGTTGCTTAGTGGGTCCGCACATGACTAAAGTGACCAATTTTAGTGGCAAAATTTCGACAACAGGCGTTCTTTGAAAACAATTACAGTGCATGCATCAACAGAAACAATCCTCGTCACAAACTTTATTCACAAGCTCCATTGACACACTATGACACACAAGTACCTACAGCACAATATCATCCGCAATATTTCCATTCCACCGCAGTACCGCTGACACGTTTCAAATGGAACGCATTGAATAGCTTCGACATCCGATGAATAGAGACCTGAATATGCCGGATATACGGCGGATAAGCGCCACATCTCTACTTGATTGGGAACTGAAAGTGTCTCGCAGTTTCAATTAAGTACCAGTAAGCCTGTGGTGCAATTTGACACTGGAATGTACTGTCAGTTGAAGCAGCCACTTAGGCTTGAGAGGCTCAAAAGATTAGCTAACTACGGGTTAGATCCGATGGACATTCGGACAATGGCACTTGAAAGTTAGCACGTGAAGGGTTGTGGGTGTTGACTTGTTCATTAATGCCATAGTATGGTATTGGGGAGGAAACGGATCTTTCCGAAGTTTCGAGATCGTCTTAGGATGGCATTGTTGGACAGACTTGAAAAGTTTAAGTTCATGCTTTGACTTTATAATTTGTGAATTCGCAATTTTCGTGGGGTATATTTTTGACCGACGCATCGGAGGAGGTACTTAATACGCATATATAATTATAAATATATTTGTTTATGTATAACCACGCATAACGTTTTTCATAGTAGCTTGATTTCAATAATCCTTTTTTTATTGGAAAAAGTACACTTTGAAATTGGTCCCATTTAAATTTTATGCAAATCGGCTGAGCCATTTTTGATAAATCAACAATAACGTGAAAAGTACTACATCGATCCGTGCGAAATATTCTCGAATTCTGTACACAGGTAAAGTCGGTCATGCTATTTTTTTCCAAAAATAAACTTGTACACTTTTTAGTTTGATATGCTATGAAAGCGTGTTTTCTGTCTTAAGTTTTCTTAGATATGTGTATGTTTTTCTGTTACAATCTTGCCTTTGATATAACGATACAATTAAATGAGAACTAAACGTTTTGCCCCTCTTATATCTAGTTGTTAAAGTTTCATTACTAATAAAATTGAATTTTATCAAACAGAAAAAGTCTGAAATTCAATTTAAACATGTCACCAAAAATACTCATTGCTCAAATTTCTTCGTATCTCCAATTTTACGTAGCTCAAATTAATTCTCCTGCAAAGTAAGCCACTGTCATTTAAAATTACTCAGAAAAAGTAAATAGCAAAATAATTCCAACAAAGAAACTAATAGAAGGCACCTTTTTAAGGCAAAAGTATTTGACTAGAAATCGCTTCGAAAAAACTCGTCTGGCACCAGTCTTTTCGAGATTCATCGTCACAATTCAGTGAATCGTCTCTAGTCTGAGAGATACTGGATTAATTAATTACGGGTACATCAGCAACTCAATTTTGTAATAATAAAACCATAGGCTGTGTATTGGGGTTTAAAGTTTGATGACTTAATTAATTAACACAGGATGAAATATGGTATAAACTTTACAGTAGGTATAGTATTAATTTAATATTGTAGTTTGAGCAATAAGCCGATTGTATAGACGTAACTGTCATTTATGCCAATATTAAAGTGTTCAAACATTGAGCTAATACAACCAGAGAGAGAGAACAGCACTGTTGTCGCTTGAGACAATTCTCAACCACAAAAAAGCAAGCTTTTAAGCTGCTGTCAAACCTGTCGAATAAGTATTAGGATTTGAAGGTCCTTGTCTAAAATCCGATTACAACAACCGAATTGAGATATTTTTATGTCTCTTTCTAACTTGTGCCATATTAAATTGTTGCATCCCTTTCAGATTTTCTTGATCGATCACATTATCCCTCTGGTAACTCTGTGTGTTCAAAGAAAGTACCTATGATGTTATAAGCTATCTAACGTCATACGATGTTTGATTATTTTAAATGAAAAAAAAAATGTTGAGATTTCTGTTATACAATACAATACAATACAACAACACTTTATATATTGACACCAACAAGAAAACATAACAAAAGAAACAAAGACAGAAAAGGCACAAAAGGCAGTCAGGGTTATTTCTAATCAATTAGCATCCTCTTAGGGGCTTCTTCTGTACATCAAAACTAACAATTTTTGTTCTGCGACTTTTGTCTAAACTCAAAAAATAAAAAATGTTTTTCCATAGAAAAAACATCGTTCACCCGCGACAAAATGTATGGATCATCTGATTTTTTTTTTTGAGTTTGCACAACAAAATTGTTTCGTTTAGATGTACAGAATAAGCCTCTAAAAAGATGCTAATTGATTAGAAATAACCCTGTATATCAATAATCAGAGTAATCTTCTATCAAAATATCAAATGTTTTATTATAATAAATAGGCATGATGACTAAACAATATAACAAGTCCATTAGATAGATTATTAAAAATATTAGACTTGTATTATTTCCTAAGTCAATTAAACAAAAATGGTCGAATATATAAAGTTAAGTTTAAGCCCGTTAAAGTTCCACGTGACGTCACGAGTGTCATACAAATGTATAGACTTTCGTAAGAGACGTGGCGTCACAACCCCCACTCCCAAAACTTTGACAATGTTTATCTTTGACATTTGTTGAATTATTGACAAAACAAAAAAAATGTCCAACATTTTTCGATAATCTAGTCAACTAATTATAAAAATGATTTTATTACCCAATCATCATGCCTATTCTAATCATTGTGAAAATACAATGCAATGTTGAGTGTGACGAAAGGGTCATGTGATAAAATAAACCCCTCGCTCCTACACTACATCGTCTAGCATTGGATTCGTTTTGGCGAAAATAATTAAGTGGAAACTCTTCATTTTTCTTTTCTTTTATATTTTTTGTCCTTGACCTTCGTCTTGTAATTTGTCTCCGTCGGTATTGAGTTGTGACTGTTTCTCCTTAGCGGTTTTTGAAACATTTGATATTGTTTTCTGTTGTTCGGGTTTTGTGACCGGAACAAAAGATTTTAGGATTTTTTATACGAAATCCGAGCGTTTTGTGATAGACATTCTTTTTTGATCAAGGCTAATCCTTAGTTTGATATTTGATTATGTTGAATAGATAATCTTTTTTACTGATTTATTTAAAAACATTGAATGTTTTAGTAATATTCAAAACTATAATAAACTTTATTGTACATTATTTTTTAGACTTATTAATGATTTGTATAATATTTTGTTTCAGGTAATTTTTGAAGCAGATTTTAGAGTAATTCTAGACCTAATATAATGTAAGTATGAATTTAAATTAGTAAATATTTTTTTATTTTAAAAAATAATCACCATATTAGAATAGTTAGATACAATTTATGTCTGCAAGTATCTTAAGACACAACTTAAAGAATCTCTGACTGTTCACTAACTCTACTAAGAATTATTAGAATTATATTACGATTACCTAACAGTTGAAAGTAACTAACTCTTCTTAACAAAGTATTTACTTCTAAGAAAATCAAACGTCAATAGATTTTCGCCTATGTTCACCACAATCATTCAAAAGCTAGTATTTGTAGACTATAATCTGTAAATCACCCGGAAAGTAAACAGTCACAACTAAAATTTCATCCTATATTCAACATTTGAACTAAAATAGTTTCTGAGTCATTACTGAACCAGCAATCTAAAGTAGCGAAACTTTCCTGTCAAATTATCCGAAATTACAAGAGTAGGCAGTTTTCGACGCGGAAGCGTTATCACAATCAACCATTCAATCTTGCACAAAAATAAATATCGTAGATTATCTCTAGATCAGCTAACTGTTAATAATTAACAGTTAGCTGATCTAGAGATCATAAATACAATTTACATGCTTCATACAACGTAGTTTAAATAATTTTTGAATCTTCACTAAATTGGTAACCTAAATATTACTGACGAATCATTCAAAATTCGATAGCACATCAGTTTTTTGAGCTAATCAGCCATTCAATCTTGCTCAAGAAATATTTTTCTTGAGCAGATTATCGCTAGATCAGATAACTTGTTACAATAATTATATAACAACTATAGTCTAAACACTTCATACAACGTAGTTTAATCAATTTCTGACTCGTCACTAAATCGCTAGCTTAATATTACTGACAGATTATCCGAAATTCGACAGCACATCAGTTTTTCGACGCGGAAGCGCATACAGCACAAACAGCCATTCAATATGTCTCAAGAAAAAATGTCGTTGATCATCTCTAGATCAACTAAGATATGTAACAACTACAGTCTAAACTATTCATACATTGTAGCTAAAATAATTTCTGAGTCCACTAAATCGGTAACCTAAAGTAGCTTAATATTACTGACGGATTATCCGAAATTTGACAGCACATCAGTTTTTCGACGCGGAAGCGCGTTCAGCACAATCAGCCATTCAATCTTGCTCAAGAGCAAATATCGTAGATCATCTATGGAGTCGATATGTATAATTAATGACTCGTTAGCGCACAACGCGGGCCATCCGTCGGGATTACTAGAGGTGGAATAGGAAAGGAGCAGAATAGACATTTTAGATATTTCGAGAACGTTTAAAATTAATATGAAAGAATTTTATTAGAGCTTAGCAGTTTTTTATCAACTCCCAAATAGAAGGGGGTACTATGTTCGACTAAATGTATTTTTATGTAATTATACAGGATTATTTCTAATTATTTAGCTTAGTCAAAACTAAAAAAAAAATATTCCGTAGAAAAATATCCTTCTTCCACGACAAAATGTACGGAACAGCTGCCTTTTTTTTTTAGTTTTGACAAAAGTTGCTGAAAAAAAGTTGGTTAGTTTTGATGTACAGAATAAGCCCCTACAAGGATGCTAAATGATTAGAAATAACCCTGTACAAGGCTTTAAAGATTTTGGTAGGGATAAAGAAGGAATGCTTTATCTTAATAATTCTCTTAATTACCACAAACCATAACATAGTATGGTGAATATATGACGTTTACGGGTCGTGACGCGATAGTCTACTATTACGCTACTTTGTCTAACACGAAAATAAATATGCTTATAACTTCTTTACTTTTTAAACTTATTTTTGTTTTCGTTAATCTGCTGTTTATGGTTAGCTGTTAAAAAGGACTTTCAAAGCATGTCAACTGGCCTTTTAAATGTGCTGCTTTTGGCCTGCCAGAAAATTACATGTGCTTTCTTTTATTAGTCTCTCACCAATAAGATATATGTCAGAAAATAACCAATAGTTTTTTTGTTCTAAAAAAAATAATCTGCATTTGAATTTATTTTATATCTACAGATTTAATCCCATTTCGCAGCACGAGTAGTTAGCGTCAATCTGAATCGCATGTATAGAAATTCAGTACTACATGACAGACTCCAAACACCCTTCATCTATCTACAGAGTCTGTCGCAGAAGTCAACGTTAATCCAGCGCTCAAACACATCAGCCTGATCTCTCCAGACGTCCCACAGCTACTCTACCTACATCTAAATCCACGCGATTACTCGGTTAACAGTTTGTCAATGTCAGATGCAAGTTCAGAACTTCGAACTTGAGCACCTCACAGCAGAGATCGGTGTAAATATGTATGATAGCGCAGCTGCGCTCTAGTCTAGGTCGTAAGCAAAGCCGGTGTTGTCGTTGGAAGTTTGCGAGATGCTCTCAAGCTTTTGAGATACGTGTAAGACCTATGGATTATTTATTTTTGTGTAGTCATTGTAAAACAGAATTTGTTGAGATGTAGAAAATCTAGTGGTTTTTTGTATAATTGTAGTCGGCGTAGATAAATAATATATGTATAATAGCGCAGCTGTGATCTAATCTAGGTCGTAAGCAAAACCGGTCGTGTCGTTCGCAGTTGGCGAAATGTTTTCGAGCTTTTAAGTTAAGTAGGTACCTATATATGCACTATGCATGTCTTGCAACTGCTGATTGTTTTTTGTTTATGTTAAAGTAATAAATAAACAGTACACTGCCAACTGGAAGTGGGCCTGAGCGATGGTGAGTGGTGGATCCAAATGGGATTACCTCTGAAACTTTGGTGGTCTATGGGTGATAAAATTCCCTTGATGAAGATGGAAATTTACTGTGTTATTTTATTAGCTGATAGTCGATAGTGATAATTTGGGGGAGATAGGTTAATACACAAATCTGCAACGAATAGCTTGAATAAATTAATTAATTACTACTGCAATAGTTGCCTTTGTCATAGCTCTCCAGATAAAGCGAATCTTAGGGATATGAAAATAGTGAAGCATTATTTATATATATCCGATTACTCGATCATTTAATTTGATCTGTAGATGAATCAGTTCATATTTTATGTATACACTTTAACTACTGCCTAAAGACAATTTCCCGTAGTATACCTCCAATTGTTAAATAAGAAAGTTTCTTAGATGGGTAAATAACGACACGAAGTAACATACTCGTATTTCCAGCAATGCCAATACATATTTTTAGGGTTCCGTACTTCAAAAGGAAAATAACGGAACCCTTATAGGATCACTTTGTTGTCCGTCTGTCCGTCTGTCTGTCTGTGTGAATGTCAAGACTCTTAATCTCGGGAACGCGTAAAGACATTGAGTTGAAATTTAAACTGTATACGTATATCTATGGTATCTTGCAGTTGTGTAAAAGAAAAACTTCTCAGTTATCGTTTAAAAAAGTTAGAGCCGTTTATGTCGTAAAAATCCGCAAAAAAAAATGAAGCTTCAAAATTCACGAAATATGTGTTCAAAAATCATAGTGAGCAAATCGTATCATGTAAGGTATCATTTAAAAGAACTTCATCATCATATGATAAAACAGGTTTTTAATTATTTTAAGAATGTGTAATTTTCGATGTTTATAGTATAGAGATTTTAGCAACTTCTCAATTTCGTAAATTTTTTTAGATTTGTACGGAACCCTCTGTGTGCGAGCCTGACTCGCACTTGTCTGGTTTTTATTTTCTACCTAAATTGTTTTGGTCGTTAAATGACTTTCGAATGTGTTGATGAAGTTTTTATATTTTTGCTCTTTTTGTCATTATTTCTAAGCTAATGTTGACAGTGTCTTATGAATATATCATAACTTCACAAAACCCATTTAATTATTTGTTCTCAAGTCAAAGACATTAATTGAATTCTACAGTCAGCAAATTAAATGCATCACGTGAACGGGTTAGAGAATTAATTATAACTTCAGCGAACAAAGTGTCAACAAATGAAGTGAGTTTTGCTTCGAATGAAATGAGATTTTTTTAATTAGCAATGTATTTAAAATGTTTAATATGAAAAGATTGCTTGACTAGTTTAGTTAGTTTTCTGACATTTTAATTTCTCTTTCATTATTAAATTTTAATACAGTACGACTAATATTAACTGCGTAAAAATTTAAACACTTAGACGTACGAGTACCTACTTGCTTTAACCCGTGAGGAGGCGCGCCTTAAAACATTACACGGATGGGCGCGCGCGAGCAATTCGCTCACGCTATTTCAAATGTCATTATCTACCAATTTGTCATATTAATTTATTAAAAACTGGTTGATTCGAGTAAAACGACATTATATTTACTATAAAATAGGCGTTTTAATAAAAAATAATCAACAAAAATGCAGTTTCTCTACAAAATTAAAAACTTTATAAACTTTGGCCGACTTTTTTGGCAGTCTTAAAGAAAAAAATTATAAAAAAATTAAAATAGCATACAAAACAAAAAATCACTCTTCCATCAAATCTTGACAAGTGTGCCTCTCATAACACGGTTGACACATGAACGTGACGTGCTCCGTGCAGAGTAATTTATGACACGAAGTACACGCTTTTTTAGACCGTCTATTTTTCCTTCTGGGGCATATGGCACAGAATCCACTTGGTCCTGGCTCTTCTTGAGCGTTGGGAACAGGTACAAAACGCTTCATCAAAAATTTGAGATCAGATGAAACATTTTGCATGCAAATTCGTCGTGAAATATGTGGTTTTACCAGCTCCAATGCCACTTGTTTTAGGAAAACACGCCTCTCAACCATAATTTGTGTGTTGGCTTTGTATATTATTTGCGCATTGATTCCCGTTATGTTCAAAATTGTAAAAAACAATCGCATTGGCCATCTAGATGTGATTCGAGCAACAGAATAGTCCTCTTTCTTTTGGTCTACAGTGTCCACTCCACCTTTGGTAGAATTGTAGAAGGTTACAATCTCGGGTTTAGCTTCATTTCCTGTTTCTTGATCTATTTTATCGTCATCGTGAAGCGATGATAACATAAGGACAATTTTCTTTGTTTTCTTATTTGGAACATAAGACAGGATCGTCTTATTTTCTCCAAAACCAAAAATAGAACTTGGCATCGGCCTGTCCTTGGTTGACAGGAATAAAGGAGGAATCTCTTTCTTATTTTTTCGAAGTGTCCCTCTCCCTACTGCTGTTGTTCTGTGCACGTTTTTCAATTCGTCAAACAACGGTATAGACGTGAAATAATTGTCCATGGTTATATTTCTTCCTGTGTTCAATATAGGACTTGCTATTCTCTTGACGACGTCAGCAGCGGAATTGCTCAAATTATAACATCCTATTGGTTGTTTTCCGGCATATATCTCTAAATTGCTTGTGTAAAAGGTTTTGGCATCTACAAGCGCATAGATCTTTATGCCGTATTTAGCTGGTTTATTTGCGATGTAAACTCTGAATTTACAGCGTCCCCTGAACGATTCCAGCATTTCATCAATGGTACAGTACTCTCCTAGTGTATAATTTTCATTACAGTGTGCAACGAACTCTTCAAATATTTCTCGAACAGGTGCTAAGTTATCTGTTTTCTTTCTCTCATCCCGATCGTTGATATTATCAAAACGCAGCACCCGTAGTAAAAACAAGAAGCGTTTTATAGACATCGTGGCCCTAAAGAAATCACATGCTGTACCATCATCAAGCCACATTTCTTTTACATTCAAATGGCATATCTTTTTCAATCCAGCCATATACAATACCCCAACTAATGCTTTTATTTCAACTGCATCTGTAAGCTTACAATCTCGTTCTCGAGAAAACTTTTCATGTAATTTTGTGATGTATAGATTTGTATACATTACTATTTTGTCAATCATTTTGTCATCCAAAAACAGTGAAATGCACTGCAGGGGCTCTATTGCATTCTTAGCTACACTTTTTACTCCTGGTAAATGAATGACGATATTGCAGATTCTGGTATACGTACATTACGTGCAGGCTTGTGCATCAGCCATTTTGTAGATTTATCCCTTCCAATATAGAATGGTGTCCTACCTCTTGGTTCGTGGCAATGAGTTGAAACGTCATCTGCAGTTTCGTCTGAAGATTGCTCGGTATCAGTTTCATGAGGACTTTGTATGACGGAACAGTCGCTTTCTGGGCTATCAACACGAGTGTGGTCTTCATCATCAGGGTCTAGTACTGAACAATCATCAGAAAGCTCGCCCAGCCACGAAGAAATTTGAGCATCTTGTCTTTCATATCTATCGCCCATTGTACTAGTATTTGTTAGCTAGAAAACCAAATAAACATTCCATTACAATATAATTTTGATTGTAAAATCATATAATGTAAAGTACTAACATATTTGTTAACGTTCAAACACAAATTAAAAGTAATAATTGTAGAACAAAATACAAACACATTTAATCAATGAAGAAAAAAATACTTACGTGGATGGGCGCGCGATGAGCAAAACGCCGCGCAGCGGTTCACACCCCCAACAAGCACTTCACTACGCGGCCACCGCGACACTGAGCGGCGCGTGAGTTGCGTCGGGGGAGAGAGGTTGAATAGTTAGGAAGGTACCTAGAAGCTTGACGCGCTATGAAGTCCGTAGTAACAAAAATATTCCGAACAAAGTTTTGCGTGAGCAAAATGCTCATAGCGCGCCTTCTCACGGGTTAAATATACTTAGTTGTTTTAGTATTCAATTTGTTTGATAAAAAATATGATCTCAGAGATGACTCAAAGGATTTTGTTGAGTCCCATTTAAATTGCAGTGTGTAGTCAAACGCAAACCTATCAGAAATAAAAAAAAAAAAAAAAAAAAATATCAAAATCAGCTGAGCCATTTTTGATAAATCAAAAATGATGTGAAAATAACTACATCAATCCGTGCGAACTATTCAAATTCTGTACACGATTTAAGCCTGTTATGACATTTTTTGGAAAGATAATGATAAAATTCCGAAAAAAAATGTAGTTCACAAATTAGACTACAAACAATTATGTATTCACTGCTCATTTTAGACCTACTGCAAGACCTATATCTACCCGCTATTCTTTTACTTTCAAGATAGTAGACTAAACGTAATTTTCTGTGAAACCAATTAAATAAATTAAGAACAGTTGTCTCAAAACTCAAGGGCATCCCTAAAAACTTAATTAAAACTTCTTAATCCAGTACATTTACCTTTTTAGATTCAGCCCTACTTAATTATGTTTAATGTCGAAAAAACTAAGCCATCTTTCAACAATTTTTACATTTTATTTATAATGATAAACATTTTAATTATACTTTTTCAAATTGTAAATTAGTAACCTTGTAAATAATAATTTGTAGACAATACTTAGTTAATTCCGTTGCCAAATTAGTATATTAAGCAAACATATTTATGTTTATTATGATTTTTATTTTAGAAAAGTTCTAGACTGCGTGTCGGGCTCACATAAATATTAGTTAGTCGGAGAAAAATTTAAAAATTGTATCAAAATACGAAACTATAAACTGAAAATGTGTTTTTTTTTAAATAATGAACACGATTCGTTACAAATATGCCTGTAATTAGGTATGGATACCTTTAAAAAAAATTTTTCTTATGCATGTTATTGCTGAAACATTTTACTAGGTATCGGTTTAAAATTTTCTCCCAGCATCATTTATCGGCAAACAGGCAGAACAGAACGAATTTTCTATGCACAGTTCAAGGGTATTTCCATAGACAATTAGAAGATAGGCTTGGTTTGTGTCACTGTTTTTAACCGCTCAGTTATTAAGCCGGGAGAAAAATATCATATGTGTGCCCACATAAGTATATAGTATACCTAACCAACAGGAGTCGACACTGCAAAGCGTACCCCTCTGCCAAAAGTACGCGACCGGCGTTCATGCTCTTTATATAAATACTAGTTTTTACCCGCGGCTTCGCCCGCATGATATTTTGATTTTTGACGCAATATCATTATAATTTATAGCCTATGTGTCATTCTGATATATAAGCTATATTATTGCAAAGTTTCACCTCAATCCGTTTAGTAGTTTTTGCGTGAAAGAGTAACAAACACCCATCTATCCATCGTCACAAACTTTCGCGTTTATAACATTAATATGATATCGGTCTGGTTGCGCTTGTGTTGCGTTAATTTTCAGCTAGTGTTTTGTGTTGCGTGTAAACTTACTTATATTTTGGTTTATGTATTTTTCTTCACCCCCCACTGACTTGGCAGACTTCGGTGCTTAGGCGTGTCGACTCCTTTTGGTTAGGTACTTAATGTATGTGGGCGACTATTAAGTGTGTGACTATTTATTGGGTTTGAGCTGGACATAAGAGCACCGTTTTAAGAGCTGCGGTTTGATACACACAGTTGCCTGCCTTATGGAGGAAAATGTTTGGCTGATTTTTGTATAACGTTTCATTTGGTAAAATTAGTGTTTATTGTAATTTCAAATAACGTTTGAAATATTTGTAATTTGTCAAATCTTTCATTAAGCCAAACAACTGTTAGACTAATAAAGTTTCGTTGAATATCGTAGATTAAAGGTTAGGTGTGAAACAAAACATAAGTTAAGTTAGATTAGAACATGACAAACAACGCACGAGCCGAGCGAGCGTAGCGATCGTGCCGCAGCAGCGGCCGGCAGAAGCAAATTGTTAATGAATATTATGTGTGAAACGAAAAGTTATCATCATTATTACCAGCAATAGGACCGATTGGAAGCGGTTTGCATCTATGCATCTAACGTGGCCTTGCAGTCAAAATGAAACAAGTGAAAGTGAAAAAAAGTGATTTTGTATCTCGAATATTAATTGATTCGTCATTGATTTGGGCATTTGTTTTCGCTCCCTTTTTTGTAGCCCATTCAGTACTTCCGTATGCTTTTAATTCGAATTAGTTTTTGCTTTGTTCAAATTAATAGACACTCTATTAAATACTACCCGTTGTTTACTGCTCTCCACCCAGCGGCCCGCTACCTCTCATAGCAGTGAGGTCGTGGCTAAAACCCAATATCCAACAATTCTTACGAGTCATGTGATCCTAGTCAGGCAGTGGCGCTTAGATGTAATTTCTACCGTTGCGCATTGGTCACCCATCTGAAGACTTACCGTGCCGATCGTTGCTTAACTTCCATGATCTCTAAAGAAACACCTATAAGTAAGTTTATGTATGAGTTATTCAAACTACGCTACTAGCTCAACAAAGGTTATATGTATGTGACGACTAATATTGGAATGGTCTTTTACCGTGCGTGTGCCGTACGTCACCTGTCAAAACAATGTTCAGAGTAATGCAAATATTTGTCCCTGTACCTTACACCAACCCCTTACTAAGTAATATTGCGTCTTTACGGCGCTGTAGTGGTAATTAAACTATATGGGTATGTCACTAGGTGTTTACTGACTTGAGGCATCATTATATTATTATTATTCAAAAATGTCATGTTATTAATTATTATTTTATGGAGGCTTTTAACTGCTAAATATAAGTTTCTATAGATAAGTTATGTTATTATAGCTCGGAAAAGAACTTAATTAATACAAAATACTATTGATTTTATATGAACGTTCATCATCATCATAATCAGTCGTATCAGCCATGCTGCACCTATGTCCAGCAGTGCACGGACCTCTATGGATTTTCAATATTTTTCTATTTTATTTTACCGGCTTACGCCTAGCGTGTTCTTGTGTTTTTGATTAGGTCATCAATCCACCTGTTCGGTGGATCTCTTACGCTGCATTTGCCGGCACGTGGTTCCCATTCGAGAACCGATCGGTTTTTTAATTATATAATAGGCCCAATAAGCCATAATATGTCGGAGGCCTTCAGACGGCCTACAAACTCTAGACACCAGGGCTAGCCACCCCGCCTATCCGAACTTACTTTATAGGCCCAATTATAAACGCACCATGGTAAATTTAAGAGCAATGTTAAAAATGTTATCTCTATCGAACGCAAATAGTAAAAAACAGGAATATTCTAAATCGCTATTATAATTACGATGACGCCTTCATAATTAGGCCAAGTATGTGCCCTGCCCACTGCTATGACTGTAAATATAGCTCGTCCACGAACCTATTCATTCCGATTCAATCACGAGAATTATAGAAAAAAAACAATATATTTTCCTTTTCTATTTCACCCAGAGAGAAAAGTATCAAAAAACTAAAATAACCCGAATTCCATGATCATAACGTCTTACAGTTCAATTTAGCATTTAAGCAGTTCAAAATGAAAAAAATACCAGCCTTACAATAACAAATACGATAAAAAACAAATCGTCATCGAGATCGTTTGTCATCGAGCAAATATCTATAGAGTCACAATCGTGCAAAAAAGTGTCCGGCGATTTCAAGCCCACTACAACGCCGCACGATGCCAAAGTGTTCGGTTACAAGCACTAATTAGGTGACATAACGGCGAGATTCGAGAAAACGAGTTATTATGAATTATTTAATGTAAATATCTAAGTCGGTATGTAAAACGGCGCTCAAACATTTTTTACTACTTACTTTTCATCTTATATATTTGCTCAAAGCTATTTGTTTAATAACGTTGCCACCTACGCCACCTACGGGTTTAAGGTCCTTCATAATCATAGTAATTGACACAATAATTACTAGGTAAGGGTAGGAAAGTTTATTATACACCCACACGTACGCTTTAAACCATCAAAGTGAAAAAAAATTGGTATCATTTGAATCTATTGTAAATGAAAAAAAACCGGACAAGTGCAAGTCAGGCTCGCACACCGAGAGTTCCGTACAAATCTAGAAAAATTCACAAAATTGGTAAGTACGTTGTTAAAATCTCTATACCCATCATCATCATCGACAAAAGATTTTTTTTTAACTTTTCTCGTCATTCATCGAAAATTGTTAAAATAATTAAAAACCTGTTTTAGCATGTGCTAATGAAGGTCTTTTAAATGATACCTTACATGATAGGTTTTAAGCACTTTGAATTTTAAACCCATATTTTTGTGAATTTTGAAGCCCTATTTTTTGTGATTTAAATAAAAATGTACAGTTTTCAGATTTATTCCTATATGTGTAATCTGAGACAATGCTTCTCGCCAAATTTCATAGTTCTATGTTAACGGGAAGTACCCTGTAGGTTTTGATTTTTGTGAGTGTCGAAATATGCGGTTTTTACGACATAAACGGCTTTAACTTTTTCAAACGATAACTGAGTATTTTTTTTTTACACAACTGCAAGAAACCATAGATATACGTATACAGTTTAAATTTCAACTCGACATCATTACGCGTTCCCGAGATAAAGAGTCTTGACATACACACAGACGGACAGACGAACAGACGGACAACAAAGTGATCCTATAAGGGTTCCGGTTTTGCGGTTTGAGGTACGGAACCCTAAAAAAAGTCCAATTTTCCATTACGCATCTACTAATTTGCTTCTTTAGTAGGTACAATCATCCTAACACAACAATTTCAGTTCTGATTGTTGAACGTTGAAGAAACATGAAACTCGTATTTAACCAGACACTTACAATATCATTGTCTCTATTTTAATAAGAACAATTTAGAGGCATCGTTGAGGCAAAAGGTTTTTGTTTATGGGCCATTAATGAATTTCCCCAAAACCGCCCTGAAATGCTTTCGAACCTCAATTTGTAAGGCATTTCATATTAAACTGCCATCGCCTTCTTTGTTTTAATTCTGTATTGAATTGTTACGGGATCGCTAAAGGGCCTTATTGGGGAACAGCGGTTCTAATTGCCTGAAAATTTGAGCTTTTATCGAATATTTTTTCTAGCAGATTGAAGTACGTCGTTGTATTTATAGGTGACTAGCTCTTGGCTGCAGCATTGCCCGCGTAGTATATTATTATTTGTACTGTCTTATGGAAAAAAAAAATTTCTCTGAGATAATAATTATTTTTTTTTGCAAAAACGGCATAACCTACTTCAACCGTGTACAGAATTTGCGAATATTTCGTACTGATTGATGTAGCATTTTTCACATTATTGTTGATTTATCGAAAATGGCTCAGTCAATTTCGATAAAATTTGAATCAGGCCAATTTCAATGTAATGTACATACTCTCCAATAACAAAAATATTTAAATTTGACTACTATGTCAAAAGTTATGCGTGATTACGTATAACAAAAATATATACTCGACGAATTGAATACCTACTCCGTTTCGTCGGTCAAATAGTAGCCTACGTTACTTACCGTATTTCAACCTATGTCCATGCCAAAAGTCAAGTCCATCCGTTGCTCCCTTGCTACGTGAAAGAGGAACAAACCAATAAACTAACAAACACTCTTTCGGATGTATAATATAGTATATTTAGTAAGGATAAGGATGATTGGGATGCGAAATATTATTTATGTTTTTACAGACTTCTAAAAAAGAGGAAGGTTTTTTTTTTTTTATTTCAAATAGGTTTGCGTTTGACTACACACTGCCTGATGTTAAGCAGATATGCGGTCTAGGATGTAGCACGCTTACCTAGAAGATACCTATTTACTCGAGATTTGAAGACACCTACATTGTACTTTAACGGAAAGACAGACTTAGGCAAAGCGTTCCACATTCTGGCAGTTCGTATGAGGAATGTGGACTCAAAACGCTTGGTTCTAACGCGTGGGATGTCCACCATAAAAGGCCACCATGGCGCTTTGGTCGCGTCTGTCTAGCCGTACGATAGAAGAAAGGGGCAGGTGGGACCAGATTGTGCAACTCCTGGGCGCACTTACCGAAGTGTATCCGATAGTAGGCAGACAGACACGCCACCCTACGTCGATGCTCGAGACTTTGCAGCTTCGACTCAGTAAAGGTTTTGTTGCCTATCAGCCTCTTGGCTCGCCTTTCAATGGACTCTAAAGCCTCCAACTGGTATTTGGAAGAGCCATCCCAAAGGTGAGAGCAGTATTCCATGCAAGACCTGACTTGCGCTTTATAAAGACTAAGCAGTTGCTCAGGTGTGAAATACCGTCTCACCTTAGAGAGAACACCAAGTTTTTTTGAGGCTAATTGGGCTTTTGACTCTATATAAGACCCAAAGTTGTAGTCGATGATAGCGTAACGCCTAATAGTTCCAGACTGTTAGTTACCGGAACAGACACACCACGGAAAGCAGGAGACAAATGGAAGGGCCTCTTTTTGACCGAAAACAAACAGCTTTGAGTTTTCGTGGCATTAAACTTGACCAGGTTAGCATCACTTCAGTCAGATACCGCGTCCAGACTCAAGTTGAGCCGTTCGATCATAGCCTCTCTGAGTGACTCGATCTGTGGCCCGCTCGTTCTTGCTTCGGATGTGTAGCTATCCCTGACTGTACTGTCTGCTTACCCAAAAATACCAGGCTTTAGCAAGTCGTTAATATGCAGTAGGAAACGCGCACTGAACCTTGAGGAACACCGGCATTGATAATAGCCATTTGGTCTGACGAGAAGCCATCCACAACCACTCGTATCGACCGATTCCTCAAGAAATCTGATATCCATTCGCAGAAATCAACAGGCAGGCCGTAAGATGGAAGCTTGCCAATAAGGCTCTCATGCCAGACCCTATCAAAAGCTTTTGAGATGTCCAAGGAGAAGGACAGCCAGCGGCTCCCCGTGCTTCTCAATGACCTCACTCCAAATGTGTGTGGCGTACGCCAGATGGTCCCTAGTAGACCGGTTTCGGCGAAAGCCGTACTGGCGATCACTGAGTAGGTCATTTGCTTCCAGATAGGCCAGGAGCCTGTTGTTAAGAACACGTTCCATACACTTGTAAAGTATGGACGTGATCGAAATCGGTCTGTAATTGGCAGGGTCAGCACGGCTACCTTTTTTGGGTACAGGCTGCACGTTAGCAAGCTTCCAAGATTTGGGCACTTGATCCGTCTTCAGAGAGAGGCGAAAGAGGCGGGTCAACACAGGCGACAGCTCAGGCGCACAAGTCCTTAGTACAATAGCTGGAATACCATCTAGGCCACTGGCCTTGTTCACATCTAGACTGCGCAGAACTTTGAGAACCTCCTTTCGCCGGATATGTATTTCGCTCATTGAGGTGTCACAGTTTTGCAAAGTTGGAGGTCTCGCACTACCGGGGTCCAGACGCGAAGACTCCGCAAATTGAGATGCAAATAAATTTGCCTTCTCTACCGCGGTATGAGCCAGCGAACCATTGGGTTTCAGCAACGGAGGCAATGAGGGGCGGCAGAAGTTTGCTTCGACTGATTTAGCTAGGGACCAGAATGCCTTGCTACCCGCAGGGTAAGAAGCAAGCTTGTTCCCTATTCGACTAATATGCTCAAAGCGAGCCCTGCGCATAACCTTTTTGCAGAACTTAGCAGCCCTATTGTAAGTCTTCTTCCTCAGATGTATGTTCTTTGCCTTACGGTTACGAGCATCGACCCGAGCCAGGTATGACTGATGATTTGCGCTTCGGCGCGCCCACATTCAGGCCCAAACCAGGGCTGAGCTTTGCTGGACAGAGGAACGTCCGAAAATGGGAAGTTCTATATTAATCTGTATGTATATTTATTTTTTGTATGTTCGTCGATGTTTTCGATAGATGTGAACCGATTTAATAAATTGTGTTTTATTTTAAAAGACTATACTCCCAAGGTGGTCTCACTTAAATTTATCAAAATCGACTGAGCCGTTTTTGAAAAGTCAACAATAATGTATAAATTGTATTTATCGATATGAGCGAACTATTCGAATTTTGTACAAATGTAAGTACGAGTTTCTATGTTAACTTTATTTAATTCGCAAACAAAACTTTCAAAAAGATTTTTTATATCTTTTGATTATAAAACAGGAATTTATCCGATCAAAACACGAATCGAATGTATTTCTTTAATATTAAGGGAATTATGTTTTGTTCAAACAGAATTCTCCTGACAATAGAATTTCTAGTTAAGTACAAATAAAAATAAAAACTTTTCGTGTTTTTCTAAATAACAAGTATTGTAAATACAAATAAATGTAGATAAGCCTTGTCATACCTACCGCTTTGGCGAAAACTCTTAAAACTTCAGAATTTATTCAACATCTCTTTGAAATATTAGGTACTTGGTCATGGATGAATAAAGTTTAGCAGTAAAGTCACTTATCTTCAAAAATACTCACCGCTTTGAATATTATCCATTATATTGGATAACTTATGTGACATTGGAATCGAAATTTAATAATTACGAGTAAAATTCATCGCTATGGAATGTAAGGAAAAAAATCCGGGTCATTGTTATAATTTAGTAAGTAAAAAAAAAAAAACAATTGAAAATTGTCGTTAGTTTGCTTCATAAAATTATATAGGGTGTATTTGTAAACGACTAGGGACACTTATAGAGTAATCTAATAATAAATATAGAGTAATTAAGACCATGGACCTGGAATCGCAAAAAAAAATCAACTATTTAATAAATTTTGATGCATTCTAAACATTTTGTTTGGGACTTCAGATTTCTCAGTTTTTATGCTCACAAGTGTTGGTCTCATAGTAATAGTTGGTTATAATGATGAGTGAAACTATAACCTAAAATTTATTACCTTAAAATTTACCTCATTTTGTAGATTGGTCACAACCAATAACGAGACCGACGCCATTTTACGCAGTATTTTGTCTTCAAATTTCCGACATAATGGCAAATCCACTTTTTTCTTTCATCCACGTTAGGCTCTGACCTCAAGGTGAAATAATTTCCCCAAAGCTATTCTTCAAGGTTTTGGCACAAAAGAAATACTTTCGGATACTAGGTTTACTTACTTAAAGATGAAGTTTAATACTTACCTATTGTTTGCCAACTTTCCGTGAACATTGTTACTTTCTGTAACGGCCGTCACTTAGCAAATTGTTAAGTTTTAATGTACTTAAAATGTACTTAACTGTGATTTCGACTGTCCATTAAGAAGTTTAATACTGCTTTGACGATTTGCCATCTTTGTGATTATTCTGGAAATCACGGTTTAAGTGTTGTTCGTACAAGTCGGATTGCCGAACGACGAACGAGTTTTCAGTTTTATTAGTCTTTTATTTCAAGCAACGTGGTTTTATTGGAAGGACAGATTGATAATTAATTATAGGCGTACGTAGCTCTTGTTTTATCTCACTATTGAAGTGATAACGTCTTATACCGGCAACCACGCACGAAAAAGTGTCATGGTGCCGCCACACTCTCCACGGGCGACACAAGCACGGCAGCTGCCCCTAACTTTTTTTTAGGGTTCCGTACCTCAAACGGTAAAAACGGAACCCCGAAACGGTATATAATTTTGTTGTCCGTCTGTCCGTTTGTCCGTCTGTGTGTATGTCAAGACTTTTTATCTCGGGAACACGTGAAGATATCGAGTTGAAATTTAAATTGTTTACGTATATTTATAGTCTCTTGCATTTGTGTAAAAGAAAACCTTCTCAGTTGTCGTTTAAAAAAGTTAGAGCCGTTTAAGTCGTAAAAACCGTATATTTCGACACTCACAAAAAGTCAAAACCTACAGGGTACATCCCGTTGACATAGAACTATGAAATTTGGCAAGAAACATTGTCTCAGAGTACACAGGAATAAATCTGAAAACTGATCATTTTTATTTAAATCACAAAAAGATAGCGCCTCCAAATTCACAAAATATAGGTTCAAAATTCAAAGTGAGTAAATCGTATCATGTAAGGTATCATATAAAAGAACTTCATTAGCACATGCTAAAACAGGTTTTTAATTATTTTAACAATGTGTAATTTTCGATGTATGACGAGAAAACGGAATCCTCGATGTGCGAGCCTGACTCGCACTTGTCCGGTTTTATTATTAATTTAAAATTTACTAACCACAGTCTCTTATCGCTAACTTCACATCGTATACAAGTCCACGATGCGAAGTTAGCTACAGAAACGGTGCTCGTGTCGCCTTGTGGAGAGTGAGGACGCTTCATCATATTCTCCTAAGCCAGGCGTGCAAGCGGGAGCGCGGAACGACCGATATAGAGGCATAATCGGCTGCGTTTGGTTTGTTTCAGTTCTTATTCTTATTTGAAGTGGGGGCGATAAATCCTGCACTGACGTCCCGCATGGGGTGTTTTGTGCATTTCCCCCTCCAGCGTCTACCCGAGCCAGCCCAGCTCCTTAAAATAACGGAGCGTGGCTCTGGGCCGCTGGCATAACTGCTCCAGTGGCTTGGATGGTATACCAGATGGCGATGAGGATGACGCTGTAGATGCTGATGACAAAGCAACAGCAGCGTCATGCAACCCGAAAGCGATTCTAGTTTCTGCCGTGGCCTTGCAATGCCACAAGACATGCTCTACCGTTTCATTCTCCTGCAGGCAACCACGACAGAGTGGGCTGTCGGTGGCTCCCAGTTTATACATGTGACTATTCAAGTTGCAGTGACCAGTGATGAGTCCTACCATAAGTCGGAGGTCTTGCCGCTGCAACCTCAATAGATCGTTTGTAATGTTTCTGTTCAGGGCTGGGAACGCAGCTTTGTTTCAGTTGCTGATACAACAATGTTTTTTTATGACGTTATCACGTAAAATGATCGTCCGTAAGCCGACTTTACTGACAACCATTTTTGCAAATAGTGTGTTCTTATTTACAGAAACAAATGCCATAATTTTTTTGTCTGATGACACTCAAATTCATTATCTGTTTCAATTTTACTGTACCAGGTTTGATGATTTGGACTGTCCAAATAATAAGCCGTGGTGGTCTAGTGGTAGTAACACCCGACCTGCAGTCGTGTGGTCGTTTCAAATCCCGATCCCGTACCAATGAGTTTCTTTGGAACTTATGTACGGAATTTCACACCATTGGCTTTTCGGTGAAGGAAAAACATCGTGAGGCAACCTGCATACGTCCGTAGAAGAAATTCTATGGGGTATGTGAATCCACCAACCCGCACTGGGCCAGCTTGGTGGATAGGGCCCAATCACCCATCGTGGGTAGGCCTACGTCCTGCAGTGGACTATTAAAAAGGCTGGTACAGTACAGTTCTGACCAAATAATGTTGAACTTAATAATTATATTTTTCGCTAGCCACATACAAGTTCATGACACTTTTATGCAAAAAATATGTATCATGTAAACTTGAAAATAAAACTACAGATATTGGTCTCATATAATAAGCAATTCTGTCAAGTAAAACAAATAAATATACCACATTTTACCTAAACAAGCTGCAGAACAAGTAACAGTTACTACGCGAGCCAAACTTGGTCTGTTTATGTTACTAGATATCGGATTAATACGTTCCCGATAACGCAACAATAACTGAGATCAACTAATAACGTTAAGAATAGCGATCTATCAATCACCCTCGTGTCCGTGACGCGCGGATTCCTTCGTGTATCGGAATCACTGCATCAACTCAATAAGCTAAGTTTTGCATTGGCCAAGAGACATAGAATTTTGCAAATAGTTATTTTTTAAAGATTTCTGTTTATTTGGCCATTTCACTCCATTATACTTTCCACATTGAGTGTGTTAGCCATTTCCCACTCAATTTGACTCCAGGTCATTTTTAGGGTTCCGTACCTCAAATGGATAAAACGGAACCCTTATAGGATCACTTTGTTGTCCGTCTGTCCGTCTGTGTGTATGTCAAGACTCTTTATCTCAAGAACGCGTAAACATATCGAGTTGAAATTTAAACTGTATACGTATATCTATAGTCTCTTGGCGTTATGTAAAAGTAAAACTTCTCAGTTATCGTTTAAAAATGTTAGAGCCGTTTATCTTGTAAAAAACCGCATATTTCGACACTCAAAAAATGAAAACCTACTACATACTACTATTGTAATATTACTTCCCGTTTACATAGAACTATGAAATTTGGCGAAAAGCATTATCTACGCTACGCTACGCTTACCTATATGTGTACTCTGTACACATATAGGAATAAATCTGAAAACTGTACATTTTTATTTAAATCACATAAAAATAGGGCATCAAAATTCACAAAATATGGGTTCAAAATTCATAGTGAGTAAATCGTATCATGTAAGGTATCATATAAAATAACTTCATTAGCACATGCTAAAACAGGTTTTTACTTTTTTTAACAATGTGTTTGTACGGAACCCTCGATGTACGAGCCTGACTCGCACTTGTCCGGTTTTTTGAAAAGTGTTACAATGTAATGATATCCACATAATTAAATGTTGCACAACTCAAGCAAAAATAAATTAAAGGAATTAAACATCTTGGTCATTGTAATATTTTCTACAGGCTGCGAATAACCGAGGCCTGAATGAAGCTTACTTAACCGCTGCACGATGATTGGGTTATCTGCAGCTTGAAGCTACCATCACAACCGCCAAGATTTTTTATTCGACCACACACATTGCAGCTATACAAATAACCAAATAACAAATTAATACGTTCTCGATAACGCAACAATAACTGGGATCAACTAATAACGTTATGAATAGCGATCTATCAATCACCCTCGTGTCCGTGACGCGCGGATTCCTTCGTCTATCGGAATCACTGCATCACTTTCCATTAGCGGCCGGCCTTTTAAGTTTGACCGGCCAAATAGCATCGGGTTTTACGAGTGCGGGTATTTTTGTAGGTAGGTTTGATTAAGGCTACAAGAGAGCTCGTGAAATTATCTTGGATTGAAGAAAGTTGCAAGTAAATGTCTGACAAGCCGCTTGTTAAGCTCGAAACATACTATCGGACGCGGCTTACGGACGCGAGTGACAGCCGCGACCTAGACTATGAAAGTACACTGAGCCGTGCACACTATCGGACATAAGTCGCGAATGTCACCTTCGGACGTCCGAGAGCGATCTGGCACACCGGATGTTTTAAGACATTGCTAAGTCGCGGCTGTCAGTCGCGTCCGTCAGCCGCGTCCGATTGTATGTTTCCGGCTTTACTGAGTGATTTCATTGATAGAGTGTCAGTCATACCTTGATTATTAATTATACACTACTTGCTTTTACCCGCGACTTTCCACAGGGTCCTTTTAATATTTCCTAAAAAGTTGTTTTTGATACTTTGTAATATTAAGAAAAAATCGAGTTGATTCAACTCTTCGTTATTGCGTAGAAGAGAAAATATGAAACATACTTTTGGATTTATAACAGGCAATATGTATTAAATGTATTGACGACAGATTGTATTAATTTAGAATTATAATTATGAAGTGACCTAAACATTTTCAACAACCCAAAATATAGTTTTTATCATTAACTTTTATTGAGAGAGGATCTCTGATATCATTCTAGATTGTATCTATTGCCCTACCATATATTAGTAGTAAAAAACCGGACAAGTGCAAGTCAGGCTCGCACACCGAGGGTTCCGTACAAATCCAGAAAATTTCACAAAATTGGGAAGTACGTTGTTAAAATCTCTATACTCTTCATCATCATCGATAAAAGTTTTGTTTTTTACTTTTCTCGTTATTCATCGAAAATCGTTAAAATAATTAAAAACCTGTTTTAGCATGTGCTAATGAAGGTCTTTTATATGATAACTTACATGATACCGTAAATCGTATTTACTTTTCACTTTTAATTTTAAACTCATATTTTGTGAATTTTGAAGCCCTATTTCTGAACTGAACATTTTAAATTGAATTTCAAAAGTGATTCAAATTAAAATGTTCAGTTTTCAGATTTATTCCTTTAAGTGTACTCTTCTTTTTCTTTTTAAAGAAGAAGAAGTGTACTCTGAGACAATGCTTTTTGCCAAATTTCATAGTTCTATGTCAACTGAAAGTACCTTGTAGGTTTTGGTTTTTGTGAGTGTCAAAATATGCGGTTTTTACGATATAAACGGCTCTAACTTCTTTATATGATAACTGAGAAAAAATTTCTTTACACAACTGTAAGAGATCATAGATATACGTACACAGTTTAAATTTCAATTCGATATCTTTAGGCGTTCCCGAGATAAAGAGTCTTGACATACACACAGACGGACAGACGGACAACAAAGTGATCCTATAAGGTTCCGTTTTTTTCCTTTTGTGGAACAGAACCCTAAAAATGTTAAGGGTTAGAAGGATTACAACTATATTATCCTATGTTACTCTAAAATGTCGCACGCAGATGGATCACTGACCTACGAAAATGGATCACTAGGTTTGGGATTCATTTCATAATAGCTTTTGCGCGCGAGTTCGTCCCCGTGATATTTTGATTTATCTGATTTCACATATGCATATCATTATCGAAATAAAAAGTAGTCCTTGTCACTTCCCGTCTTTTAAACTATGCCCATGCCAAAAATCAAGTCAATTCATTGCTCCGTTGCTGCGTGAAACAGAAACAAACAAATAAACCAACAAACACACTTTAATTTAATAATAATATTAGTAGTTATTGACTTTTGTGATATTTCATAAAAAATCTTATCTTGAAGATCATTACGGCGCCTTAGAGCTGCCTACTTTTCTATCTACCCGCATTTACCGACTCCTATGTCCTACCCTCATCTTTCCTAGACGACGACCGCCTAGGTACGTTTCGAGGATAGATGAGATGTTTGCTTTGGCGAACAGTCTGCCCTTGACCACCGGACAGGGTGCATTTATCACCGCGCCACGCACTTGACGTGTGCCTAGCACCGTCTCGTAAAACCGCTTACCTATACAAGTAATTGTGATATGTGTCCTGGACGTAGTGTCATTCCGCAAATACAGTCCACTCAAGCCGCTTCGCGACTGCCTGAAGAAGAGACCCAGGAGCAACCAGGATCAAGGTTCTGCAGCTGTGCTCACTGACCCGGAGTATAGTATTCAAGTTAGTCGTCGTCTTCCCGCACCCACTTTGTGTCCCGCGCGATCTGCCATAATACTTGGTGGGCGCGCTAACAAAGACTTTTGACTTGATTTTTTGGCATGGACATAGTGTGAAGGACTTTTATATTTCCGGAACAAATAGTAATAATAATTTATGACACTTTTCCTAATCACTAAGTCATAAAATTGCTGAAATTATATTAAAATGGAAACAGACGCAAAAAATTCGTATTGTCAGACGTAACCCAAAAATAGAGTACAAAAATTTCCTTTCTCCAATATTGACAATAACCTTGACAAACAATACAATGTAAATACGACTGATAAGGAAACGATGCGATAAATCCACAACAAGAATAAATACATCCAAGTTATCACAAAATTTATTACTAGGTATTACGCGTTTACGATGGGTATAATATTTGAAGTAGAGAGCTGACATCTATGAATACTATAACTAACTCCTGCTATCTGTTCTCCTGGTACTAACATGTGACGACAACTGTTCTCAACCTTTATAATTGAAAGATTGCTCCGGCGTTTAATATTGCTAAGATGCGAGGCTTTTTAATGAAGGTAAGTAAGCGTAGGACGTTCACCCACGAGGTGGAGAGATGACGTCACCAAGACCGCAGGATTACGCCTACCTATGTCCAGCAACAAATGTCTTATGTCTGATGGATGAATAGATGGATGGAAGTACGCATTAGATTACATCCTGCTTGATTTGCTTAGCAGATAACTATGTAGAATAGGATAGAGGACGCTTGACTAAAAGGTACTAGTATGTTGATCATTTTAAGAATTGTAGATTTATAAATTTCCTCAGAGGTTTACTGATCCCTACTGCTACTCGTATAGATGAAAATATAACGAAACACGTTAAAGTATGATACACGTAAAATCGATTCGAATTATGTCTCATTTACTAGCTTTTACCTAAGGTTTCATCCTCGTATTATGCTTGTTCACTCTCTGGACCGGGTTCCGGCTAAGCTTACGAGCACGTTTTGTACCCGGTTTGATTTGCACCACGTGCGCTGTCGCTAATGCCGGCGTCGTTAACATACATCCACAGACTTCCATACACAAATGACGACACGACCGGACAAATGCATAATTTAAAACCATGCATAGATCTGGCGAAAACAGTCACGTTACCAAGGGCTCTTAGTGTTTTTCACCCAGAAACGGCTATGAATACTTATCCTTCCTTCCTAATCCTTCAGCTATAGGAAGTCCACTGCAGGCCATAGGCTCCCAATAAGACCAGTTGGTAGCGGCTTGCATCCAGCGCGATCCTGCGATTTTAATGAGGTCATCCGTCCACCTTGTTGGTGGACGTGGAAGACAGGACATGGAAGTGGAAGCTGCGCTTGCCAGTACGTGGTCTCCACTCGAGAACCTTTCGACCCCATTGGTCATCAGTCCTCCTTTCTATGTGCCCTGCCCACTGACATTTGAACTTGTCCATTGTGCTATGTCGGTAACTTTGGTTCTTCTACGGATCTCCTCATTTCTGATTCAATCTCGCAGAAAGACTCCAACCACAGTCCTCTCCATAGCTCGTTGTGCTACTTGCAGCTTATTAATAAGACCCATAGTAAGAGACCATGTTTCTGTGCCATAAGTTTAGTCATCACTGGCAACACACACTAGTCGAACACTTCAACATGTAATATGGATACTTGTAGGCTAGTTTATCTAATTTTCCCTCAACAGTTTATATAATTTGCATAAAGTTCAGATTGATCCGCGCCATGGATCGTTTCACATGTAAATGACCCTAAGTTGAGAACCCCTGACACCATACACCGTCCTAACTCAGCCGGCTCGGCAAAGTGACATTTTTATGAGTTCCACGGCTCAACTCTTCGGCCCCACCAAATGTAATTAGTTCCGTTATAATGACATTATGGCGGCGGTCGGTCAGAATTGTCGCTTTCGCGCATTTTCAATATATTTTTGAGGATTAAATATCTCCTACTGGAAAATTGTTGAAAAGGTTTAGGGAACAATTTAAAAACAAATACGGTCAGTTTGAGAAGGAAACAAATTAAAATACAAATCGCGCCACACAACTGTTATTTACGCAAGACATTTTCGGGTCTCTTTTAAGGCTGGTTAGAATGAGTCACCACGCAAAAGTGACTGCGTACCTCTTCAGCAGTAGTTTTTTCGTTTACTATAGATGTGCTGACTCTGCCATCTTTGTTTTAGTCACTAGGCGCTAGCAACATAAGATGTAAGAACATAATTTTCAAGCTATAAGGATTTTTAGTAAAAAAATAAAAATGACAATCTGCTTAAAATAAGGAACTGCGTGCAACCGTTTCCGAGATATCGGCCAAAAACCTTTTTTTTAAGATGGCAATTGAAGCTCCTCCTGGATCTGTCAGCATTTTGTGATATTATGCTCAATATGTGATACTAAAACTTATAAAAAGAATTGGATCGGAAGAGCAAAGTAATACTTTTTTTCTGTACTATAATGTTAAATTGTGTTTATCAGAAGACTATATGTGACAGTATATTATTTAGAGAAAAAGTCAATTTATCAAAGAAGCAAACCCTTAATACAATATCTCCTCTCATACAATCCTTAAATATAATAATATACACGTATCTTGATGAGATCGCCGTCACATACTTTGGACCAGGCTAATGATTGGTCCGTTAACTTTCATTTTATGCTAATATAATGAAACGAACTCACCAGAACTGTGAAACTTTCTTAATATAATATTGGGAAAGTCAAACAGTCGTGGAACGAATCTCCATTTTCAATTTGCTGTAGATACGAGTATCTATACTGTTGCTCCTGTCTCTGGTTGTGTTTATTGTAGGTTAAATTGATCCATTAATAAATGTGACGGATTAAAAAGCCTCATTATAGCCCACTACTGAACCGTAGGCTTACCCATGAAAAGCAATAATTCGACCATAATTATCTTCTATGATTCTATGATGAAGCCGTGGTGGCCTAGATGTAGTGACACCCGCCTTGCAATAGTGAGGTCGTGGGTTCAAATCCCGGTCCCGTACCAATAACTTCTTTGGAATTCATGTACGGAATTTCACACCACTGGCTTTTCGGTGAAGGAAAACATCGTGAGGCAACCTGCATACGTCCGTAGAAGAAATCCGATGGCGTATGCGAATCCACTAACCCGCACTGGGCTAGCGTGGTGGATATGGCCCAATTACCCTTCGTGGGTAAGCCTAAGTCCTGCAGTGGACTATTAAAAAGGCTGATACAGTATACAGTATCTTCTATGGTGACCATTGCGGGTTGGTAGATTCACTAATACGTCAAGGAATTTATTCTAACAACATGAGCAAGGGCCTTATTGTGTAAGTATTGTGTGTTTAAATTTAAATTTAATGTTTTTTTTTTTACCAAATTATTATTGACATAAGTGACCACTCTCACTCGAATATGCAGTGCCCGACAGGGTCCATACTGAACTTTGTACCTTAACTTTGTTATTAACATCCTGTACTGTGTGGAAGCATGAATAAATGAAATGAAATGAAATGAAATGAAATAAGCGCTCTGACGTTCGGCTTCACCTTTTCTCCTGCTTACGCCAGTTACTGACGCCACGGGAGCGAGCGGGACGAAAAGAGAAGCCAACGTCAGAGCGCTTACACTATAAGGCTTCAGGTTACATCACGTTATTTTACCAAAAAGCAGTGATGTGGAATTGACATACGCATTTCTGTACGTGAATTCCATTGAACTCATTAGTAGTCAACCGGGTTTGAAACCACGCATCAAGCTTGTATAGCGAAGTATCTTTCACTATGCTATCATAGATGTTTATGCTTATGTTTTTGCAGGTCATAACTTGATAGAAATATTTGTTTAGGAATTATCAGTTTACGGGTTAAACTAGACATTACATTATACATTATTATCTATTTTAACCCTATTAAAATCCCAGAGAGATGCAGGTTCAAATCCTGCGAACGCGTCAATTTTTGAAATGTTTATCACAAAAAAGAAAGTTTCTATACACCTAGTGTGTGAAGCACGATAAAAATCATTTCATTGATTAAGCAATACGCCATTTCAAGAAGTTCTAATAGACTGGTTTAAAGCAGTTCTCACAGATGGCGCTTCCAACAATGTAGTAGTTGGTAAAAATGATAAACACGTTCACTAATTCGGCGCCTTCGCAGACAGCGTTTCTAGCTTAATTGGACAAAGCATCTGGGCCGGAATCCCAGAGAGATGCAGATTCAAATGCAGCGAACGCGTCAATTTTTGAAATGTTTATCACAAAAAAAAAGTTTTTATAAACCTACTAGTGTGTGAAGCACGATAAAAATCATTTCAACCTATTAAAATTTTGTAAACAAGTTTTTGCAATAATTACCTATATCACAGACATTATTTTAAATTAGTTATGGATTAGAGGAATTAATTGGATCTGATATTGAACTTTTTGTATTAGGCCAAAACTTACTGGGCTTGCTACTCAAAACTTAAAACTTACTTTTCTGGGTCTTAACACTATTTTATTTAGTTATTTTAGTGTAAAATATTATACCTAGAGTCTTATATATTTTAAACTTAAAAACCTATTGTAAAATTTGTAGAGGCGACTTTGAAGTTGTTCTGATATTATATATATATTTTATTTCTTTTATGTATTTGGTGTCATCGATCACCATCATTCATGAATGAAATTGGTATTTCTAAATCGAAATCAAAATAATGTCATTATGTTATTAAAGAAGCTAAATAGCCACACATAAATTGACTTCACAGAAAGAAACTTTAAGCGCATTTTTACACAAATAATCAATTAATTGACACAATGTTTCACGAAAACAGATTAGATTGTGATTAATCGGTTGGAATCCCATTTCAATAACGGTATTTGGATTCAAATAAAACAGCAATTTGGATTGGATGGGATTATTCCAAACATTCAATAGAAACGTACGTAAAACATAAACATACTTACGTTTAATGATTGCGGAAAATCACCGTAAACTAAAATGAACTTTTTAACATCCGCTCAGACCCAATTCACTCTTTGATTAGCATAGACTAATCATTTAAAGGCGGTTTGTTGGCTGGCTTGGCTGTGTTCACCCCGCCGACCCAGTTACGGGTTGGGAGATTGGCACTGTTTATAGAATTTCCTTTCTGGACGTATACAGGTTACTCAATATTTTAACTTTTTTCGGTAAAGCCAACAGCATAAAAAACTCTACCTTGATTCTAAATATTCATTAGTACGGTTCGGTTAGTTGACAAAGAGTTTCAAATTTTACAATCATTTTAGACCGGCAATCCACCGGAGGAAGTACTCAATTCGAGGTGTATATTTTTTTTATGTATAACCATGCACAACTTTTTTCACAGTAATCCGATTTTAATAGTTCTTTTTTTTATTGGAAATAGTGTACTTCGAAATTGGTTCCATTTAAATGTTATCGAAATTAACTGAACCATTTTGGATAAATCAACAATAATGTGAAAAATGCTACATCGATCCGTGCTAAATATTCGCGTATTCTGTACACGGGTAAAGTCGGTCATGCTATTTTTTGCAAAAAATAATTATGTTGGTATGAAAATGCACTGCACTGTATTTACTTACACGAATGGCATTTTCTTGAAACGGCACAATTTTCATACCACTGGTTTTTCGGTGAAGAAAATATCGTGGAGAACATTGATGGTGAATGTAAATCCACCGACCTACACTGGGCCAGCGTGATGTTTACGGTCCAATCGTCTTTCGTGGGAAAGACTACCTCCAGTAGTAGACTATTAAAAACTTTTAACTTAACTGTACCAGCCTTTTTGATAGACCACTATAAGACCTACCCACGAAGGGTGATTAGGCCATATCCATCACGCTGGCCCAGTGCGGGTCAGTGGATTCACATACGCCATCGAAATTTCTTCAACGGACATATGCAGGTTTCCTCAAAATGTTTTTCTTTCACCGAAAAGCCAGCAGCAGTGTAAAAATCCGTATTTAAATTTCAAAGAACTCATTGGCACGGGACCGATATTTGAAGCGTGAACGTGAGGTTGTGCTTACGATTGTAAGGTGGGCGTCACAACCTGCAGGCCACCACAGCTTCAATTAAATGTATTAACTGACGAGTATATTAACATTTAATTATTTAATAAGAGATTTACTTGCAGATTACAATAAATTTTATTTTATCTTCACCAAAAAGCCAGTGGTGTGAAAATCCACAAATGAATTCCGATGAAATTGGTACGAGATCGGGATCCGAACCTTCGAACTCACGATTGTAAGGCGGCTGTTATAATAAGAATATTTTTATTAGAAACCCATGTCACTACCACTCATTAAGTACTTTTAATGCTACCACTAGACCACCACGGCTTACCACTAGACTACCACGGCTTACCACTATACTACCACGGCTTATTACTAGATTACCACGGCTTGCAGGCACAATTTTCACAATTTGCGCGATTCTATCCGGCCCCCAGTCTATATTTACAACCGCAAACAAGGTCAGAACTGTCAACGGCAATACATCAAAGTGAAGGCAAGGGAATGAATAAAATTTTATTATCGCCCTTTTAAGCCACTTTCAATTTCTTTAACAACTTGTTTACTTCCGGAAGTGATATTGGGAAGGGCGCGGGTGCAGTGACGGCGTTTTCCTTCTCCGCCAATGGCTGTGATAAGAATTGATGTGATTGACGGAAATTTGACGATAGCTCCATTTTTTTGGTGTATCAACACTAAGAGCCGTGAAAAATAGATAATGCAAAAATATATCGAGCTTAGGTCATTATCTTGCACATTATTTATATTTTTATAGTCATGTCTAATAGGAATGATGACTAATTGTACTGTACTGTATCAGCCTTATAATCCACTGCAGGACGTAGGCCTACCCACGAAGAGTGATTGGGCCATATTCACCACGCTGGCCCGGGGCGGGTTGATGGATTCACATACGCCATTGAATTTCTTTCACCGAAAAGCCAGTGGTGTGAAATCCCGTACATAAATCCCAAAGAACTCATTGGTACGGGACCGGGATTTGAACCCACAACCTCACGATTGTAAAGCGGGTGTCATTACCTCTAGACCACCACGGCTTAAACTATGATGACTAATAAAATATTATTATTCCGCCAGATGGACTAACACACAATATTACACACATCATTTTTTCTTTTGGAAATTAAACAGAAATTGATGAAGATATTGCCCGTCAAAGTTCCGCGTGACGTCACAAGTGCCATTGTATGTACAAATATATATATACATATCTCTTACAGAAGTCTATACATTGTATGCACAAATGTATAGACTTCTGTAAGAGAAATGACGTCACGACCCCCACTCCCAAACTTTGACAAGGTTTATCTTTGTCATTTGTTGTTTGATTAATAAAAGAAAAAATACGTTTCCAATATTTTTTGATAATCTCACTCATGGACTAATTATATTAATGATTTTTTTACCCAGTCATAGTGCCTATTATTTGCTTCATTTGTTACGGAAAATGATTTACCTATTATTTTCTATCATAAAAATCTTCATTTAAAAGAATTTAAAATTTTCTGAGATTATTATATATTATTATCTTTTGAAATTGCTTGTTGATTGAAAATATGGAGGATGATGGAGCCTTGAACAAAAATCAAATTAAATAAAACCCGGACAAGTGCGAGTCAGGCTCGCACATCGAGGGTCCCGTACAAATCCAGAAAATTTTACATAATTGGGAAGTAAGTTGTTAAAATGTCTATATTAATTTAGAACAATCGACAATTATTATTTTTTCACTTTTCTCGTCATACATCGAAAATAATACATTATTAAAAACCTGCTTTAGCATGTGCTAATGAAGTTCTTTTATAATTATGATACCTTACATGATACGATTTACTCACTTTGAATTTTGAACCCATATTTTGTGAATTTTGAGGCCCTATTTTTTTGTGATTTAAATAAAAATGTACAGTTTTCAGATCTAATCCTATATGTGTACTCTGAGACAATGCTTTTTGCCAAATTTCATAGTTCTACGTCAACGGGAAGTACCCTGTAGGTTTTGATTTTTGTGAGTGTCGAATAATGCGGTTTTTTACCACATAAACGGCTCTAACTTTTTTAAATGATAACTGAGAATTTTTTCTTTTACACAACTGCAAGAGATCATAGATATAAGTGTACAGTTTAAATGTTAACTCGATATCTTTACGCGTTCCCAACATAAAGAGTCTTGACATACACACAGACGGACAGACGGACAACAAAGTGATCCTATAAGGGTTCCGTTATTTCCGTTTGAGGTACGGAACCCTAAAAATATGAAAATCCATTCAAGTCAATGAATAAATAAATGAATTTATTTATTTTCAAGAATGTAGTACATCCAAAGTGTTACAATAATTGACAAATTTCCTTACATCCTTTCTGACGAGCAAATGTTTTTATATTAAATTAATATGCTAACAAATTTTCTTAAAGGGCCACAGGCTTTACTATGGCCACAAGCCACAAAAATATGAATATGAATGAAGCATGCAATGCCGTCGTTTTACTCTGCGCGTTTATATACCTACAATATTTTAAAGGATCTTTTGAGCTGCTGTACACAACTCGCAATATTTTCTTCATAGTTATTTTTTAAGGGAAAACTTCTTTAGTGAACGGAAGCGACACTTTTCCGAGCGCGTAGCTGGCGTTTATCGTTTATAAAATGTTATTCTATGATATAATTGCAAAAATTGGACAATACAAAAATACAGATTCCCTATTTTTAATCCCCAACACAAAAACTCAAAACGACGAGGTCTTATAAGTTTGACATGTCTGTGCGTGTGTGTCTGTGGCATCGTAGTTCCTGAACAGAAGCACCGATTTTTTTGTTTTAAAGGTTAATTTGTCGGAAATAGTTATCATTTATGTTTTATCGAAATCGGTTCAGCAATTTCAAAGTTACTAGATCTTTTGTTAATTGCGGTAGGAATAGTAATGCGTTTGGAGTTTTTAATTTTTTTATTTTATCTAGTAAAGTTTTCCGTATTTACGCTACACTTCGACACTGGCAACCCAAATCTAATCTGTTGCTAGGATTCTTGGCAAGATCAATCAATCAAGCCGACAAAGCGTCGAGCGCAACGTCCGAGTTTGCCCGACATCATCCGATTTTAGCCGATTAGCTTCCGAATAAGCAAGAATACTCGAAGGGGCAATTGAATGGTCGGCGGTTTACTTAATGTTTTCAAAAATATATCAGAAATTAACAAAATTGGTTCTTGCTTAGCTAAATAAGTTTTTTGAGCTGCCTAAAGACCTCTGACATGGTTAAATAGTTAAAACAATAGTGACCTACAATTTAATGTGTCATCCGAGCCACGGTAGCGTTCAGTTGTAATTGCTGCCCGCTGTCACCCATCTGAAGACTGGCCGTTGCGGGCGGTGCTTAACTTTGGTAATCGCTGACAAGCACCAAATCAATCTATGTCAAAGTCAAAGTAAAAGTATTTATTTGCACGTGAGTATACTATCTTAAGATTATAAAAATCTATATCCATCCATTAACAACCATAAAAAGTGTGCAAGATGCAATAATTGGAAATTAAAATACATTTCAAATTGTCACTGTGAAATGTTCTATTAAATAATTATTATTTTTATAATCTGTAAATTAATGTTTACATCCTCTATTATATGTATGGAAGCGACACGCTGTTTTATTAAAAAATTCGTCAACTTCGTAAAAGCACTCCATCACTAACCACTTCTTCAACTGAAAGCAAAACTTCCTGTCCTCTCCTCTCTATGCTATGAGGTTATCTAATTCATTCATGAAGATAACTTAAAAATAACTGGAATTAATTTTGATATAATGGTTTGATCAATTTCAAATATATCACGTTCTTGTTATTCTGCCAGCTGAGATATTACTTTAAAGACATTGCTTACTTTTTTTCTCATTTGCCTTATTCATTTCTAAAGATCGAGTCTAGATTGCAATAGTTCCAATGTCCATGAAACTTTTGAACAATCTTTTTCTAGTTCAAACTATCTTTCGTAAAGACTTCGATTTTAGTAAACCGTTTTCTTTAATTTTGCCGCTAACATAATTTATGGATAAGTACTTATGGATTTCCTACTTCAAAGTCTTCAAGTTAATTACCAAAAACAATCCATTTTCTATGCCTTTTTTCGCTGATTCTTTAATATTTTTTGCTGACCAAATATATTTTGACCTGCAAGGAAACCCAGCTTTGTTACCGACCGTTTCAATCCCAACCACTCTCGAATGGGTTCCTTGGATGGTCCTGATGAATAGTAGCTTAAGAAAGGGTATTGTTAATCTTTATGAATGTCACCAAAAGGGGACGGCTGAAAATTTGTCATGCTGTCACTCTCATTCTTTTTCTTGTTTTTGGTGAAGACAGTTGGAAAAATTAGCGTTTTTAAATTAATTCTTCTTTTAAGTTGAGCGTTGAACTAATTTTGATGGCCGTTTGATTTATGAGCCTTTTGTGTTTATATTTTTAGCTACGTTGCAATCAGCTTTTCTGTTTATTTTTATTAGATAGTTTCTGTTGCTTGCAGCTTAACCCGTTTGTTGTTTTAGCTTTGTGCTGCCCGATAAGAACTTAATTTTTCCGGAGTGCTTCCACTCTGCCCCACCAAAGCGCCCCTCTGGTGGGGCAGATTCCACTGCTTCATTTTTTGGACTGGAATCTGCCCCGTTCATTCCATCTTGGTGGGGCAAATTCCGCTCACTTTTTAGACCAGTGGAATCTGCCCCACCAGGGGTGTCGCATGATTTTAAATTAAATTATTATTGCCATGAAGTGCGAAATTCAACTTCAAAATTTTAATCATTATAACGCCCAAAAGAACAGGTAAGTGACGACATTGAATCCAAAATATTAAGAAGATTGTAAACTAAAAGTATAATTATCTGAATTCAAAAATTTCAGATTGTATGAAGTATTTATGTCGCAAATATTTTCGAAGTCATAGTAAAGTAAAAGAAAATTAAAAATTGCATATTATCATTCCATTTATAATAATCCATTCATTGTAATGATCTTTAATAATCTATTCGAGATTTTATCTCAGTCAGCAAGTTATTTTAATAGTATGTAGTTAAAATTTGCACCTATTACAGATGATAAACGTTTCCATCTTAATTGTAACCTTTATTATGTGAATTAATTATACAGGGTTATTTCTAATCAATTAGCATGCTTTTAGGGGCTTATTCTGTACATCAAACTAACATCCGAGATAATAAGAGTCTAATATCACATTCCGACTTTAAACTATATGCATTCATAAACTCAAATCTGTCCTTTGTCTGTTGCTGCGTAAAGAAGTGACTGTTAGAGTAAAACTGGTAGAATAAGGGGTGTAAAGCGAAGAAAACAAAAACGAAGCTAATCCTTGGAGTGACTCTCGTTCAACATGTCTGTCAGTCTGCATCAGTCAGGCTTACCGCTCGGCTGTCTGACAAATTGCAAGATTATATTAGTGCAGTATCATCATTATCATCTCAGTTAAAGGATGTCTATGAGCTTCAGTGATATGTTCAGCTACGTGGACATCATGCTTCAAAATACATCTAGATAGTCATACTCATCGGGCAAATATGTTTCTTACATTACTATACGAGGAGACTGCCTCGGTGGCTCGGTGGTTAGTGACCCTAACATCTGGATCAAAGAGGCGTGGGTTCGATCCCCACCAGGGCAAATATTTGTGTGATGAACATAAGTGTTTGCTCTGTGTCTGGGTGTTATTTAGTTACTATCTATATAAGTATGTATTCAAAAATAAGTATATGCAGTATATCAGTCTCTGGCAGCCATATCACAAGCTTTGCTTAGTTTGGGGTCAGAGACCGTGTGTAAGATGTCCCAAAATATTTATTATATTTATTTATTATTGTATATATACTAATTCTTCAGCAAAAATAAGTTCAGATTCAGGTTTTTTAGATTAAATTCAAAAGTTCAGTTCAGTTAAAGTTCGGATTCAAATTTTAACGTAAAACTTCTGAAGTAGTGAAAAGCTAAAACGAAGCTAATCCTTAGAGTGGCTCTCGTTCCTCATCTCTGTCACTCCACATCAATCTAGCTCACCGCTTGACTGGCCGACAAATGGTAAGATCATATTGGTGCAGTATCATCATTGCAAAACGTCTACATTGCTAGATACACAGGGTTATTTTTAATCAATTAGCATCCTTTTAGAGGATTATTTTGTACAGCAAAACTAACAACTTTTGTTCTGCGACTTTTGCCAAAATTCAAAAAAAAACTGTTTCATAGAAAAACATCGTTCACCCGCGACAAAATGTATTGAACAGCTGATTTTTTTTGAGTTTTGACAAAAGTCGCAGAACAGAAGCTGTTAGTTTTAATGTACAAAATAACCCCATAAAAGGATGCTAATTGATTAGGAATAACCCTGTATACATTTTCTAACAGACTTGACGCGACGTGACGTCTTATAAGTGGTTGAACGCCGGCTGCAAGCACGAAAAAACATTACTTATTGTCACGTTCCGCTTGAGTCAATCGTGCAAGCGAGAGTGTGGAACAAGCGATAGCGAAGTACGACCGGATTAGGCATTTGGCTTGTGACGCATGTGACGTAATCACATAATTAATTATCGTCTGTAAACCGACTTTAGAAACAACCAATTTTTTTTCTACTTAGATTAACCCGTGAGTAGAGCGTACAAATCTGTGAATTGCAGCAATTTGGCAAACTCTGCAGCAAAAATAAGTTCACATCTCTAGAGTCTAGCTAACAAAAGTTGATACTGAAAAAGCGCGGCAAATTTAAAAAATATTAATATGGCAGCCCTAAACTGAGAGGGAAACACTTTCTTTCACTCACACGATGTACCATTGTTACCATACTACGATTCTGATTCTTCCAAACCTTTGGGGGAATCGCAAACTAATGTTATTTTTGTCAAGCTATAACTTGTCGTGTAGTTGTTTTATATTCATTACGTTAGTTATTTTCTGTATTTTGACGTAATTATTATGCCAAACTGAGGCTTTGCATTGCTCTCTAAATGATCCAAATGATTTCAACGCTTACCTATCTACGTCATCATTACGATGAAGACTTATGAATCATTTTGTTCAGTTTAGTACCTGACGTAGGCTTGAAATGTTTTAATTCAAGGTAAAATACCCCAATTTAAAGGAAAATCGTGTTGGTAGTAGCACCTTGTGTTGTCATTTAAATAGTTAGCGAAAAATTTGGGTATCAACTTTCGTTAGCCAGACTCTACTAATTTATTGAATCAAATTTTAGACGTAAGATATCCGAAAAAGTAGTGAAAAGCTAAAACTAAGCTAATCCTCAGAGTGGCTCTCGGCCCACATTTCCGCGCATCAGTCAGGCTCAGCCCGGCCGGCTGACGAATTGCAAGGGTTGAGATTAAGACAACGTCGTTTCACGCTAAAGAGCGAGATGAATTCACACTACGCTGGATTAGTACAGAAGCATAAGTTTTAACTAAAATACCTAACACAAAACGTAGCTATCATTAAAGACTTACAAAACGTTTAAATAAGTCATTAGCTGAGCGGGACCTTAAAGCATAACGCAATCAAAAAGGAGAGGAAAAATTCTGTAAGAGAGAGACAACGCAGACCAAAACAAAAGTTGATAATTATACAAGTAAGTCTGTTAGTTCTGTCTGTTAGTAATTATAGCAATTTCATGAATCAAACTAATAAGTCCATTTTGATATGTATTTGGTCACCATAAACTATTTTACATTAGTTTCTTAATTAATTATCACAACTCGGATTGACTAAGAATATGTGCTTTTGCCACGATGCGCAAATCGAGAATTCTTCACATAAAGATTATTATTTTACATTTCTTCAGTTTCTTTTCTCGTTTCCTGATTGGCATTTGTCTGACTTAAAACACAACCCGAAGCAGTCCTTATTGGTTAAAATGCCGGCCGGTTATTAAATCGGCCAATCATAAACCAGAGCAGTGTTAACATTACAAGAACTAAAAAATATCATTCGACATGGATTTTAAAACCAGACCAAAATTTGTGGCAACAATTAAAAATCATGACAGGTATTATGTATGTCCATATGTAAAACGTTGTTGGAATGCTGAATCATTATTGTTTTATTCGGGTAATACAATAAAGTAATGTTGAATTTTAAAAAAGGTTATGGAGATGAGTAAAGAAATCTAAATGACATAATAAAAGTTTTTTTTACATATTTTCGAAGAAGCGTTGTTTGTCAATTTGCTTTTATTTTGGCCAGCGATTTAAACTGTCAGTACTGTTACCTTTAATCATCGTCATATGAGTGTTAGGACGTCAACTGCCGTGTATAATTTAACCATTGGAGAGGCCTATGTACATCATCTATCTATCATATATCCTAGAGATTTGAAAAAAAAAACTAAAACATTTAAAACCTCACCTCAAAATGTGTGTTAATAATTTTTGTAAATATTTTGAAACATAAACAAAATCTAATATAAGCACAAATAAACAAAATATCTAAGTATAATATTCGTACAGCAGTCGTTTATGTAAAAAGCAAGACAAAGGACTAGACAATTTTAATGACGATTAACAAATTAAACGACGAGACGAATTGCCTTCATTTATAACGCCGCTTGTACACTCTCGGCTTGACAGAGTGAAGTAATTTAATCAATTCTGTAATTTCAAAGTCGTACAACAACTTTTAGTACTACATTAACATACCGCGGTATTATTATAAACTACTACACATGGGATGAAGGGAAGGTACATCTATGTGTGTCTTATGACAATTTTGGTATTGGTTTTGAAGCAAAAATATGAAGAAATTATGTAATTTATTAGAAATGTTCAGTATAGGTATAAATCAAAAGGGCATTGCAAACTTTAGGTATTTAGGTGACATGAATATTAGCGTTATTTGTTTCATGAGGAGATTTTGCTATCATTTACTTTAATAACGGCCTGCAGTTTAAATAGAAAGATATGTTCCGGGTATATTGTTATGATATTGCTTGAAAAATATGGTCGTACAATTAAAAAAAAATATTGAAAGTTTATTATTAGAAGCTCATTTGTTTGCGTAAGAATATTCTTACGCTTAGTTTGGATATTCCTACAAAGTCTTATGCCTAAGGTGAAATATCTTATTTGATCTGTGTACAATAATTGTACGTACATCCTCGGCGAGACGTTTATTTAACAATTATTGTGAAATATTGTACAAGTCTCGCCGAGGGTGTACTTACGGCGCTGGGGAAGAGAGAGAGAGAGCGCTTGATGGAAAGGCTGTGTTGAGATAATGTACATCAAGATTATGGTCTGTAACTTACTTAGGTACTCTTTTTAGGAGAAAGGCCTTTTAGTCCGCATTAACTTCCTGAGAGCTATCAAAGTTTTTAACGATGTTTTGTGGAGTCCCCAAATGTATCAGTTTATGAAACGCAACATTATGAGACCCTTTAAAAAATTTACATAATCTGGATAATATTTGATTATAACCTTTTATATATGTCTTTTCTGATGGGTTATAGTGCTCCAACAGCGTCACTAAAGTAGGGACAAGATAATAGGTCACTTTTGACATTTCATCGAAATTCAACAACGTAACCTTGTAACGGCGGGCATAAAATAAGAACTGCACAATTGCTTAACTTTTTTCAATTACGTTTACATATTTATTGTAATAATGACCGATACGAGTAATTTTACGATTTGCTTTCACTAATAAACCATTCTAAACATAATAAACAATTTCTGATCTAAAGAACTGAACGTCGTTACAATGTTGCGTCAGTCAACCCTGTTTCTTTTTAAACACTAGGGATGTTACTCTAAAAATCGAAAGCTGATAGGATTGTAAGTTGAATCGAATGCAATGATTACTTGTGAAGAAAAATCACCATAAATTTATAACCACGTTGTGATTATAGTAAAACCTAATTATACATATTTATTATTCTTTTAACTAACTATAAAAATACAAAAAAATAACTAAATAGAAAGGTCATTGATGTTGGGTGCAATTTAGGTGGATGTTGCTGGCAACACCAGTGCCTGTCGATGACGCATGTCATGTCGCCATAACATGATGATGACGCAGTCTTTTGTTGTTGTGCGAAGTGACTGTGCGTTTTTGGTGTGCTCTCTGTTATTTTCTTCTGATCCGGCTTTTTCATTGAACTGATCTTACTGACTACGTTTACCTGGCTATAAATTGGACTCCGATTGCTTAACGATTATTAAACAAGAAAAACATTACAGTCTTACTATGTCGAAACGGGGGAAAACTCTAAACAGTCAATCTCGCGAACTAGTGCTGAAATTGTACAATTATTTTGGACGTGAATCAGTTAACGATGGGCCTCTTTTACCATTGAAACCACCGAGAGAACGCGTTGCCGAAGCATTGGGAATAGGGAAGAAGACAGTAACTCAAATTCTGAAAGAGAAATACGGACCATCAGGCTCAGAAGATAATACTTTACGTACACCGAAAAAACGAAAGAGGGACAAGAAAATTGTTGACGTTGATAATTTTGATGCTACTGCAATTCGCAACCACATTTATGGATATTACTCGAGAAAAGAATATCCTACACGGGAAAAGCTATTGAGTTCGTTAAAAGGCGCAGGTTTATTTTTTGGAGGCAAATCGTCTCTATCAAAGGTTTTGAAATCGATTGGCTTTAGATTTAAAAAATCCGACAAGCGGAAAATCCTGCTAGAACGCTACGATATTATTTTGAAGAGAATAACATTCTTACGTGAGGTAAATAAAATTACGGATTGGGACAATGTCGTGTTTATTGACGAAACATGGTTGAATGCGAACCATACGGTTGCGCGGACATGGACCGATGATACAGCGGCCTCCACCTCAAAAGTTCCATCGGGAAAAGGAGCCCGACTTATTATAAGTCACGCGGGATCAGCTTCTCAAGGTTTTATTCCAGACTGCCTCCTCGCATTCGCCTCTAAAACTACAACAGATTACCATGAGGAAATGAACTTTGATGTTTTTAAAGAGTGGTTTGAGAAGCTGCTAGTCAGCTTAGAAAACCCATCGAAAATTATAATGGACAATGCTCCGTATCATTCTGTACAAGTTGATAAACCACCAACTCAAGCAAATAAAAAGCAAGAAATTGTCTCGTGGCTGGTAAGAAATGGTGTGGAGGCAAGTCCAACTTTATTAAAAGTTGAGTTGTTAAATCTGGTAAAAGCAACTAAGCCGTCCAAGCTCCGCTATGTAATCGATGAACTAGCCCTAGAGCATGGACACGAAGTTATTCGATTGCCTCCCTACCATTGCCAGTATAACGCCATCGAGCTTATTTGGGCACAAATAAAGGGTCATGCAGCGCAGAACAATACTGAACCACCCTTCAGTACTGCTAAATGATGACTCTGCTACAAACTGCATGTGCAGAAGTCACTACAGAAGACTGGCGAAAAGTCGTGGAGAAGACAAAGAAAATAATTTTACAAGATTTTGAACGAGATGTGAGAATAGACAATATTATTGAAAATGAATTAATAATATCTCTGAGTGCTGACAGCAGTGATGAAGATAGCAGTTCCGATAGTTCAAGTGAATAAAAGCAATTTTTTTGTTAAATTACGTAGGTACTTGTCTTATTTTGCTCCTTTAATTTATGAAAGAAAAAATAATAATGGGACAGGGATTCGCATGATCATTTTTAAAATTCACATATGTTTCAAGTCTGTATCGATTCATTCGATTCATTCATTTAATCGATGTTTTTAAGCAGGTCACCTCACTATGAATATAAAACTGACATCTGTCAAAAGTGACCTATTATCTGGTCCCTACTGTAAGATTCTAGTAGGATACTTAGATGATACACCATTGGACAATAACACGGATCTCCATTATCTCGGCAGCCATTATAAAACTCAAAGTACTTACAAGGCTTGCTCCAACTACTTGTTTAACCAAGCTGTTTCACACTCAGGGTGAGTGACACACCATGGATCACTATCACAGACTGGCACTGCAACCCGTCGCCCGAACCACTTCTCTATCTACCCTCATTCCAAATACTCCTCACCGTCGCAACACCGAAGTGTGTTGCGACTATGTGTAGGTACCCTCTTTAATAAGCGCAGCGCAGGTAACAAATATTATGATATTATAGCAGTTAGATTGAAGCTTATTTTGCGTACAACTATTTGCCAAAGTCTATGGATGGATGGGATAGGTGCGCGACGAATAAGTATTTACATCTGAATGATTCCGTGACTCGGATGACTTCTTAAACAGTAGACCTCAGTTATTTCATTTCAATTACTTTGCTTGGCTTTCAAGTGACTTAAATACTATTTATAGCAAGTTAACCGGTCTGTATATATTTTTTTTATTCTAACTACGAATCTGCTCGAAAAGAATAAAAGAGCTTCAAAGTTATTTCGCTGTCAAAATAAATTGAAATACACGAACTCTGCTGAACTAAGACTCTAGAAAGTGATTAAGTTTATAACACTTTATGTTTCAGAGGCAACTCAACAAATGCAGATGTTAGAAGTAGTTAAAATCTCTTCGTGAAACAAAGCGTTTATGCTCTAAGTGAATTCACAGCAGGTCATTTTAAGCAGGACTGTGAAAAGTATACGGTAAAACAGTTACATAACTTACTATAAAACATTGAAGTTTATAAAACACAGAATTAAAAAAAATATTGATGTTATTTGAAATTTAGATAATATACATTTGTAATGCTTTTTTGGGTTTTGAGGTCATATTTTTAGGGTTCCGTACCTCAAATGAAAAAAACGGAACCCTTATAGGATCACTTTGTTGTCCGTCTGTCCGTCTGTGTGTATATCAAGACTCTTTATCTGGAGAACGCGGAAAGATATCGAGTTGAAATTTAAACTGTATACGTATATCTATGGTATCTTAAAAACTTCTCAGTTATCGTTTAAAAAAGTTAGAGCCGTTTATGTTGTAAAAAACCGCATATTTCGACACTCACAAAAATCAAAACCTACAGGGTACTTCCCGTTGACATAGAACTATGAAATTTGGCGATAAGCATTGTCTCAGAGTACACATATAGGAATAAATCTGAAAACTGTACATTTTTATTTAAATCACAAATAATAGGGCCTCAAAATTCAGAAAATATGGATTCTAAATTCAATGTGAGTAAATCGTATCATGTAAGGTATCATATAAAAGAACTTCATTAGCACGTGCTAAAACAGGTTTTTAAAAATTGATGTTAAAATGAAAAAAAAAATAACGTTTTTGTCGATATAGTATAGAGATTTTAACAACTTACTTCCCAATTTTGTGAAATTTTCTGGATTTGTACGGAACCCTCGGTGTGCGAGCCTGACTCGCACTTATTAAAGCTAGCGTTTATTTTATTCCGCTTATTAAATTTGATGATAATGATTATTTTATAGAGATCAATAAGCTTGTACCAGACTTGTTGCTTTTGGTTAACTGCAAAATAAATAATTTGATAAATCAAGTTCAAGTGTATTTGACCATTTCACAATTTTAATATTTATAAAAACAGCATTCACCTTCATACGTTTGTACCGTAGTGTTATATTACTCAATATTTTTTATATGTGACAGTGCCATCTGGTGGAGTATTTTCCTTTGTAAATAATTACCTATACTCGTTCATTAACGGACACCAATGTATAGGAAGCTTTTCATAATTTTGCTATTTTTCCCTTGATTTAGAAATTTTCTCAAACTATACTTACTTAAAGCTCCAAGTAGCCCAACGAGCTATGCAGAGGGCTATGCTCGGAGTCTCTCTGCGGGATCGAATCAGGAATGAGGAGATCCGTAGAAGAACCAAAGTTACCGACATAGCCTAACGGATTAGCAAGTTGAAATGGCAATGGGCAGGGCGCATAGCGAGGAGGACTGATGAGTGGTGGATTCGAAAAGTTCTCGAGTGGAGACCACGTACCGGCAAGCGCAGCGTAGGACGTCCACCCACAAGGTGGACGGATGACCTCGTTAAGACCGCAGGATCATGTTGGATGCAAGCCGCTTCCAACCGGTCTTATCGGAGATCCATAGAGGAGGCCTATGTCCAGCAGTGGACGTCCTTTGGTTGATGCATAGATGGATGGATAGAAATTTTCTCAAACTATACTTAGAGCTTACAAAAAAGCTTAGGTACTGTCTATAACGCTCTAACGGTGCTCGAATACGTGCTTGTTAGGGAACACTTTGCGTCCAATTTGGACTAGGTGCCATTTTAGAATGAGCTAAATTAATGCTGGAAGAACTGTCTAACGTTTTAACTGAGTGTTGCCAGACGAAAATGTGCCTAATGTGCTGACAATGTGGCGTGAGCTTATAACGTCCCGTGTTTAGGGAGCATAATTATCCTTATTTGGGTGGAAATAGAGGTGTTATTTAAATAATTACTGCTCGTGTGAATCATGTTTGTTTTAAATGAAATGTTCATTCTTATTTACTGACGATAAATGTTACTGTACTGTATATAGAATGATGTTTTAATTCGGGTGTAAACGTTGGAATAAGGAAATTTTACAGACAACTCGAGCTATGAAAATCTGTGGTATCACTTCAGTCAGTGATTAACTCAGAGTGACGATTTTTATTATATTTTTTTATTAATTATAGGTACTGCTATGAACAATAACATGAACGAAAATGCTTCTCGAATCTCTCTCTCTCTCTCTCTTTCTGGCTATATATCCCACATGGTGATGGGGTCAGCCTTCCTCACTTTCCTACTCCACTTCGCTCGATCTCCGACATCGTCATCGGAAACACTACACTCTCTCATGTCCCTCAGCACTACATCACTCCATCTTATCTTCGGTCTGCCTCTGGTTCTTCGACCGGGGATAGAAAGTTGCAGAGACAAGTTGCCTACGTAGTCAAGTGGTCTTCTCTTAACGTGGCCATACCATCTCAGCCTACTCTCTTGCATCTTGTCGGCAATGTCGCGAGACTGCCTCGCACGTATTCGTTGCGGATTTTGCCGAGTCTGTGCTCCTTGAATATCAAGTACAATTTAGAGTACAATTTTTACAAAGTAGAGCTGGAGCGGCGGCCAATTCGGCTGAGCAGCGCAAGCGGCGCAAATATGCTAACCTCGGTAGTGGTTACATATTTGAGCCATTTGGAGTTGAGACTTTGGGTCCGTGGGGGCCGGGAGCTCATGTCGTTTTCAAAAGTCTTTCTGAGCGTCTGGTGGACGCGACGCGTGACCAAAATGCTGGTGTTTATTTGGCTCAACGTATAAGCATTGCCATTCAGCGTGGCAATGCTGCCAGCATGCTGGGCACGCTGCCAACTGGCAGTGGGCTTGAGCACTTGGATTATTTTTAGACCTTCAAGGGTCTGTGGACGATCCAATTGCTTTCTAAGTACAATTTTAGTGATATAATAATATGTTATATCTATCATCGACTTGGCATTTTTCTTTCCTTCTATATTCCTATAGTCTAAAACTACATAAAGTACTACTACATAACAAGCAATTGATCATCTATAGCCTCTTGAAGGTCTAAATGTAATCTAAAAGCTGAAGATTTGGTCTTACGTTGTCGTGGTGGTGTAAAACAATACCACGGATTCAGTCAACTGCGATGCTTAGCGTTTGGCGGGGTTATCCGATTGTTTTTTTTTAAATAAATGAGTGTTAGGAAATAGTTGCATTTTTTGCGCTTAGCTCTCGGGCTAGTAGCAATTCAAATTTCGTACAATAGTTCTAATTAGTTCTTGGCGAAAACTTCACAAAATAAATGAAAATGAAATCCATAGCATATTGCTTTAACACCGTAGCACTGCAGTCTCTACAAATTTTATTCCTAGCCGGCAGCAATTTCCAAAAGCGTCATATTCAAAGCATTTCCAAATTACTTTAATATCATCCATTTCACCAAGTTTCCGAATAAAACACAGCACTCAATTCCAAGTTGTGGCTTACGAGTGTCAGGACTGCACGATATATTTCGTTCAGAAAACTCATTTTAAAAATACCAAATTACAAAAGTTAAATCAACAAGCCTCAACGGGCTGGATATCCCAATTTCCGGGATAAAGCTACGACCGGACAACTTTCCGACGCTTGGACGTAAATGTATCTACCACTGTACTCGTTTGTGTACATCTGTGATATTAAAACTGTAATTGCAGTAAGGAATAGAATTAAATTTCGTAGGATAATTGCGCGATGGCACAATAATTACGTGTACGTGCTAGTGTGTATTTAACTCAACTACACTACTACTAACTACTGTACACAACATGCAACAATTATTTTTTGCAAAAAATAGTATGACCGACTTCACCCGTGTACAGAATCATTATAATATATTATAGTATACGACAAAGTCTCTTTCCGCTGTCTCTCCCCATGCATGCTTATATCTTTAAAATTACGCAGCGGATTTTGATGTAGTTTGTTTTAATAGATAGAGTAATTCAAGAGAAATGTTTATATGTATAATACACCTGTGCGAAGCCGGGGCGCATCGCTAGAACGCAAATATTACGCAAGGATCGATGCAGTATTTTTCACATTATTGTTGATTTATCAAAAATGGCTCAGCCGATTTCGATAAACTTTAAATGTGACCAATTTAGAAGTATACTCTTTCCAATAAAAAAATAATTATTGAAATCGGACATTTACGAAAAAAGTTATACATAAAAAAAATATATACGCGTCGAATTGTATACCTCCGTAAAATAATCATTTTCGCAGCGTGTAATTTTTGATATGAGGTTTGTATTACGATATTCGATTACGACTTTATCTTTATTCTACGATAAAGAAGTTTGATTTTGACACAACTATAAAATGTTAATACACATAGGTACGTGTATTGTTTTAGTTTCAATTCGTTAACTTTACGCGTTCCCGGGATTACATACGGACTGACACACAAACGGACAACAAAATTACAATAAGGGTTCCTTTTTTAGAGATCTGTACCTCAAACGGAAAAAACCGAACCCTTATAGAACCACTTTGTTGTCCGTCTGTCTGTCTGTCCGTCTGTCCGTCTATCCGTCTGTTCGTCTGTCCGTCTGTGTGTATGTCAAGACTCTTTATCTCAAGAACGCGTAAAGATATCGAGTTGAAATTGAAACCGTATACGTATATCTATGGTTTCTTGCAGTTGGGTAAAAGAAAAACTTCTCAGTTGTCGTTTAAAAAAGTTAGAGCCATTTATGTCGTAAAAACGGCATATTTCGACACTCACAAAAATCAAAACCTACAGGGTACTTTCCGTTGACATAGAACTATGAAATTTGGCGAGAATCATTGTCTCAGAGTACAGATATAGGAATAAATCTGAAACATACATTTTTATTTAAATCACAATAAATAGGGCCTCAAAAATCAACAAAATATGGGTTCAAAATTCAAAGTCAGTATATCGTATCATGTAAGGTATCATATAAAAGAACTTTATTAGCACATGCTAAAACAGTTTTAATCGATGTATGACGAGAAAAGTAAAAAAAATAATAATTTTCCAATGATTATTTATTTATCCTATAGAAATTTCAACATTACAATTTTGTGAAATACAAGATACATACAAGATTTGTACGGAACCCTTGATAGGCGAACCTGACTCGCACTTGTCCGGTTTTTTTCTTTTTGAGGTACCATAAAAATTTAACAAATACCTATAGATTCACTCAATCGCTTGACCACCAACTCGCTTGATGGTAAGCGACTTTATGGTCGAAGTGGTCTTTATGATGCGCTCAGACTTATAAGATACTTATATGGTCTGACTTTGAAGACCTTTACATTTCACTACTGCTTCTATACGTACATTACGTCTACTCGCGCCGCTCTGCTATTAGCTTCAAGTAACTAATTTCAGCACTAGAGTAGCGCGAAGTTGGACTGCGGGATGCCAATACCCTTAATTGAGTTGCTTTTGAATTGCTCACTCAAATATTGCTTAGAGATACTTGTGGAAATTTTAAGTGTAAAGTTTATACATAAAAGACGTTTACTTACTAATCTGTAAATTAAATCAGTTTGAAATAAGTGCATCAGATAGAAAAGTATGTGCATCTAACCGTTTTAAGAATCCTATTAAAAAATGCTACACGCCAAACGATAGGATGCAACTTTAAAAAACCGCACAAGTGCAAGTCGGCTCGCACACCGAGGGTTCCGTACAAATCCAGAAAATTTCACTAAATTGGGAAGTAGGTTGTTAAAATCTCTATACTCATCATCATCATCATCGACAAAAGTTTTTTTTTACTTTTCTCGTCAAAATTGTTAAAATAATTTTATTAAAAACCTGTTTTAGCATGTGCTAATGAAGCTCTTTTATATGATACCTTACATGATACGATTTACGCACTTTGAATTTTAAACCCATATTTTGTGAATTTTAAAGCCCTTTTTTTTGTGATTTAAATAAAAATATTTAAAGTTCAGATTTATTCCTATTTGTGTACTCTGAGACAATGATTTTCGCCAAATATCATAGTTCTATGTCAGCGGGAAGTTTCCTGTAGGTTTTGATTTTTGTGAGTGTTGAAATATGCGGTTTTTTACGACATAAACGGCTCTAACTTCTTTATATGATAACAGAAAAGTTTTTCCTTTACAGTAATGTAAGAAATTATAGATATACATATACAGTTTAAATTTCAGCTCGATATCTTTACGAGTTCCCAAGATAAAGAGTCTTGACATACACACAGACGGACAGACGGACAACAAAGTGATCCTATAAGGGTTCCGTTTTTCCGTTTGAGGTACGGAACCCTAAAAATCAATGATCTTAGTTATAGAATACAATAACGATCTTAGTTATAGATATTTAAACGTTTTTGACCGACGAAACGGAGAAGGTACTCAATTCTACGCGAATATTTTTTTTTTGTATATAAAGACTATGGAAACTTACCAAAATTCATCATTTCAAAACGCACAAACGACATTTACTTTATGTGATATCATATTTTTTTACTTAGCTGTCTAATTTTCAGTATATTTTAAAAACTTCATACCTCACAAAAGTTTGATAAAATCTGTACGAGTAAGCGAAAGCGTATATTATGATGAAAACGGATATAAAATACTTTGTGCCAAAAATTGTAGCGAAAGGTAGCGCAGCTGGTGTCTTTAATAAGTTTCAGGATTCGGTACAAGAAAATTTGAATAGAAACTATAAATATCCACAAAATACTTAGATGACGAAGTAAAGGATGTAAGAGAGGTATTCGTTTTAACTAGATGATTTGGCTTTCGTCTGTCCTAATGTTGATATTCCTCTACAGGTGGCATTTTTCAACCAATTTCAACGAGACTAGATACAGTGCGACATTACAGACTTGAAAATAAATGAGGTCGCCACAGTCGCTTTGTAAGTATATTTTGCTATATTTTTTAGGGTTCTGTACCTCAAAAAGAAAAAACGGAACCCTTATAGGATCACTTTAATGTCCGTCTGTCCGTCTGTGTGTATGTCAAGACTCTTTATCTCGGGAACGCGTAAAAATATCGCGTTGAAATTTAAACTGTATACATATATCAATAAACTCTTGCAGTTGTGTAAAAGAAAAACTTCTCAGTTATCGTTTAAAAAAGTTAGAGCCGTTTATGTCGTAAAAAAACGCATAAAACTCACAAAAATCAAAACCTACAGGGTACTTCCCGTTGACATAGAACTATGAAATTTGGCGAGAATCATTGTCTCAGAGTAAACATATAGGAATAAGTCTGAAAACTGTACATTTTTATTTGAATAACAAAAAATGGGGCCGCAAAATTCACAAAATATGGGTTCAAAATTCAAAGTGAGTAAATCGTATCATGTAAAGTATCATATAAAAGAACTTCATTAGCACATGCCAAAACAGGTTTTTAATTATTTTAACATTTTCAGTAATTTTCGATGTATGACGAGAAAAGTGAAAGTAAAAACTTTTTTGTCGATGGTTATAGTATAGAGATTTTAACAACTTAATTCTCAATTTTGTGAAATTTTCTGGATTTCTACGGAACCCTCGGTGTGCGAGCCTGACTTACACTTGTCCGGTTTTTTGCATAATGATAATGTTTCCCTGTTCACAATCCACAAAATAACATAAAACGAGAAAAATGCTAGAAAGTTAACAATGATTGACAGCTCAGGTTGTGGTTCCAGCAAAAGTAATAATTTAGTTCCCGAATAATTCATTTCATCTCATTAGTCCTTGGTTATTTTTGATTAGGTGTGTGTGTATGTCGTTCAAAAGCTTATTGAATAATGTTATTTGGCAAGACTGTTTAATATTTAAATCATAATAAGTATAACCAAATAGAAGAATCAACCGAATTGGTCAAAAGCGAGTCGATGTATAGGCATATGAAGATCCAGTTAAAGAAATATACCGCGAGGTCTACTATTTGGAGAACTACTAGTCTTTAGTAATTTTCAGGTTTTGGTAAAAGAAAACTTGAATAGAAACTATAGATCTTCCTACAACACCTTAACGGAACATTTAGAACCTAGTCAAACCTATAAAATGTCGAGTAAGCCACCGAACCGAAAAATGTGGTTTTTCTATTCCGTACACCTCATTACCTATGTAGACTGCCTACTGAAAGATGGAGAGACTGATCCTAGTTATAGATTAATTTACTATAGACAAAAAATACGTGACGTATCTTTTTACTTGTAGTCTACTAAGCGTACTAAGTCAAACTAAGCCATGAGCACCACTCTCATGGCGTAGTTTGACTTAGTATTTGTCAGCGATCACCAAATTTAATCCAAAGGTCAAATATTTCGAGGAATGACCGCATGTGGCATTTACAACAGAGTGCTACCGGGGCTCCGATGGTGCGTCAAATTGTAGAATGTAGATTCCAACTGTTTAACCATGTCAGATGCCTTCAGGGAGTTTATGAACTCTAGGTAGGCCTCTATGCCCGTAAAAAAGAAGGGTTACTAAACCGAAAAGGGGTGATTCGTTTTTTTATGAAAACTATTTAGAAAAATTATTTTGAGCATTTTTTTAATAGTCCACTGCAGGACGAAGACCTACCCACGAAGGGTGATTGGGCCATATCCTCCACGCTGGCTCAGTGCGAGTTGGTGGATTCACATACGCCATCGAATTTCTTCTACGGACATATGCAGGTTACTTCACGATGTTGTCCTTCACCGACAAGCCAGTGATTTCAAAGAACTCATTAGTACAAGATCAGGATTTAAACCCACGACCTCGCGATTGTCAGGCGGGTGTCATTACCTCCAGACCACTACAGCTTTTTTTAACAACTTTGTATAATTATGTACTTACTCAAGCTTGTAAATGTACTCGTAGGATTGATATATTTGCCGCAGACAAAAGAGCAGTAAGAGACAGTGATTGTAAAAATCTCTCTACTTGCGTACTTAACTTTTGAGACATACATTACATACGAGCAAATCGGCCTTGTTTTCGTTTAGTAAAAAGCTGACCTTCTGGTAACCCTCGATATTTGCCCCAGACCAATAACCAAGTTAGTTATTTAGGACACAAGGTGAATACTAGCTAAAATGTAGCCAACTGATATAGGGTATCTGACGTAGGTTAACCTAGTTTGACAGCACATATTGACTAGAACGAGGTTTTGGTGCTTAAAATTAGTTTTGGGGTTACTGTATAACTGCATTTGCCTTAATATACCTAATATAGAATAGAATATTAAATCTAGATGTTATTTTAGATCTGTTTATCATCTTCAACTACGTCTAATAGTTATAATTGTGTTAATATACCCAGATTTTTGACTGTTCAGCAAATTTAGTTCATCATCATCGGATGATGATGACGAACGAAATCCACGCTTGTCCCTCAATTAATCTGATATCGTCGATCAGTCGGCTGGTAGTCTAACTACGGAACGTTTGTCTGCTATTGGAAGCCACTCAGTCAGGAATCAACTCCACCTTCCATCATCACGCTTGGTGTCCTGCTCAGCGCCACTTGAGTCGCGTAATACGGCTTCCAACATCTGCTACCTTTGTCCGTCATCGGGTTGACGTATTACGGACTCTCGTGTCAGGGAGCGTTTTTATACCATGATTTCATGATAAAAATTAGTGTAAAATCACCATAGTAGCATGTCAAAATTTGCATTTCGTATTTTTCGTATTATGTTATCGATAAGTAATATGTTCAAAATAAAAAATAAATATCTTGTCTAAGATGGAATTATTCAAAAACGCATTCGAAATCCAACATAGAGGCTTGAGTAGTTATTTATGATAGAGGTGACTTTGGATTTTTTTTCGATCAACCGAAGTTATAACCATCATGTATCGGACATAGTACGTTCCTCGGAAATATGTTCAAGAATAACATTTATATTTTCCAACGGTAAAATTATATATTGTTGAGGAAAAAAAAAGGTTTTAAATACGTTAAATTGGGCCAGTAGGGCCTTAAGCTAATGACTAGCATGGCCCGCTCCATCACCCTTTTGTGTGACTCTCACTCTGTGCACAGTCTCTTGAGTCATTGTAGGTCATTGTTGCAAATTAAGTTACTAAATTATTATTATTATTAAAATACTCGAAGCATTAAATTTCTATTAACCATGAAATGTATTCATTTTTATTTTCTTATAATTCTTTCTGTGTTGCTACCTACTTGCAATGCAATATTGGATGTAAGCTGCTTTCAGGGCGTGCGCGATCCTGACGTCATCTGTCCACCTTGCGACCGTCATAAGCACATTTCAGAGACAAACAAAATATAGAAAATTAAGTACAATTATTATTCTCACTACAGTTTCAAGTTCTTCGAAAGTCTGACACATATCCTATCCGTTTATTACTTAGGCAACACATACCACCAGCAAAATTCCCGCTTGTTTTCGCAAATATTCGGCGAGTGTGTGACACAAAATGTGTTTGTTTACGAATATTTTTACTGTTCACTGTAAATTGAGTTATTGAGGCCGTAATAAACGAAAAAATGTATTTTCTGCGGGACCCCGGGCGCGTAATAAAAAGTTGTTTAGTTCATAAGTGTTCAGTTATTTGTTTTCGACATTATTTTCTTTTCAAGTTTGTACATAAATCTTTTTGGATGGGTCGTCTCATAATATAACAATCCATTTTGTGGTGTATAAATCTTTTCCTATTACTGAATTGCTGATATAAAATTGGTTTACTAGGGTTTAAGTTTATTATTTGTAGATGATTGTGGCTTTTTGGAATATTTTCGAGATTTTACAGTGTTTGTTATTTGGTACTAGATTAGATCTGTGATTTAGGAGACAGTTTTATAACTATAAAAAACATTGTGATAAATATCGAAGAAATGCCTTTTATGAGCTTGACGTAGGTACAAAAAGTTAATGGCTTTTCAACCGGTCACAGCTGTTTTAGTCGTACAATTCAGGTTTGAAAATTTGACTAGTGATACTGCGATATTTGATGTAGGTAGGTGCAGCCATGACGATACAGTGAACAGCAGATATTAAAATAAAAAGTATATCCGTGTAGGCTGGGTCTAGCCCTGGTGTTAGAAGTGTTTGTTAGAGTTGTTAGTGTGGTTTAGAGCCGCCTGAAGGCCTCTGACTTGGCTAAACGGTTATAACAACCGGGGGCTACAATCAAGCGTGTTATCTGGGCCACGGTAGCGCTCAGTTGTAAATTCCACCCGCGGTCACCCATCCGAAGATTGACCGTGCTGAGCGTTGCTTAACTTCAATAATTGCTAACGAACACCTAGTCAAACTACGCTATGAGCGACTGAATATAATATCGTGAACACCCCATCTTATATATTATTATATCATATCTATATCATCTTATTCTTATCTCACAAAATGGGATCAGAAAAACACAAGAAATTAATCAAATTATACAATACAAATAGGGTTATTTCTAATCAATTAGCATCCTCTTACGGGCTTATTCTGTATATCAAAACTAACAACATTTGTTGTGCAACTTTTATCAAAACTAAAAAAAAAATCAGCTGTTCCATACATTTGAACGATGAACGGGTGATACGGGTGAACGATATTTTTCTATGGGACAGCAAAAAAATATTTTGAGTTTTGACAAAAGTCGCAGAACAAAAGTTGTTAGTTTCGATGTACAAAATAAGCCCGTAAGAAGATGCTAATTGATTAGAAATAACCCTGTATACGTGACTAAATAAGCAATCAAGGTGAAAAAATAACATGAATTCAACTATCGTAGATTACTATTTCTAACAGCTATTTGCAAGAAATGGAGAAGTATAGTAGTGCGCTTAAGACAGAAGGCCTACAGACTTAATTAAGACTGGGATTGTACTGTATTCAAACCGCTTTCAAATAGTCCTATTGCCGATACACGGTAGATTTATGTTTTGCAGTCTTCGAACAAATATATATAGAGTCACAAAAGTGCAAAAAACTGGACAAGTGCGAGTCAGGCTCGCACACCGAGGGTTCCGTACAAATCCAGAAAATTTCACAAAAATTGGGAAGTAAGTTGATAAAATCTCTATACTATAACCATCGACAAAAAAGTTTTTTTTTTTTCACTTTTTTCGTCATAAATCGAAAATTACACCTTGTTAAAATAATTAAAAAATCTGTTTTAGCATGTGCTAATGAAGTTCTTTTATATGATAGCTTACATGATACGATTTACTCACTTTGAATTTTGAACCCATATTTTGTGAATTTGGAGGCCCTATTTTTTGCGATTTAAATAAAAATGTACAGTTTTTAGATTTATTCCTATATGTGTACTCTAAGGAAATGCTGCTCGCCAAGATGAGATGAAACTTTGCAATAATATAGCTTATATATATCAGAATAACACATAGGCTATAAATTACAAATTATAATGATATTGCGTCAAAAATCAAAACATCATACCGGCAAAGCCGCGGGTAAAAACTAGTAATGTTAATATATAAGTCGGTATGTACGACGGAGCGCGGACGTTTTTTTACTACTTTCAGTTAGGTACTGTGGCTCTGCAGATATTTGCTCGAAGCCTGAAGTGAATGTCCTATGGCTGAAAAGAATAAATATACTAGCCTGGGTTAAACGTCTTATCTGTTAGATCAAAACCGCAATAGATACATATTTATATCGAGACGTAAACGTTAAAGTTTATAAGCTTTTGAGAACAGTCTTCAAATACTTTGTACTCCATTCCGATAAGTTCTCGGAAACCAACCTTTCAGTGCTATCTCTTAGTAATTTTCAATGAAAAGTATCTTAATATAAAGCATTCAAATAGAAGCATTTGAAACCAAGATATAATCCTAAATTCTGCAAACAGGCATTGAAAACTAGGCTTTATTTTTTAACTAACAGGGATCATTTTCATAAATTGTATTCATGAGAACAGAACGAGAGAGCGATTATGTAAATATTGCTGTAATGACGTCATCAAGGTTATGTCATTTGGGTTGATGCGTCGAGAAAACGATTTAATGAAAGTTGAAATGTATTCGGGCTTCCAAAATTACAATGATGGGGTTAAAATGTAACGGTGAAGGATGCTGATTACAATACAGAATGGAAGGAACGTTATTTTTGATTGCTTTTTATTCCGGGGTAGCTCTGATTTGGTTCGAGTTTGCTGGTTTCTTTCATTAAGATGCTGTGTTATTTTTGCGGGTGTTTGACGTCATACTGTACTGTACTGTACACCAGCCTTTTTAAAAGTCCACTGCAGGACGTAGGCCTACCCACGAAGGGTAATTGGGCCATATCATCCACGCCGGCCCAGTGCTTGTTGGTGGATTCACATAGGCCATCAATTTTTTTTCTACGGACGTATGCAGGTTGCCTCACGATGTTTTCCTTCACCGAAAAGCCAGTGGTGTGAAATTCCGTACATAAATTCGAAAGAACTCATTGGTACGGTACTGGAGATTTCAACCCACGACCTCACGATTGTAAGGCGGGTGTTACTACCTCTTGACAACCACGGCTATAACCACGTAATACTATATCTTGTATATTCCAATGAAATACATTACGTATTATTTGTGTCTGTTTATATTTTTGGGTCTGTTTGTGCTGGATATGGTCTGAATCACATAAGACATAAGTGTGTTCTTTTGAGAAAATGGCACAGCTTCTATCTACACAGCAATAAGCTTCGGGAGATATGATGGCATTTAAACTCCTTTCAATAAATATGCAAAATATTTATAGCTACAATAGGCATGATCACTGAGTGATATAGCAAGAGCCAGCGGACCCCAGGCCTTCGGTAAAGTATAAAAGTAAGCCATATAAACCTACATTAGACTTTTGATGTGCCTGGCAACATAAAGGAACTACTGAAACTGTCTGGTTATTGAGAAAACATAATTTGATAGTTCTTCAAATAACATATATAAATTGCAGCTTTTATACTATACCGTAAGTATAGTAACAATTTTAATATACTTTAAGGGTGTCTAGCAAAGGGTTGCAACCGTACGAAGTGTCTGGCTTTCGACAAGGCGACTTCTAGGATTATTATAAGTAAAAAATGAAAAACTGAGTTTTATACTTTACCAAATTTAACACACAATTTTACACACCTTTATTACCTGATACCTGCGAAAGCCACCGCGACCCAAGTTTAACAGACGGAGTTCGTTCTTACCTGTGTTGGGAACATACTTTGAGAAACTTACAGCTTTTATACTTTACCGAAGGCCTGGGGGCCGCTGGCTCTTAGACTATAAGAAAAATCATTTTTATAACTAGCCCGTGAGTTAGATTATCAAAAAATATTGGACACGTATTTTTTCTCTTGTTAATAAAAAAACAAATGCCAAAGATAAACCTTGTCAACGTTTTGAGGAGAGGTTGTAACGTCACGTCTCTGACGAAACTCTATACATTTCTATGACACTTGTCACGTCACGCGAAACTTTAACAGGTTATATTTATATAAATTTTTGTTAGGGTGACCAAATTTGAGGCAATCCAGCTCCTCGACCAAACGGACACAGTGAGAAGACTTAAACGAGCAAAACCGTTCGAATTAGTTTAAAAGTTAATTGAGTGCTAACTCGTAATCATAGTGCTATAGTGCTAGTGCCGCGTATAAAGAACACAATAACGTAGTGTCTTCGCATTAATAGAGACAATATGAAAAATGTTGATGGACACATTCTTAGTTTACTATACCTAGCAACTTCAGTTAGATTTAAATTACTTATTAGCCTATAGCTAGATAGTATTTTTTAAAGAAAAGTTCGTCAGCGTTTCTTAAACAAAAAAAGGGTGACCAAAACAATTACAGGTCTAATATTTTTTAAAACCTTTCAGACTGGCTAATATTTTTTTTTGTTGATGCCTATTGTAGGTATTTGGTAGTAAGTGTGTTTGCCAAACTTTCGTAACCATGAACTACTTATTAATAGTAAATTTAGTGTTGTTTTGTATTATTCGTCTAAGATTTCAAATAAATACTTATCAAAACTTATCGATAAAAAAATAATGAATTGCACATTTCGATCCGAGCAAAAACGGCTTCTGTATTCCGAGCTGTCTCTCAAATTGTTTTGGTTATTATCACTACATAGTATAAAATAAAGTCGCTTCCCGCTGTCTGTCTATCCCAATGTATGTTTATATCTTTAAAACTACGCAACAGATTTTAATGCGGTTTTTTTAGAGATAGAATGATTCAAGAGAAAGGTTTATATGTATAATACACCTGTATGAAGCTGGGACGGGTCACTGATCTATAATAAATAAAAAAAAAAATAAAAAAATGTATTTCACAAAGTGCATCGTCCCCATCGATTTGGCATTTTTTCTGTTTTTCCATATTGACGATCGTCCCACTTTATCCTCAACAAAAGGCATAAACAAAGTAAACCATTCGATAAATAAAACATACTAGTAAAACCAGATAATACTAAAACCAGAGATAAAATAAACATCTAAAATATACGTGTGTCATAAAATAACAAACTACACAAACGCTTACTAAGACCATTATCGATTCTCATTCAGAATCTCCTATTTTCATCTCTAAGCTTTTCATCTATAATCCAATATTGGATTAGAGTACAATAATACTAATAAGCTGAACGTGATTACAGTCTAGACTCGAAATGGATTCGCAAAATACAGTCTGATAGCAATTGAACACTGCTGACTAATACTGAAGAAATTCGACTTATTGATGAAGGTCTGAATTAATAGCTAATATCTTAGCGCTGGCTTATAGATTAGAGTTAGGGTCAGGTCAGACTGACACGCAACGGTACGAAAAGACGCAATAAATTAACTATTTATTGACCGTATGAGTGAAGCAAACGAAACATCTCTGGTCTAGGTAGCAAAATTTTCTCTCACCCGTCCGGTTATTATACTCTATAAAATTTAACTTGATCTCTGCGACAGCTGTCAGAAAAATCATGCCTATGAAGTCTTAAATTTCTTAATAGTACAGACAGTACCTGTCAATATCATACTTTATGGGCATGCCGATTAGTGATGGGCGACGAATGATCGTGACCACAGAGTTTTAGATAGAGTTTTAACTAAAATATCGATAGTTTATACTGACGATATTTTAAATAAAACTTAATTTATCATTAATTTTATTGTATCTTTTAATATCAAAACATTTTTTACGTGTATAATTAAATTAAACCCAATTATATGTTACATTAGCATTGATAATAGTGAAAAACGTCGATAAATACTATCGTTACATTAATATGAGTATTTAATTAATATCAAAACATTATTTACATGTGTACATACTTGATCTTAAATAATAGTAAGTAAATAAAATCCAATTTCTCACCTTCAACTACTCATTCGATTTTATTACAACATTGTTTGAAAATCGATTTTTTTCCATCACCATCTCAACTCTAAATATGTCAATATGTAACTGTCGCAGAGATCAAGTTAAATTTTATGGAGTATAGTTTGGATTTTTTTATGCAGTAAAGGGCTACATTTAGCTACCCAACTCGTCTGATGTAAATCAAAGTTGTATCCGAAGATGGAGAATGTAGTCTTTGAAGATACCTATTCACTCTTGAATTGAAGATATCCGAACTGTAATTGTTAGGAAACAATGACGGAGGCAGGGCATTTCAATCCCTGGCGGTTCACATTATGAAGGAAGAAGCGAATCGCTTAGTACGAGCAGGTGGTTCGTCGACTATCTAGGGATGGTATTTATGTGACTTGCGGTTTGTTCTGTTGTGAAAAGGAGATGAAGGAATCAGGTCGTGGAGTTCGAGCGTATACTCGCCATAATGGAGCCTATCTAATGGAGTATATTTCTCACGAAACGTACTATCGGACGCGGCTTACGGATGCGACTGACAGCCGCGACTGATAGGTATCTAGACTATGAAAGTACACTGAGCCGTGCACACTATCGGACATCAGTCGCGGACGTCACCTTCGGACGACCTTGAGCGTTCGGACGTCCGAGAGCGATCTAACACACCGGATGTTTTAAGACTGTGCACATTGCTAAGTCACGGCTGTCAGTCGCGTCTATCAGCCGCGTCCTATAGTATGTTTCCGGCTTAAACGTCACATTTTTCAGTGAATCTTGACCAACATCGGCACAAAGGTTCTATGACAAAAACAGATTCAATTTTTCAATTTAGAACTACCAATTATACTTCTTTTTATACATATACGACGTAGGTAATTTAAAACGATTTAAATCTAGGCTGTAACGTAGTGCAATCGCGTATCGTGTTTTTTTTTTAATAGAAATCTTCTTTAGCGGCTTTTTGCACTTTTTGGGATGAGGAAAATAGTTATCTCATGTCAGGAGTCAGGACACGTGACCTGATGGAGACCACGTGAAATTCGTAAGATGGAGGGAGCAAGTTTTCACTTTTATCGGCATTCCCGGAGTGTAATGCAACTCGATGTTTTTTTTTTCAAGTTTTACTTAAATATGTAGTACTTAAGTATCTTGAACACGTTTACATAGCGTCGCTTTCCAGTCTGAACAGACTTTTAATCTAATTGATTAAGAAATCTATAACTGACAGGTGTACTTAAGCTTTTTGAAAGCGTTGAAATATTCTTAGTAATTTATTTCGTTCACCGTTATTATTTTGTTATCGAATACGAATTTTCAAGTAGTATCTGTATAAATTTCAGATTTGCTACCTTATTAAATATTCAGACGACTAATAAAACTGTAATAATTATTTAAAAGCTACGAATCGTCACTAACGTCAATGCAATTGGCCAGTTAATTGTAAAAAATATACCTATTCCTATCTTGTTTTATTGCACTGAAATTAAATTTAAAATGCAAAATATTTTTAGGCATATTTTGTAGTCAAGTGTAGTGTTAAAATCTATTATAGGACGTTTGATTTCGTATGTCAATGTTTTTTTTTTTATTTCTAATAAGTTTGCATTTGACATACTGCCTGATGTAATACAGATATGCGATCTAAGGTGGTAGCGCGCTCACCTAGAAGATACCTATTTACTCGTGATTTAAAAATAAAATCATTTCAACTAAAAGAAGCTACAGTGATATTGAAGATGATAATTTTTCGTTTAAATAATCATCATACTATCAACCACAGCACATTAACTATTGGACATAGCCCTCAATTTCCAATAAGAACGTTGTGGCTTGCATCTAGCACTATCTTGCGGTTTTAGAACGTATCTAGTCGATACCTTCGCTGCCTTAGTGTGGTAAAGAAATTCGAGCAATGTTAAAGAAAATCTGAATTAATATATCAAAGGCACTTAGAGAAATCTCGGTATGACGGCGGGGAGATGTGTTAATCTAATTAACGCACTGTCCTTCGTCGGGACATCCAGTTTCATTAATCACGACCAACGAGTGTAAGATTGTGGGACGCAGAAGCTTTTCTTGCCTTGGAATATTACTTTATTTTATCATCATTATATCAGCAGCAAAATCTATCCGTCTTACCACAAAAGTTTTACGCATGCTTTAGACAATGTTTAATAGTTCAGTTTCAATATTTTGCACGGGTATACTGTGTTTAAAGGGTGTTTGAATCTATTGAGGTAAGGCAGCATATGTCTAGTGTATGTCGTCCACTAGAAATAAGGATTTCTAACAGAATCAATTGAAATCAGCTTGTGTACAGTGTTTTTCAGTCTTGAGTAAGCAATAATACATAAGCAATACCTATCAATTGATAGGTATTGCTTATGTAAAAAAAAACATAATAAACGCACTGTCCATCACATCCAGATTCATTAATCACCACTAACAAAAGATTACGGCACGCAAATACTTTACTTGCCTTAAAATATTATTTTTGTACGGGTGTTAGTATGTAAAACTGTTTTTTTACCAATTTCTTTATCTGTGTTCCTTATAAAGTAGCAAGCGAGTTGATAGACCTGATAATAAAATCTACAACTACTACGTCTACAACTAGAATACAAGAAACGTTACTGATAGAGCTATTGAAAAACAAACCGCAATTAAACAGATTTTGGAAGTTGGAATGATAGAGGGCAGTGCGCATAGTACGGGCGATCGACGCAAAGCATAGCATTGAACATCTGCCCTGAAGGCGGACTGACGATTTTAGTCAAAACTCTACGCTCTCATCTAGAATAAGACTATTTTTAGATCCATTGGAAAATTTATGTCTAGTATTCGACATCCTATGAAGCGAACGAATAAACAGTACAGTAGAATAAGCATACTTAACATAAATGCGCTGTGATGTATTATATGTCGTATTGAATTTTTTAATCGCTCAACCTATACTACTGTATACATAATATACTGCGAATCTGTGCCGTCTTAATCAGGCCGGGTACAGCTGGCTGGTGAAAGCTGGTGTGACAATCGCTTGATATATTAAGACACGCTGAATCTGATTACTTTTCAGGATATGTGGGATTAGATCATGTTTGGTGAATGTTCTTGGCTCGAATTAAAAATCTATTTTGGTGACTGCTGCAGTTCAGTAACAGTTTTGTATGAATATTTATTAAGTATAAGTAATACTAATAGGTAATAGATATTAATTTGCAATGTTTATAGACCTTAAGTAAGCCGTGGTGGTCTAGAGGTAGTGACACCCGCCTTACAATCGTGAGGTCGTGGGTTCAAATCCCCGGTCCCGTACCTATGAGTTCTTTGGAATTTATGTACGGAATTTCACACCACTGGCTTTTCGGTGAAGGAAAACATCGTGAGGCAACCTGCATACGTCCGTAGAAGAAATTCAATGGCGTATGTGAATCCACCAACCCGCACTGGGCCAGCGTGGTGGATATGGCCCAAACACCCTTCGTGGGTAGGCGTACGTCCTGCAGTGGACTATTAAAAAGGCTGGTAGTACCATTATGAATGATTCTTGTAATGGACTAACAACAAAGTCGTAAAATATTTACGCACCAAAACGTTAAAAGTAGATCTTATTTTATCTGGGTCCTGGGTCCTTATTGTATAAACGCTATGACGTTCGGATTCGCTTTTTCTCCTGCTCACGGCAGTTACTCACGCCACGAGAGCGAGTGGGAGGAAAAGCGAAGCCGAACATCAGAGCGCTTACACAATAAGGCCCCGTGTTACCAATTGACTTCACGTAACTTGAAGCGTAACGTAACTTGCCACGTTATTTTCTTTAAGTATTTTGGCGAGTTTCGAAGAAAATAATGATATGTTTTTATGTCAACTATGACGTCGGTAAGAGAACCAAAGTTACTGACATAGCCGATCGACAAGTCGAAATGGCAATGGGCAGGGCACATAGCACGGAAGACTGATAACCGGTGAGCCCGTAAAATAAACTTCCAAGCCACTACCTATCGGTTTTATTGGAGATCCATATGAGAGGCCCATATCCAGCAGTGTAAGTCTTATGGCTGAAACAAAGACGACAATGATACCATAATTAAATAAAAACCAAGTTAAGTTATAGCATTGGGATTAATAATTATTTTTTGTAAAAAATAGCATGACCGACTTCACCCGTGTTCAGAATTCGAGAATATTTCGCACGGATTGATGTAGCTTTAATCACATTATTGTTAATTTATCAAAAAGGCTCTGCTTCGATAAAATTTAAATAGGACTAATTTCGAAGTATACTGTTTTTAATAAATAATCGAATTGAGCACCTCCTCCGGTAAAATGTATTATTATGGTAGCTGTGGTGGTCTAGAGTTAGTGACATCCGTCTTACAATCGTGAGGTAGTGGGTTCAAATCCCCGGTCCCGTACCAATGACTTCTTTGGAATTTATGTACGGAATTTCACACCACTAGCGTTTCGGTGAAGGTAAACATCGTGAGGCAACCTGCATACGTCCGTAGAAGAAATTCGATGGCGTATGTGAATCCACCAACCCGCACTGGGCCAGCGTGGTAGATATGGCCTTTGTGGGTAGGCCTACGTCCTGCAGTGGACTATTAAAAAGGCTGGTACAGTACAGTTACGCAAAAACCTAGAAAACAAAACTTAAGACAAGTAATGCGCGCGTTTTCATACAAAATTGTCCTGCTAGATTTTATAGGCAAAATTAAACATCATAATCAGTTAACATTGTAATGTAACTCACACAAAAAGTAACAAATAGACAAACCGGGCTTATCCTTTCACAAAACAAAGTAATATTCCCTTGTGATATAGTTAACTTAGCGGTATCGTTTTATTTCTTTCAGCGGAACCCTTTGTGGGCGACAGCAAGTCCATTGTTACCTTTGTTTGGTTTATGATGTGCAGTTGTATTGTCGCGGAATGAGATTTTGTTTGAGTGATGATCAAATGGTGGTAGCGCTTTTTGATGGATCTTTAGTGCTGAAATACTTTGACATTCACTTGTAACATTTTACATATACAAATACAAAAAAAAATACAAAATAATTTATTATCATAAAACATTTACATTGAACTTAAACGTACATTAACAAGTGCACTTTTCCCTACGTTGTGCTTTACGTACATTCGGACCCAACAAACAAAAAATCCCTTACCACTAGGGTAAAGGAAAATTGCGTAAAGTACAGCGCATTGGAAGAGAACTCTTTAGATTTTGAAAGCATTATTCCGCCAACAAGGCAGAATAAACCAAATTGTAAAAAAACAGACGATTCGGTTACCATTAAAATAGTAGAGAGCAAAATTAGTGATGGCGATATCAAAGGCGCCGCACGAGTCCTGTTCTCCAGCGACACTATTGCCCCCCACACACCCGATACGGTCCAGTCACTCCGTGACAAGCATCCGCCGGCAGCATGTCTCCACCTGCCTGAGCCACCACACCCTGATGACGTTGTCATTGAAGTGTCAGCTCAGGAGATTGCAGCGGCCGTTTCTTCTTTTCGGAGCGGCTCAGCCGGAGGCCTAGATGGTCTCTCGCCTCAACATCTAAAAGATCTTCTATCTTTTAGCTCTGGTGAGGTGGCTGAGTCTCTCTTGAGAGAATTAACGGGTTTGGCAAATCTCATGTTATCTGGGCAGGTCAATGATGACGTTATCGAAATCTTGTATGGCGCTAACCTATGCGCACTTGTCAAAAAAGATGGTGGCATCAGACCTATTGCTGTTGGCACCACATATCGTCGTCTCGCAGCCAAAGCCGGTTGTGGAAAAAAGGTTGCTCTTTTGAGTAGCCTTTTTCAACCAATACAGCTTGGCTTTGGTTCGCGGGGTGGATGTGAGGCTGCTGTTCATTCGCTTCGTACTTTTCTCGGTCAAAATTGTGGAGAGGTGTTGCTTAAGGTGGATGTCAAAAATGCTTTCAATTCGGTTAATCGAGACGCCTTGTTGGCACAGGTCAAAGACAAAATTCCCGATCTTTTCAATTTTCTTTGGCAATGCTACGGCAAACCCACTAAATTAATTTACAAAAATGATGTTTTGCTATCTTCCGTTGGCTGTCAACAAGGTGACCCTCTCGGACCAGCCATTTTCAGCCTGGCCATTCATCCAATTGTTCAACGTCTCCAATCTAAACTCAACGTTTGGTATCTGGATGACGGGACTTTGGGTGGCGATGCGAGCACAGTCCTACGTGATTTGGAAATTCTTATTGACGAGTTTCGTCAAATTGGTTTGGAGCTAAATTTTTCGAAATGCGAACTTTTCGTTTGCGACTCATGTCCGGATAAAGATTTGATACTTAACAAATTTAATGATTTGGCACCTAACATCAAATCGGTAGACAAGTGTTCTCTTCGCCTTCTAGGTTCGCCGATATTAGATGAGTCTTTTCCGCCTTTCGTTCAAGAAAAAATTCAAAATTTTTTGAGTGCCTCTGATAGGCTACTCAAAATTAACGCCCACATGGCTTTTACCATTATAAGATGTTGTCTGTTTGTTCCAAAATTTATGTACGCTTTACGATGTAGTCCATTGTGGAAACACAATGAGCTCCTTTTGAGCTTAGACGATGTTGTAAAACAGTCCCTAGTATCGGTTTTGAATATTGACATGAGTGAAAGGGCGTGGCTACAAGCCTCCTTGCCTGTTAGGCTTGGAGGGCTAGGGGTCCGCCAAATTTCAAGTGTTGCTTTACCAGCTTTCTTGTCCTCCATTCATAGTACTCAGAACTTGATTGAAAAAATCCTCGCACCTTCTTTAGGCCGTTCTGGCGTAGATGTAGCTCATTTGAATGAGGCAACGAATGCTTGGAGGGTCGCTTGCCCAAATACCGAGCTCCCAAAGACTTTATCGTCGCAGAGACTGTGGGATCGGCCGATCTGCGAACTAGCACGGAAATCTCTTCTAGACACGTGTCCTAGCGTCGCGGATCGCGCTCGTATCCTTGCAGTCTCTGTATGGGAGTCCGGTCTTTGGTTGCAAGCATTGCCCTCTTTCAATACTGGTAACCTTTTAGACCCAACTGCATTTCGTCTAGCTGTCAGCTTACGCTTGGGTGCAAGGTGTTGTGAAGCCCATCGCTGTCAGTGTGGTACTGCAGTTGACCAGCTCGGTCACCACGGTCTCTCTTGCTCAAGAAGCGCTGGTCGGATTGGACGCCACGCCAGCCTTAACGATGTCATACGCAGGGCTTTTGTCACCGCCAATATCGCAGCCGTACTCGAACCGAGTGGGTTGGCGCGTGGTGATGGCAAAAGGCCTGACGGCATGACGCTGGTCCCATGGAAGTGTGGACGGCCCTTAGTATGGGACGCAACTTGCGTCGATACTTTGGCACCGTCACATCTTCCTGAGACTCAGAGTAGGGCTGGAGCGGCGGCCAATTTGGCTGAGCAGCACAAGCGGCGCAAATATGCTAACCTCGGCAGTGGTTACATATTTGAGCCATTTGGAGTTGAGACTTTGGGTCCGTGGGGGCCGGGAGCTCATCTCGTTTTCAAAAGTCTTTCTGAGCGTCTGGTGGACGCGACGCGTGACCAAAATGCTGGTGTTTATTTGGCTCAACGTATAAGCATTGCCATTCAGCGTGGCAATGCTGCCAGCATGCTGGGCACGCTGCCAACTGGCAGTGGGCTTGAGCACTTGGATTATCTTTAGACCTTCAAGGGTCTGTGGATGATCCAATTGCTTTCTATGTAATAGTAGTGTAGTATTGTCATTATATTATAAAAAAAAAAAAAAAAAAAAAAAAAAAAAAAAAAAAAAAATTTCACAAGTGCACTATACAAAATAAATTTCAAAATGTTATGCTTGTAGTCCCTGCACTAAGCAAAGCCTGTATCGCGGGGACTACATTTATGTGACGATTACCATGTAATATTTGGTGCGATTTTAGTTCATAAATACAGATAGCCGAAAAACCGTAATTAAGAGTTATATAAATACACAAATAGTTATTAGTACAGTTACAATGTGCGTAGTGTGTATGCATGTGTGTATGTGTGTGTGTGTGTGTGTGTGTGCATGTGTGTGCATGTGTGTGTGTGTGTGTGTATAATATAATTGTAAATGTGGTGTCTTGTCTTTGAAACAAAGTAGTCGATCGTGAAAATCTGAAGGAGTCATTGATTTAATATGAAATGAGTTAGAAAGTTACAATTTGTTATCAACGAGTCTTAACTTACTTTGGTCACATCTCCCGTAGGCAGCCCGATAATTTTGAGAAACTGGTTGTAGTTGGGAAAGTAGATGGCAAAAGACTACGTGGACGCTCACCTACCCGTTGGTCTGATCAGATTAAGTTGATAACCGGGCTTCCAGTTTCCACTGCTGTGAAGAAAGCCGAAGATAGCAACTCGTCACTGATTCCATCAAATCATTTCAAGACGGGCACGACCTTCATTAATAAAGATGACGAATAAGAAGAAAGAAGAAGAGTTAGAAAGACATATGAAAAATATCTCGAATCAGTAGTTGTTGTCGTGTTTTTCTCCCGATAGTGTCAAATTCCAATTCATATTCGACAGCTCTGGGCAAGACTTTCTATACATTTTTGTGGTTGAGAATTGCCTCAAGCGACAACAGCGTTATCTCTTAGGTTGTATTAGCTCTGTGCTGATAACGCATTCTATAAAATTGAATTAGTGAAATATCTGTTAATAATTTGGTGGTTTTCATCGTCAAACTTACATGATGCACTGATTAAAACACGGTTGCCTAAGATTTCTTTATAAAGCCCATTTTTTCCGTGACGTCTGTGACTCTAGGTACTATAATAAAACTGCACTATCATTATAGAAGAAACCCTGGGGCAGAGCACCATTGCTTTGCTTACGCGCCAGGACTTTGATGCCATTTGGACCCTTGATTGTTTTAACAACGTTCCTAAATATCAAATTATAGTCTTTTACAAAAAATTGCATGACCAACTTCACCCGTGTACAGAATTCGCGAATATTTCGCACGGGTCGACGTAGCATTTTTCACATTTTTGTTGATTTATCAAAAATGGTTCAGCCGATTTCGATAACATTTTAATGAGACCAATTTAGAAGTATACTCATTTAAATAAAAAAGGGTGATTGAAATCAGACTTCTATGAAAAAAGTTAAGAGTTATACATTAAAAAAAATCTCCTCCAGTAGTTCGTCGGTAAAAATATCAATAGAATGATTTGAGTAGAACTTAAAAACTTATCTCAACGTGTTCAAGCTATTTATACAATTGCCTGACCCGTCTTGACCCAAAACAGTTGAAATCAGAATCTATAACAGCTGAAGCTAAAGTGATCGTTAAGTTAGATACAGTAATGCGTTCGCCATTAGTTCAAATGGCAGACCCTTTTACAAACAAAGGGAAGTTTCGAATGTGCCGTGTCCGAAATAAGTGGACTTTTGTTTACGTTAGTTGTCTTTGAAAGCTTGATGAAGGTTAAGTAGACACGTTTCTTGAGGATGGGTTGAATTTTTAAAGGCTTTGTTGTTTTTGACGTGATGTATGAAAAAGGTTAAAGTTCGACGCAGCATGAAACAAGTTGTGGGTAAAATGTGATTTTAGCGGACTTTCGAGGAAACAAGATGGCTGCTAGAATACGCATAGACAACAAGCATAATATAAGTAACTGATTACCGTTATAGTAGCCGGCAAACAACTTGAACGTTATACCATAGCTACCTCTCTTTTGTTTTCTCTGCTAACGAAAGGGAGAGAGTGATATTTTTTTGTTCAACTTACGTGCCGGGACCTATACAGTAGTACCAGTTTTTTAATAGTTCACTGCAGGACGTATGCGTCAGCCTACGTCACCCGTAGCACCCGTCGTAGGTGCTACGACGGGTGATTGGGCCATATCCACCACGCTAGTTCAGAGGGTTGGTGAATCCATATAGACCATCGATTTTTTTCTACAAACGTATACAGGTTGCCTAATGATATTTTTTTTCGCCGAAAAGCCAGTGGTGTGAAATTCCTTGCATAAATTCTAAGACCCGCAGGAATCGGGATTAGACCCACGATATCACAATTGTAAGGTGGTGTCACTACTATTACTAGACCGCCACGATAAACAACAATCACGGTATTAGTTTAAAAACCCTCATACACGTTCGGATTTGGATACCTCTGTTACTGTATGATAATTACCTTGGCCTCTAAGGTGGCTATTGGCTATGTATTATATAATAGTTACAATATTTTTGGTTAAAATCAACAATTTTGATAAGATCTCATAAATATCTATCAATGCCACTGAGTAAAGGCCTTAATATCAACAAAAATATTTGGACATGCAAATAAATTATATACCAATGGATGGGCACTGGCTATAGGCACATATAGAAATAAATCGAAAGGCTTTTCACATGTTTATGTTATAAAAATGTAGTAGAAATAGAAATAATCTTTATTGCGTTGCTGTGTACATACAATTAGATGTTATAAGAAATACAAAAGTTCAAACAGCCTGCCCATTTCGGGCGTACAATAATGCACTTACAAGATTAAAATAATAATATTATTAATTATATTGATTAAATTAATACTTTACTAAATGACTAAATAGATAATTTTGACAGTGTTGTTTCGCAATAACTGGTGCAAATAGTAATTCAAAACATTAATTAACTAATCGGTTCACAGAACTAATTACAAGCTTAAAGGTCATGTTATTTTGAGACTTCAAATGATTAATTATACTCGTAGTTGGAGGCGTTTCGAATAGCTTGGCCGAAGGAAATTCTTTTGATCACTGATTATAACTAGAATTAGGTGTACCTTGTATAAATACCTAATACCTAACTTGATTGAGACCGGACGTCGAATATGGACGGATCTGGAACGGCTCAGCAAATAAGAAAATAAATGAAATACTCTGCTATTAACGTTATTATAGGCTATATTAAGAATTTTGTACCATAAATAGGGTTAACCAGAACTGGTAAACTAAGCGGCAAGGACAATACATTTTGTCGACTACATGTTGCAATTGTACATGGAAAATCTGATTTTCTTTTTTATAATTTCAGCCTGACTCCATAGTAAAAGCTATGTTGTTCATAACGATGGTCTTAATAATGACTTTTTATCAATATAATAATAATCATAGGACAAGCCTGGCTAGGCATGCAATACAATAAACTAAAAATCTTCGTAGCCAACAGAGTAAGTGCTATCTACAGTTAACACAACAATCTCAATGACGTAACGTGCCCACAAAACTTAACTCTGCAGATTTAGCCACACGAAGTGTAGGTGCTGACAAAATAGAAAATTTTCATTTGAGCAGGACAACATCTTGGAACCAGGAGGTTCCAGCGCGCCCAATATGTTCGGGCGGATTGCTAGCGAGAAGCTAGATATAATTAACGGGATGGCTAGTTTTGGTCAACCGGCACTGGGCAACCCACTTGATTCCTTCAAAAGCAACAGTCAACATCTCTTATGTGAGTGTGTGAATAAATAGTTTTTAAAACTGCTATTAACAGTGGCGTAGTGATCCATAAAAATCCAAATGTTATCGTTAACATAATAAATGCCATGTCTCCAAGCATAATTCCACGTATTATTATTAAAACCTTATAGGAGCAAAAAGTCCCCTGGGACAGGCCAGCTCCAAAGGACATACGTAAACAGTGGTATAAATTTGTGGATAACTTAAAACATCTTCAATCCATATGCATACCTAGGTATGTCATTAGTGAAGCATGATGGTAGGTGGCGAGACCTGTAGTGGCCGTAGCCACCTTGACGCTAGTTATCAAAGTAAAATGTAACTACTCATCGCACCCTAAATGTGTCAAGAGAATCGGTGACTACGAATTACCTCGCGATCTCAGCTAAGCATGTCTCTTGTGCTCAGCAGTACCCAGTGTGAGACATCTCCTCCGCAACTCATTTGCGATTGGAACAACAACAGCTAAACCCGGTGTGAGACACCTCCTCCGCCACTCATTTCCGATTGGAACAATAACAGCTAAACCCGGTGTGAGACACCTCCTCCGCCACTAATTTTCGATTGGAACAACAACAGCCAGTCCCGCACTTGGGAGCCGCTCGGGCTCCGCGCACCAGCGTCCCTCGAGCGTACGATGATCGGCGGCGTCAGTCAAGAACCTGGGACGGGCAGGCGGGCATACCACCCCCGCCAATAATTACCAACTGGAACAACAAGAGCCCATATAATAAAAGGTGCCTAGTCTCCAAGCCTAATAAAAAAAGAACACAAAGGGCAGTAGTAGGTACCCATATATGTATAAACAAACATGCATCAATTCATCATGTGAAGTCAACCATGTGAAACGGCTGATTTGTTTCATATTTCTCAATTGCTGCTTATGCGAATGAACGCTTGTACAGAACAAATCCAAATCTACGAGTACATATCTATGTACATTGTACGTAGGATGGAGTGAAAAACACTGATATTTAAAATTTTAAAACTCCTGTATTTTCAATCAATAACCTTTATGTTTAGGAGCATTTGTGCAAAATTTAAGCTCTCTAATTTAATATCCTAAGGTGGCGCTTTGCACTTGAAGTTTGAAAAACTATAGTTTTTGGAACATTTAACAACCCAGAACCTAAGTACTGGTAATATTATCACATAATTCACATTATATGGTCATAAAATATGTAACTATAGAAAACAAACATTAAATAATTATAAAAATTAGGTTCTAATTAATTAAGTGAGAAATTACTTTACCTTAATTTTGACAGCCTTAAGAAATGTTGTTTTTAAATTTTCGCGATTTGAACACATAATTATTATATACTACGGGACTAATCGCGCACTAAAATTACGAGATAAATAAATACCTCCTCATCCCGACGTTTCGACCGAGGTGCATCGACCGTGGTCACGGGTAGACTCAATGGGTGGGACTCAATGCAACTCGGCCGAAACATCGGGATGAGGAGGTATTTATTTATCTCGTAATTTTATATATAATAACTAAGTCTTAAGAAAATTTTATGCTGTATGACAAAATGTGCTTTCGAAGCTTATATCCTGAATTCAGTGAAAACATTATCTTCTATTTCTATTCCAGCAAGTTAAATCCTAAGCCGAGTATCCCAGTAAGTGTGGAGGGCATTAGTGACCCCGCCCAAATTGCTAATTTGTTTAAAAACCATTTTAGGGTTAGCTCTCCTTTGGGGCCTGCAAACGCTGAAGTCGGCAGTGGTGGAGGGCAATCGGGGCAACCAGTTTCTTGTATAAAGGCAAAACAGGTCGCACGGATGGTGAGGGACATGAAGCGAGGAAAATCCCCCGGTCACGACTCACTGAGCATCGAACACCTGCAACATGCGGGCGTTCATCTACCGAGGGTGCTCGCCATGTTCTTTACTTTCTGTCTAGGACATTCCTATCTTCCAGCTGCCATGATGGAAACGGTGGTTGTACCGATTGTCAAAAATAGGACCGGTGATACGTCGAGTATAGGCAATTATAGGCCTATATCGCTGGCGACAGTTATTGCCAAGGTGCTGGATGGGGTGATTGATGGTCGGATGCGGCAAAATCTAGAGTTACACGATGCTCAGTTCGGTTTTAGATCTGGGCTCTCGACTGAAACTGCGATACTGACTCTCAAGCATACCGTCCAGTACTACACTGAGAGAAGCACGCCTGTCTACGCCTGCTTCCTAGACTTGTCAAAAGCGTTTGATCTCGTGGCTTATGACAAGTTATGGCGGAAGATGGCGGATGATACTGAGCTTCCCTCTGAGTTTACATCGCTTCTCCAGTATTGGTATAGCAATCAGCGAAATTATGTGAGGTGGGCGGGGTCACTATCAGGTGTGTACATGCTGGAGTGCGGCGTCCGGCAAGGTGGACTGTCCTCGCCGGGGCTCTTCAGCCTGTACATGGATCGTCTGGTCCGTGAGCTCAGCGGCGCCCGTGTCGGCTGCTCCATCGACGGAGTGATTGTCAATAACATCAGTTACGCGGACGATATGGTGTTGCTGAGCCCATCTATCGGTGCTCTTAGAAAGCTTGTGGCAATCTGCGAGCGTTATGCGGAGGCTCACGGCCTCAGATACAACGCCGTAAAAAGTGAACTCTTGGTCTTCAAAGCCGGCTCAAAAACGTACTCTAAAGTCCCTCCGATCGTTCTCGACGGTAGCGCGCTGAAGAGAGTATCCAAGTTCAAGTATCTGGGTCATTGGGTCACCGAGACGCTCGAGGATGACCTTGACATTGACAGGGAGCGCAGAGCGTTAGCGGTCCGAGCTAACATGTTGGCCCGTAGGTTTGCACGGTGTACTGAACGAGTGAAGGCTACATTATTCAGAGCATACTGTCAGTCTTTTTATACGTGCAGCCTGTGGGTCAAATACTCCGGAAGGTCGTATGGCGCTCTGCGTGTCCTGTACAACAACGCCTTCAGGGCGCTGTTGAAGCTGCCGCGGTACTGTAGCGCATCAGGGATGTTCGCGGACGCACGGATCGACGGGTTCGCAGCGGTCATGCGCAAGCGAGTCGCGTCCCTGGTGCGCCGCGTGCGCGACAGCTCCAACACCTACCTGCAACTGTTCGCCTCGAGGATGGATCTGGACTGCCCAATAATGCAACACTGGACAAGGCTGCATCTTGAGCACTCTGGATCCAAACCGAAGTATAGGCTAAGATAATTGTATTTTTATTTTTTATTGTAAGTTGACATTAAGTATTATTTAATTTTGAATTTATTATTAATTTTGATATTTGTGACATTTTGATATGATAATTTTAATGTATTTTTGTAATATGAACTTGTACGTCTGACATAAAGAATAAATAAATAAAATAAAATAAATTTGGTCTAAAAACACATATAAACCTATGCTACAAAACTTTTGAATATGTACAACCCGGTCACAATATTTTCCAAATACTCTCATTTTTTCAAATTTTAAGTGCAACGCGTCATCTTAGGACATTAACTTAGATGGCTTAAATTTTGCACAAATACTCCAAAACATATAGGTCAATGATTAGATATACAGGAGATTTAAAATTTAAAAAAAAAAGTGTTTTTCACTCCACCTTATGTACATGCTACATAAATTTAAATTAAAGATACTTTATCCAGTTATCCAAAATATTCCACGATCCACCGAAGCTTTAACGAGGTCGAAAATAAATTTAAACTGATGAACGGTCGAATACTCCGTTAACCTTCAGGCCCGAAATAATTACCTTTTGTTCTGAAGCGAAGAGTAAAGGCTACTGATTAGTACCATTTATAAAAACAACCCGGTCACGTTAACGAAGATTAATTGTTTTCTACAAATTGATTTTTAATTAGCCATTTAGCGCTTTAATGGGCTATGTTGTTACGGGACATTTGATAGTTTTTGCTTAAAAAGCACGATAGATTTTAAGATTTGATGATAGATTGCATTATAATTATGGACGCTTACATCTAGCGAGATCCTGCGGTCTTAAAAAGCTCATAGTTCAATCCTTACTATACTTTCATATTCGTATTTGATATACATCTCTCGGGCCAGGCCCAGTTCTTTAACCTTTAACTGGTGACGTGCGGTCTCACAGGCCGAGCGGTGCAAGCGAAACTTCATATCACCCCCTTCCCCGCACTTCCCGTGTTTGAGTGCCTGAGTAACTTCGAGTTGACACTTTGATGAGAGTTAATTACTTTTTTAAGTTGATAAGTCTTTGAGCTTTGATAAAAAAATATATATAAGCTACAATTATGTAGATTTTTAATATTATACAAGTAATTCTTGATCTCGAGCCTAGTTTTTCGATTATATAGACCGAAAACTTTGTAACTACAAGTGTATAATTAAAAAATATATTTAGACAACATTAAGTTCTTTTAATTTTTTCTTTAGTATAGGTACATGGTTATTTCTAATCAATTAGCATCCCTGTAGGGGCTTATTCTGTAAATCAAAACTAACAACTTTTTTTCTGCCACATTTCTCAAAACTCAAAAAAAAACATTCCTCCATGGAAACAAATCCTTCACCTACGACAAAATATATGGAACAGCTGATTTTTTTTTTAGTTTTGACAAAAATCGCTGCACAAAAGTTGTTAGTTTTGATGTACAAAATAAGCCCCTAAAAGGATGCTAATTGATTAGAAATAACCCTGTATAATTTAACATAAAATATACATTAGTATAACCTACCATATTTATATACGTATTATAGATCAGATAAAGCATCGGCCTGTCAGGCCGCTCGTCGCCAGTTATGTTACAAAAAAAAACACGTCACCAGTAAAGGTTAATAGGCATCAGTGGAGCCAAAGCCAATGCTGAGAGGCCCTGATGAGGGCACAAGGAAACCTATAGTGAGAAATCAATTTAAAAAATAATGAGCTTTTGTGGAAAACTTTTGGACGATTTACAAAACTAGTCTATGGAATGAGGCACGGTACCGGCCAAATAATGCCTTATTTCAAATATTCAGGCGGATAATGACTTGCCATCCACTAAATAGGCCCTCCACTACTACAGCTACCGTATATTGGCGCCGGAGGGGCAACATTGGTGTGGTTAGGATATCGAGAGGTGTGCTAAGAGCTACTAACGGCGGCGGAGTTATGCCCTTTAACATATCCACCTTCGAGCTCAGGTTCTTAACTCTTGCGGTTTCCACTCCAAACCAGCGGTTAAGGCAAGAAAAGAGGCAGGTGTCTCATTTAACCCCAGAGAATCAGGGTTCGCGATGTCGCCACTCTCCGACGGCTTGCCATAAAGCCGCCCCTGCGCGTGTATTCGTATTATTAGGTATTAATATAATAAAACCGAAAGTGTGTTTGTTGTATTACTAATTTGTTCCTCTTTCACACAGCAACTGATGATTTTTGACATGAACATTGTTTAAAAAACGGAAAGTGAGATATGCTACTTTTTTTTTCGAAAAATAAAATGTTCCCATAGAATACCACAAAATTTAAAATATCATGCGGGCGAAGCCGTAGACAAAAGCTATAGTAAGTAATATCGTCGCTTTGGTGGTGAAGGGAGCTAACCCAGAAAATCAAGTTTTGAGATAATGAGCAGTTAAGGGACAAGGGTCAACTACAAAATATATTTTTTATAATATCTTCTAAACCATTGGTCCGATTTTGATGAAAATTAGTCTTATAAGGAAAATAGCCTTATTGAATCCCCGTTTTAATATAATAATTGGTAATTATTTATGTAACTAATTTGACTAAAAATGTGGGTTGACCTCTGTTCACCATTTCACCAGTTCACCATTTCATCACCAAAGCGGCGATATTCAGTATGATAATATAATAATACGTAGGTGTACTCGATATCAAAATGTAACCAAGAAGATTCTAAAAAGTAATTAAAGGATTTACATGAACGTGCGCTAACCGTAAGACGAGCACTACGAAGCTCTAACTGCAACTAATGTAACTGGAACTCGGTTTGAATAAAACGCTTGTTTCTATTCCCTAGACTTTAGAATATGTTACTTAGCTTCTTTAAACGAATCGAGTAAAATTCTAGTTTTCTTAAATCACTTTTTGTGGTCAACGTAGAAGAGGAATCAAGAAATTTAAATTGCGACGTTCTTATTTGCTATTGCTTCAAGTTCAGTTTCAACTTTGAAGAAAAGCGTCTACTTGACCAGGACGCCAAACGCCTCATCAATAACCCAAAGTTTTTTATTCCTAGGTAAGTTTGGTTTACATAAACTGAGACGCGTTATAATCATATAACTTATACGACTAAGCTTAGCTTACACTCATATTTACAGGTTAAGACGCAGGTGAAGCAGTAGTTAATATTAAAAATGGCCTAACAAAGGTACTGATAAAACCGAATCGAATTAGCGGTCATAGCGTAGATAGGAACTAGAACTGCGGCGAAAGTGCGCGATATTGATACACTACTATCAGCTGCTTAACGGCCGAATTGATAATCCTCATGCATTGGGTCGCTGCTCGCTGGCGGTGCCGGACCGGCCTCGCCCCTCGCGAGCTTGTAGAGTGCGTATGCTGTTCCAGATGCCGCCCGTGCGCACCGACACAGCTCTCTATGCTCCTACGACCCGCGTCATTAATCTGCTTAATCTGATCGTTAATTAATTATCATTTATTAACGATCTGATTGCTCATACACCGGATAGGATATATTTTGTTTTAAATTCAATGATATGTTAAACGCATGCATAAGTTTTTTAAGTTGATAAGTTCTTTTTTATTAGTAATTTTGTTAATTTTTTTTAGTCTATATTTCTGGCTTTCTATGCGTGTTGGCTAGTCTAGGCTGTATGCATAGCAAGTAATTGTTGTTAGTAAATAAATAAATAAATAGGCTTTCCTCTCTATTCTTTCGATGTTTTTAAGCGATTGCGGCAGTTAAGAAACGTTCAGAACGGTCTGATTTCGGATGGGTGCCTGCTGGTGGTATTTACAGCTGAGCGCTGCTGTAGCTCGGATGACTTGTTAAATTGTGGGTCTTACTTGTTTTAACCTATTAATCATGTCAGAGGCCTTTAGGCGTAAAACCCTGACACCAGGACTTGTCACCTGGCTTATGCGAACAGACTTTTATTCCTCAACCATAGGACGTCCACTGCTGGACATAGACCACCTCTTTAGATTTTCAATAAGACAACTTGATAGCGGCTTGCAACTCGAGAACTTTTCAGATGAAACCAAAATAAAATCTTGTAGAAAAGGAAAAAATAAATTGACTAATCATGTAGTTGTATTTTTTAAATAAAATACGTACAATAGACAACTCTATTAGATTAGCAATCGAGGAATCAATCTGCTCCGAACCATTTGACGTAGGTAGCGACACGTGGGCGTACTCAGGATTGTGCTAAAAGGGAGAGGGAGGATGACGTCAAGCTTTAACTAGGTTAAATTAATTAATAAATCCTTGTTGTAGCAGAAGGTTTAATGTCAAATCCAAATTAGGTTAAAATTAATTGTTAAAGCTACAGCAGCGCTCAGCTGTAAATGCCACCAGCGGGCACTCATGCGAAGTCAGACCATTCTGAACGTTTCTTAACTTCCGTGATCGCTTAAAAACATCGAAAGAAAAGAGAGGAAAGCCTATCTACGCTATGACCGCTAGTTCGATTCGGTTTATCTGTAACTTTACTAGGCCATCTTTAATATTAACTACTGCTTCACCTGCGTCTTAACCCGTAAATAAGAGTGTAAGTTAAGTCTATTCGTATAAATTATATGATTATTTCATACCGTTGGCTTTTCGGTGAAGAAAAACATCGTGAGGCAACCTGCATACGTCCGTAGAAGAAATTCGATGGCGTATGTGAATCCACCAACCCGCACTAGGCCAGCGTGGTGGATATGGCCCAAACACCCTTCGTGGGTAGGCCTACGTCCTGCAGTGGACTATTAAAAAGGCTGGTACAGTACAGTATATGATTATAACGCGTCTCAGTTTATGTCGTCCTCCTCGACGTGTCCGTCAATAGCCTCTATGATAACCTCTATGAGATGGCACTCATACCTCTTAGACCGGAAGGTCGTAGTCAACTATGCCAGAGCGGCAAGCGAGAGGAAAACAGCTAAAGGATGTGACCCACCTTTTTGAATGTAATTCTAGACTTGTTGCTGCGACTACTAGAGACAGAGGGAGTTTACTGTCAAGCTTTCGCGGACGACGTCGTCCTCGTGTTTACAAGTCAGTCATTGACCATCATCGAACAGCAGGCCAATCACGCGCTAGATATGATTGTGGAATGGGGAGTACGAAATAAACTCAACTTTGCAGCGCAAAAAACCAAAGCGATGCTGTTAACAAGAAAGTTGAAGTATGAACCCCCAAATTTAAACATGTCAAGCATTCAGCTTAATTTTGTTGAAGAAGTCAAGTTGTTAGGTCTATTGATCCACCGAAAGCTCAATTTCAAAATGCACATAAACGCCCAGTGTAAAAAGTAGCTAGCATTTACAAACAGCTCGCGTGCGCAGCGAAAATGACCTGGGGACTGAACAGCGAACCATCCACGTCGCAGTGGTGAAACCTATCATCATATTTGCCTCAAACGTATGGGCGCAAGCGGCAGACATCGAGGAAAACAAGTCTCATTTGAACGCACTCCAAAGAGGTTTTGCCCAAAAAATTCTGAAAGTCATATCGTACTGTTTCTCTCAAGTCAGCACTCGCCCTCTCAGGTCTACTCCCCATTGACCTGCGAATCCTGGAAGCGGCAAGCCTGTACAGAGCGAAGAAAAACTTGTCCCAAGAATATCTTCCACCAGAAGTGGAGCTCGAACGAAATGTCAGCTACCTAGACCAGCCACACCTGTCCACCCAGACATCTGTCGAGTTTGAGCTTCTAGAAAACACCTCAAATCTATCCGATGGACCCCAAATCTTTACAAATGGGAGCAAGGTCAAGGGTGAAGTCGGTGCAGCCCTAAACTGGCGGGAAAATAGCAGGGAAGTCAAGTATTCAAAATTAAAGCTACACCTCGGAAGCACAGTCTTCCAATCGGAACTTTATGCTCTTTACCGAGCGACTCAAATGGCGCCTATAAGCGGAATCTCTGAGCTCAACATTTTGAGTGACTCACGATCTTCACTCAAACTGCTTCGGAACCCCAAAACGAGTCATCCTTTGGCAAAGAGAATAAAGGAACATTGAATGAATCGCCCGAAGCGTTTTGTTTTGTCACTATTTTTTAAGAGTTGCGCTAAACTGAGAAACTAGGCATAGGTATTTTCTTTTTTGCTGAAATATTTTTACTTTCCAGTACCATCGCAATATTGAATAGTAACTATTAGACATGTTTTTCAATATTGAAGGGGGGAATTATAATACATACATAGCCCCCAGTCATTGCGCCCTAAATCCGTCCTTCACGTATTGACGTATCCCAGCAATCCGTTTTATTTGAACGAATCGCCTCGAGGCGTCTCGTTTTGTTTGTATTTTGGCTTACATTTTTTGTTATGTCACTACTCCTTCGAGAGTTGTATTGAGTAATGAATGCGGATTCAGGCTGGTTTTGTGTATTTTATTTTTAGTATTATGACTAAAAATATATTATAATAAGTCCATCAGATAGACTATCAAAAAATATTAGACACCATTTTTTTCTTTTGTCAATGCAAAATTTGATGAAGATAATGGAGAATCGAAAACCCGCGTGACGTCACAAGTCACATACAAATATAGACTTCTGTCAAAAAAGTGACGTCACGACCCCCAATTCCAAACTTTGACAAGGTTCATCTTTGTCATTTGTAAGAATGACAAAAGAAAAAATATGTGTTCAATACTTTTTGATAATATAACTCCCCGTGAGTATCTAACTTCTGATAATAATATTTTTATTCGGTTTAGTCGCAAAATGACAGAAGCTCAAAATGAACTCATCATGTCTATTGTATCTTGCAGCGTGGGCTATTTTTGTGTGTCCACCTACATTCTATGTGACGGTCTGCTTCACAATATTTAATAATGCTTCACAATATTAATAATAAATTCACAATACATAATTTAGAAAATAAAACTTGACTGCAATATACGTTTTGTTTAGCTATTATTTTTCTACTAAAACTTGTAATATATTCCACATATTTTTACATAAAAACGACATCAACGCTTAAACGTCACTTGTTTGGTTGTGTTTTTAACTCGGTAACTTTAAACTACATAGATAGATAGGTGGATAATTCTTTATTAGCTTAACCAAATACATGAAAAATAAAAACATCAAAAAATTGTTATACTAAATGGCGGCCTTATCGCTTCAAGCGATTTCTTCCAGGCAACCATGATATAATTATTATACCATTAGAGTTGTACTTACTCTGAACTTTCCCCGGTAATACACAACATTTTAATAAAAATGCATTATAAATTTTAATTTTAATATTCCAATATTAAAGACAGTAAAAATGGCAAAGGTGTGTGAACTTCTAGCTGAGTTGAGCATACGACCACTAGCACTTAAGTAGTTTGTTAAATGTCAATGTTCTAGTTTTATAGTAGTCTATTTATAAACAAGCACACATAATAATTTATGTTGCATACGTAAGATGGACGCGACCACGTTGTTCCAGGACAGATTAATGGATTCAGCCATCGAATTTCTTCTACGGAAATATACAGTGAAATGTAATATAATACGGATTTATACAGTGGCATACAAATGCTTCATAATTATAGATATTTTTGTAAATTAACATATTTATTTTTCTATATTTACCTATATTTACAAAGATGGATTGTGCGAAAGAGATTTAAAATTGGCTGTGTAAAATCACCTTGGTAATTTTCAATTCTACCATACGTGCCAAGTACCCTCAGCAATAATGGCAAGTACATTGTATCTGGTAAAGATTTCATTGGCAATATAATCTTTTATAATGCTCGGGACTTTGATTCATTAGCAAAAGGTGAAGTATCCTCAGGCGGGTTCTGCAAAATAGCTCTAACACAAAAAGCATCCTGTCTTTTTAACCACAATAAATAAGTAGGCAATAAATTCCCACGAGCAGCAATTTGGTCAATTTTGTAATCTTTTCACAATAAATCAAGCTGTCACTAGACATTGTCCCGCCATCATTGTTGCTTTATGATCGTAGATGGAGATTATTCGACGGGTTCCCCATTTGTTCATTAATTCTTCGTGGAACATTCATGTCGTTTTCAAAGGTTTGATACCTAGGCGGGCATTTCAACTGCATGCTTAATTTTCTTAATGGCGATTGCGTCATCGTCTTAGTTATAGATTTACTTTAAACAGAAGAATTCACTTTTTTCACAAAATAGACGTCGAGCATGCCGTTTTGTTATTACAACAATTAAACAAACAAACGAGCCTCGCGTCTAGCCTTTGCACGAGTGCGAGCAATGCGCGGATGCATTACGCCAAACAGAGCGGCGCGCATTCGCAGGAACGTTACACATACAAATACTTGAGAAAATACTCTTATCTATACTCACAGTTTGACTGCCTCGGTGCCTCAGTGGTTAATGACCCTAACTTCCGAGTCAAAGAGGCGTGGGTTCGATCCCCGCCCAGGGCTAGTATTTATGTGATGAATAATTATGTGTTTGCTCTGTGTCTGGGTGTTATTTAGTTACCATCTATATAAGTATGTATATATAGTAAAAATAAGTATATGTAGTATATCAGTATCTAGCAGCCATATCACAAGCTTTGCTTAGTTTGGGGTCAGAGGTCGTATGTGAGATTTATTTATTTATTTATTTATTCTATTACAACATTCAAAAACTTACAGTTAATAAACCAAAACGGTTTTGAGCTTAAAATAACTTATCTCTAAACACTTAAGAATAATTACAAATATTAGGCAAGCAAATAACACAGTTTCGAATTATTTCACTGAGTTTTGAAAATAATAAATCGGTATCAGTTTGGCGAGCAATCAGTTCGTTGAGCAGTGTGAGTGCGTGGTGCGTGGGCGCGTACCGCGCGGTGTCGGTGCGGGGGGCCGCGAGCGGCGCCAGCAGCGATTAAATGTAGTATGTCGCAGTAATGGACGACTAGCGCACACTTCCGTCTCAACTCTAGTGTGTTCAGCCCTACCATCCCAGTCACAAATAGGGAAGGATATGACCAGGTAGGATAGTAACCATACATTTTCTTATAGAGAAAACGTGCAAATTTTCTTTGAATTCGTTCAAGTAAAAGGGCATATTTCTTTTCGTGTGGGTCCCATATTAAAGAATTAAATTCTAGTTTGCTCCGCACTAGCGCATAGAAGAGAGACAGTATGCCATCCTTGTCGTTGAACCTGGCCGACTGCCTCATTACAAATCCCAGAGATTTATACGCTCTTTTGCACAACTCCACAATGTGAGTATTAAATGTGAGCTGTGTGTCGAGCGTGAGGCCTAGGTCTCGCACCTCTGTGACGCGCTCAAGCGGAACCCGATTCATATTATAGTCATAATCATAAGCCGAGCGAGATCTGGTAAAAGTTATTATTTTACATTTGGAAATGTTAAATTCCAACTTATTCCGCTCGCCCCACTTAACGACACTATCAATGTCACGCTGTAGCGCTTCACAGTCCGAGAGACCACCTATACCTAAGAACAACTTGAGATCGTCCGCGAACATCAAACATTTAGCCGTTCTCACAACTTTCGGCAAATCGTTAATCATAATCGTGAACTGAGTCGGTCCGGTAGTACTTCCTTGACTTACTCCAGAAAGAGTCATGTAGGGAGCTGATCGATATCCTAGATGATAAACATATTGTACACGATTAGAAAAGGAGTTAGAGAAAAATTTTAGCAATTTTGGACAGAACCCTATCTCAGCAAATTTCTTTAGTAAGATATCGGTATCGACGCGATCAAACGCTTTTTTAAAATCGAAGTACGCGGCATCTACTTGCTCTCCCTGGTCCATACTAGCCGTCGCATAATCCACAAAATTGGCGAGATTGGTAGCTGTGGACCTTCCTGAGCGGAATCCGTGCTGGCATTCGCTCAACAGAGGCCGGACTTGCAAGGAGATTCGGCGATTCAGGATTGACTCGAAGACTTTACCAAATGCTGAGAGAACGGCTATAGGCCTGTAATTTTCGATTTTCGATTTGATCTCCGTCTTAGGTATAGGTGTCACTCTGGAAACTTTCCAAGTAGCCGGATAGATGGAGCTTTCAAGAGATAAGTTAAAGATATGCAGAAGTGGTATTTCCAAAGCCCGTGCGCAATCTTTAATAAAGAATGGCGGTATACCATCAGGTCCAATGGATGAATTCGCTTTTAGTCGTCTAACGGCATAATAGAGATCAGTTGACGTTATACTGTCAATGGCTATGCGCGCCGAGCAGAGCGGGTCGCTGGAGGCGTCCCGCTCGGCGGCCTCGGCGGACAAGGTAGGAGCGTCGGTCAAGAACACAGACTCAAAGTACCGAGCAAATGCGTTCGCAGCGTCCTCTCCAGTGACCAACTGACCTTCATACTCAAATTCATCAAAAGGATTTCTGTCTCCTTGTTGATCCTTTACAAATTTCCAAAAGTTTTTGGGATCTTTTGAAATGCTGAGTTCAGTTTTGCGAATATAAGACTCATAGGCCTCTTTTATGAGTTGTTTTGAAAGATGCCTATAAAATCTGAACATTTCAAGATTAAATTCTTCATTAAATTCTTTAAATTTTTTTAAATGGAAATATTTGTTTTTAAGATTTAGAATTATTTCTGGTGTAAACCAAGTCGGGTATTGAAATTTAGAATTAAAGTTAAATCTTCTTTTTACCGGAACGTGGTTATATAATATTGCTCTAATTTTCTTATAAAACAAATCAACCACTTTATCCACGTCGTTAGCTGACAACACTTCGTCCCAATCTAAACATTGAAATGAAGCATATAGTGACTGAAAATCGGCCTTACGGAAGTTCCACTCTGGAGCAGCATCTTCGGGGGGAGGGGGCGGACAAGGGCGCGGTGGCAATGGGGCGCGCGGCCGCGGGATACGCAAGCGCACCTCCAGCGCCGGATGGTACGCATCCTCCGGCTCAATTACCTTTATGCCACCTAGTACACTCACACACTCGTCGCTCAGACTACTCATCACTAAGTCCAATATAGTATTGTACGCATTCGTTACAGTGTTATGTTGCTGCAGTCCACAGTATGCCAATAATGAGTTGAATTGCAGATTTATATTTAAACTACAAGAATTGAGGTTGAAATCTCCTGAAATTATTACATCCAACTTAGAATATTTTGTTACAGCATTTTCTATAACCAAGAACAATTTCAAATATGTACCTTCATCAGAGTTAGGAGGAATGTACACTACACAACATAATATTTCTTTAAATTTTAAAGTCACAATAGAAATGATGATTTCCAGATCTGAAGTATAACCGTCGATATCTAAAACCTGCCGAATTTTATACTGGTCCCGGACACCGAACAACACGCCACCCCATCCCGCGTCTCCCGGTCTGTCCCTTCGCAGTATCTTGTATCCAGCAGGAATAAATTCAGCATCGCTAATACTGCTTATCAGAAATGTTTCGGTGAAAGCAAATACATCGGGTGCCTCTTGTAATATTGCCAACTTGCACTTATCCACCTTTGTACGCAGCCCTCGAACGTTCTGATAAACATACTTAAATGTCTTGAACTTAGTTTTAGCTTTCTTGCCGTGAGTTTCGAAACCCACCGCGCCAAGGTTTTATGTAGACGTCTGTAGCCCAGTGCTGTGGGTCCATGTATGTTTCTATTTTTTTCGTAGGCACTGAAAGTTTGAAGGACGCGTAGTCGCCTCTGGGTTTTAGCGCCTCGACAGTGCACTTATCACCTGGACAAATAGTGTTCAAATGCTCGGCTACTTGCTCGGATGTTGTTCCAAACTTCACGTAGTATAGATGGAGATAAGTTTTCCGATCAGCTGCTTGCAGGACAGTGGTACCCGGAGCAGCAGTACCACAAGTTGCGTTCGTTATAGGCCGTCGAGAACGCCGCGACTTCACTTCAGTCCAGTCAGAACCATTGCCGTTTACGTTTGCGACATTTGGAATAGCGTCAATAGTTATAATGCCGTCGTCAGTACACAGCGGTGTTGTAGGCGTCGCAGGTGTAGCAGATGCGCTCGTAGTAGGGACTACGAGGCTCGATGACGTCGACGCAGCGCCTGCGGCGGGGGTCGCCTGACCGGTTGCCTGAGTGAGCGGCGATATGGCTCTTCTCGCTTTAACCGGCCGGTTAAGCTCGACGATTGCCGACTTGGCCCGAGTGCTAGCCTCTCGAACGGGCCGCTGAGTCGACGGAGCCACAGTTGTAGTTTGCTTACCCTCCGATAAAATTAATTTCGTTGTTGATGCTTTTTCTGCCAAATTTTTAATCACGTAATTTTGCTCGATTACTAGCTTCTTTAACGATAACACTTCGTTCTGCAGATTTAGCACAGTTTTCGTCAACTCACGGACCAAACCTTCGGTACGTTCTGCCGACATTTCAAATTATTTGAAATAAAAACACGGATCGAAACAAATAGCCACAGAGAACAAATAGAAACAGAGATGTCCCCAAATATTTATTTATATCAATCATATAACGTCAATTGTTTTTTTAATAGTTTTTATCGTTAGATTATATTGGCTCCCCTATAGATTTTCGAAAATACCAGCTGAAAGCGCGTTGAATCCAGTCCAATGCTGAGGTTCTAATGAAATTGTCAGTTCACCATGTGGATGGGTATATGCGAATGAAAGAGAATTTATCAACCCATCGGTCACCACTTCACTAGTTTCCGTGCTATGTGCCCAGTTCACTGTCACTTAAACTCATTTTTATCCTGAAAATACATCAAACAAGGATACACTTACTCAACGGTTGCCACAAAAGCCGCCGGTGGTTTTCATACAATTTTAATCTGTATAAATCAATTTAATCTCAATTTAGTGGCTCGGCGTTAGTGGTTGTTTCTGTGGCTCGAGTGACACAACAATAAAATTTAAAATGGGTAACATAATAATGAAGATATTATCAAAAAGTCATATTTAGTCAAAATCTGAAAATCTGTTTAAAGTAAACTTTCCTGTTTTAATTTCCTTTCTACCTAGAAGCAGTTTCAGGGCTACGAATGTACGGTTAGTTCATTTAACTTGCGTAGGTAAAGCAAAAGGTAAATTTGCGTTGCAAATTAAAGTGGCAGTGGACAGTTCAAAATTCTCGAATGGAGACCACGGACCAGCAAGCACAGCGTAAGACATCCACCTGCTAGGTGGACTGAGGATATAATAAAGATCGCAGGAACGCGCTGAATGCAGACCGCTTTCAACAGGCCTATTTGAAAATGGAGGAGGCCTACGTCCAGCAGTGGATGTCTTACGGCTGATATATAGATATATTCAGCGCAAATCTTACTACAGATTAATTAATTAAAAAATCATCACTCACTGGGGCACTGTTATTGTATTTAATTTAACATAAGGGAATCGTCGACGCAGCGCCGCTCGCCCTACGACTCCTGAGTAAGAAAACACAGATCCACAACTTTAAAATAAAATACATCAAGGTTGAATATAGTAAATAGAATAGTCAATATAGAATTTAGTTACAGACAAATTCTGTTCTTTTTCATGAACGTACGTAAGTGTAGTAGTACGTTTTCCTCCTGCGTAACGCAAGGTACATAATGAAGGTATTCGCAAATACAATATGGTCACACGCGTACCTACCTCTGTTGCAAGAAATAAGGCAATACCATTATAAATCACTTTATAGAGTACGAGATATTCAATATTAGTTGTTATATTAACCCCTATTTTTTTCAAAACCTTATTTAGTACGGAAGAGTGAATTATTTTTCTATAACACAGAATTGTTTCTTTCTTAAAAATTAGCTTATAATTTTCAAAACACTCAGTTCTTGAGTTGAGAGATAACTACACTTCAGAGATGCCTCTCAATAATTTACGCGTACCTATATTCTATCTCAGTAGTACATAGTGGCCGTGGGGTGCCGGCAGAGTAGAATAGCACCCCCCTCTTGTACCAGGTGTCGTAAGAGCCGACTGAGGTACTACGGAACCGACAGTTGGCGGTATAACCATCCAGAACAGCGTAGCTAAAATGCAACAGGGCGGGGATGGGCAGCAGCATCCTCGTCGCGAGAGCTACGCCCTGCGATTGCCAACACGCTTGCCCAGCGCGGCAATTATGGGCAAAATCCCCCTAATATGATAGCACAAAATAAAACCAGGCCCCCAGTCCCCGGCAGCTCCACTAGTCCTGGTTCCGGCAGCGACCACGGTAACGGCGGAGCAAGGGGTGCTAAGAATCCCCGGCAGAGATCCGGCTGCCACCCTAACCGACGACGACTGGCCCTGGCAACATATAACGTGCGCACTATGAGGACTGATGAGAAGATTGCGGAACTGGAAGAAGAGTTGGGTAGGTTGCGATGGGATATTATGGGGTTATCTGAAGTCCGTAGAGAGGGCGAGGACACGATAACCCTGAAATCCGGCAACCTACTGTACTACCGGGAAGGTGACCAACGGTCCCAAGGTGGTGTCGGCTTTCTCGTTCACAAGTCTCTCGTTAACAACATCATTACCATCGAAAGTGTGTCGAGCAGGGTTGTATACCTGATACTCAGAATATCCAAACGATATTTGTTGAAGGTCATCCAGGTATACGCACCGACCTCGTCACACCCAGATGATGAAGTGGAGGCTATGTATGAGGACGTAAGTCGGGCCATACATACGTCTAAGACCCGCTTCACGGTTGTTATGGGAGATTTCAACGCAAAGTTGGGCAAGAAAAGCGATGATGAGTTGAGAGTGGGGCAATTTGGATTTGGGCAACGGAACCCCAGGGGCCACATGCTGGCAGACTTTCTGGAGAAAGAGCAACTCTTCATGATGAACTCTTTCTTCCAGAAGCCACCTCGCAGGAAATGGACCTGGATGAGTCCCGACGGTACCACGAGAAATGAGATAGACTTCATCATGACTAGTGAAAAACGGATATTCAACGACGTCTCCGTGATCCACAGGGTAAAAACCGGCAGTGATCACAGAATCGTCCGAGGCAAACTGAATATCAACGTTAAACTCGAAAGGTCCCGTCTGATACAGTCTACGCTCCGACCTTCTCGTGCCCACATACAAAACCCCGAGAACTTTCAGCTCGAGCTCTCAAATCGCTTTGCTTGCCTGGAGAACTTTGCGTCAGTGGACGAGATCAATAACGGGCTCGTAGAAACTGTCCAAACGGTGGGTTCTAAATTCTTTAGACCCCGCCGTTCAGATAGACCTCAGAAATTCTCCGATCATACTCTAAATCTCATGGCCGAACGACGCTCGCTAAGACTGCAGTCTTCCGATGATGCAAAGTCATACAGGCGGCTCAATAGACAGATTTCAAAATCGGTGCGGTGCGACATTCGTCTCTTTAATACTAAACATGTTAAAGAGACAATAGAGCGGAACAAAGGCTCCAAAGTGTTCGCGAGGCATTTTTCTATTGGGCAAAGCCAGTTGACAAAGCTGAAGAGAGAAGATGGCAGTATAGCGTCAACCAAGGCAGAGGTATTGCAGGAGATCGAAAGGTTTTACGGACAGTTATACGCCTCGGTAGCAAAGCCTGTAAACAGCGCGGCCAAAGACCCAAGAGCCAAGCTGACCCGACACTTCACCGAAGACATCCCGGACATTAGCCTGTACGAGATTAGGATGGCCCTGAACCAACTTAAGAACAATAAGGCGCCGGGTGACGACGGAATCACTTCAGAGCTTCTGAAAGCGGGTGGAACGCCGGTACTAAAAGTCCTTCAGAAGCTATTTAACACCGTCGTCCTCGAGGGCATAACGCCAGAAGCGTGGAACAGAGGCGTGGTGGTGTTGTTTTTCAAAAAAGGTGACAACACCTTATTGAAGAACTACAGACCCATCTCACTTCTGAGCCATGTTTATAAGTTGTTTTCAAGGGTCATTACGAATCGTCTCGAACGCAGGCTTGATGACTTCCAGCCTCCCGAACAAGCCGGTTTCCGGAAGGGCTTTGGCACCATGGACCACATACATACGCTGCGGCAGGTTATACAGAAGACCGAGGAGTATAACCTGCCACTTTGCTTGGCGTTTGTGGACTATGAGAAAGCCTTTGATTCGGTTGAGACATGGGCTGTGCTTGAGTCTCTTCAACGATGCCGTATTGACCATCGGTACATTGAAGTGCTGAAGTGTTTGTATAATAACGCCACTATGTCGGTTCGAGTACAGGAAGAGAGCTCCAAGGCGATCCCTTTGAAGAGAGGCGTAAGACAGGGAGACGTAATATCTCCGAAACTGTTTACTACTACTCTGGAGAACGCCTTTAAGCTCTTGGAATGGAAAGGACTCGGCATCAACATCAATGGCGAATACATCACTCACCTTCGATTTGCCGACGATATCGTGGTCATGGCAAAGTCGATGGAAGAACTAAGCACGATGCTCGAAGGCCTTAATCGAGTCTCTCAACAGGTGGGTCTTAAAATGAACATGGACAAGACAAAGGTCATGTGTAATTCTCATGTTGTACCCACCCCTATTTCAGTTGGGAACTCGGTTCTTGAAGTCGTTGACTCGTACGTCTACCTAGGACAAGTAGTCCAGTTAGGTAGGTCCGACTTCAAGAAAGAGGCCAATCGCCGAATCCAACTCGGTTGGGCAGCGTTTGGGAAATTGCGTAACGTCTTCTCGTCCGACATACCTCAGTGCCTCAAGTCGAAAGTTTTCGACCAGTGTGTGTTGCCAGTGATGACTTATGGCACAGAAACGTGGTCTCTCACTATGGGTCTTATTAGTAAGCTCCAAGTAGCCCAACGAGCCATGGAGAGGGCTATGCTCGGAGTTTCTCTGCGAGATCGAATCAGGAATGAGGAGATCCGTAGAAGAACCAAGGTTACCGACATAGCCCAGCGGATTGGCAAGTTGAAGTGGCAATGGGCAGGGCACATAGCGCGGAGAACTGATGACCGATGGGGTCGAAAAATTCTCGAGTGGAGACCACGTACCGGCAAGCGCAGTGTAGGTCGTCCACCCACGAGGTGGACGGATGACCTTATTAGGACCGCAGGATCGCGCTGGATGCAAGCCGCTATCAACCGGTCTTATTGGAAATCATTAGGGGAGGCCTATGTCCAGCAGTGGACGTCCTATGGCTGAAATGATGATGATGATGATGATGAGTACATAGGGGCGGCCTATGTCTAAAAATAAACTTCTTACTGCTGAAACCAACGAATACTAACCCCCATTATGCTCAAGATATGGCAAATTTACTTACATCCTACTAGATTATAGTAATTTTAGTCAGTTCAGGGACTAAATTAATAGTTATGTTTTGAAATATTTTATACCTCTGTTTGATTTTATATTCAGCGGCTGTGATTCGTCAAAAGCCGCCCAATGATTGATGTGTTCTATAAATAAATTAACTTTTTAACTTGAATGGAGGTTTGGGCTCAGGCGCTTGTTTTGATCGGTCCCGCTTCCGGGTTGTATTCGCATTTTTCTCTTGAACTTTGTGCAATTTTTAAGCAAATAACACAAGTTTGACTGTTGTTTTCGAGACTGTAACAGCCTTTTTAATAGTCCATTGCAGAATGTAGGCCTACCCACGAAGGGTGATTGGGCCATATCCACCATGCTGGCCCAGTGAGATGTATAACTTTAATTCAATTAAGTCACGAAACAAATAACAGTTAATACTTTGCATACATACATTTATAAAATTATAAAAAAAACACAAACGTATTTCTGTTTACATACGCCATTGAATTTCTTCTACGAACGTGTGCAAGTTGCCTCACGACGTTTTCCTTTGCCGAAAAGCCAGAGGTGCGAAATTCCGTACATAAATTAAATTAATAAATTCCAAAGAACTCATTGGTACGGAACCGGGATTTGAACCAACTATTGTAAGGCGGGTGTAACTGCTAGGTCATTATTTTTTCAAAAGTAATTTGGAGCGTCTGGTAGACGCGACGCGTGACCAAAATGCCGCCAGCATGCTGGGCAAGCTGCCAACAGGGACATTTGAATTATCTTTGGACCTTCACGGGTCTTTGGTTAATCCAATAGCTTTTTATGTAGGAGTAGTTTAATTTTGTAGTTTTAGGTTAGGTTCGGTCGCTAATTTTGTTAGGTAAATGTTAATCTCTCTAAAAAAGATCTAAAAATGTCTTCCATGGTCTGCTTTTTCCGTATTTTTCTGTTCTGTTTACATAAACTACCGTGCCGTGGTGGCCTAGAGGTAGTGACACCCGCCTTGCAATCGTGAGGTCGTGGGTTCAAATCCCGGTCCCGTACCAATGAGTTCTTTGGAATTTACGTACGGAATTTCACACCATTGGCTTTTTTGGTGAAGGAAAACATCGTGAGGTAACCTGCATACTTCCGTAGAAGAAATTCGATGGCGTATGCGAATCCACCAACCCGCACTGGGCCAGCGTGGTGGATATGGCCCAACCACCCTTAGTGGGTAGGCCTACGTCCTGCAGTGGACTATTAAAAGGCTGATACAGGTACAGGTACAGGTACATAAACTACAACAAAATACAATACTCTTTTATTGTATTTTGTTGTAGTTTATGATAACAGAACAGAAAAAGTTGAGTCTACCCGTGACTACGGTCGATGCAACTCGGCCGAAACGTCGGGATGAGGAGGTATTTATTTATCTCGTAATTTTAGTGCGCGATTAGTCCCGTAATATATAATAATAATGTGTTCAAATCGCGAAAGTTTAAACACAACAAGAACAGAAAAAAATTTAAAGAGCAGACCATGGAAGACATTTTTAGATCTTTTTTAGAGAAATTAAGGAAAAGGTAGATAATACCATGTCGTACAGAGACGCCAAGAACTTGGCAGAGGACAGAGATATTTTTTTTTTATGTGGATGTTGCCTCTTTGACCAGAAATTGGCTCTTGAATGAAAACCTGAAATATTAACAGAGATTAATGTCAATAAATTCTGTAGGCTTTGATGTTTATTTTAAATAATATTTAATATAATGCAATTTTGTAGTATTATTATCAAAGATACTCAACGCCAATCTGGTCTAGAAAAGGGTTTACATTTGTAAGCAGAGACAATTTTATAAGTTTCTAGAGTTGACCTCTAGACGGGAGGGCTAACTTAAATCAACGAACACTTTAAAAGTTCCAGTTTTTAAAGTACAAGTTGATAAGGAATTTAAGAAGAAAAGCGATTGAAAGTTTGTAGTAAATTTCTGTGCTTTAAAACTTAAAGCCTTATCAGTCTATATTCAAATTCAATTTGAGAAATTTTCGAGGGGACTTACCTAAATAGGCTGAATTTGAAGAACCGTAATTGTACCGTTATAAACTAGCTGGAATTGTAACTTATTTGTAAGAAAATATATTTTCTGGAAACAAGAGCTACGTAACAGAATATAAATTGAGTACTCATCATTACGAACAACGTAAACTACTTACAAGCAATTTGAAAAAACTTTTTGAATAAAACGTATTTTTTTTTTTGGATTCTTATAAGAAGAGAATGTATATTGAAATTGCGAGTATATAATAATATTTTTTATTATCAGTGTCAACAGGTACAGTCTTACACACTGAATTTGATCCTTGGAAATCAGGTACCTTTTGATTTTATGATGGATATTCCGCCTGTCAGAACCAAGCGTTTTTAATCCACATTCCTCGTACGAACAGCCAGAATGTGGAACCCGTTACCTGAGTCTGTCTTTCTACTAAAAGAGGTGTCTTAAAATCTCGAGTAAATCTCAGACCAAAAATTGTGAGACGGAATGTCGTGAAAAGACAAGTGAGGCCGGTTTTAGGGTTCCATACCTCAAAAGGAAAAACGGAACCCTTATAGGATCACTTTGTTGTCCGTCTGTCTGTCTCACCGTCTGTATGAATGTCAAGACTTTTTATCTCGAGAACGCGTAAAGATATAGAGTTGAAATTTAAACGATATACGTACATATATCTATGGTATCTTGCAGTTGTGTAAACGAAAAACTTGACATACACACAGACGGACAGACGGACAACAAAGTGATCCTATAAGGGTTCCGTTTTTTTCGTTTGAGGTACGGAACCCTAAAAAGCTCCTTCTTTTTGAGAGTCGATAAAAAATTAAAACAACTATTATCTGCATAATGCATAAACTAGGAACCAGCTTCGATACTGGAAAATTTTCAGACAATATATAAAGAATTTGATGCTCCAATATTGCCCCGTATTACAAACAAATAACAGAGAAGTTACGTTCCAGCAATGTAGACTGGAGCGCTTCACGCTAGTGAAACATTAATAGAGATATTTTTTTAGCATTGTAACTCTGAACTCTAAAAAAAATTGACCGAGCGAACAAAGAGAGAGAAGGTCTCAGTTTTGACTTAAAAATTTTGCTTTCGTTTGTATGTATCGTTGATTCACCTCTACAGGCTGCATTTTTCAACAAATCTTGACGAAAGTTGGTACCTACTTAGGTTCTATTAATGTACCAGCCTTTTTAATAGTCCACTGCAGGACGTAGGACTACCCAAGAAATGTGATTGGACCATATACATCAGGCTGGCCTTGATAGAATCACTTACGTCGTCGAATTTCTTCTATATTCAATATATATATATATATATATATAACGGAGGCAGAGGTCATCTCCGCTATCAGTAATCATCTTTGCTATCAATACAGTGGGCGTTACGTGGGTAATTGTTGGTTAGAATTATAAGGGTATTGTAACCTTTAAGCACACACTTATTCAGACACACGAAAGTTATTTCACTGGCTTAAGGACTGATACAGAACGCGGATAGTTTCTACGACTTTTTTGCGAACCGACCGCCGCACTCTTATCTCCACAAGTGACGTGCATTTTGTCGTTCGCTACGCCATAGACTCCATCGAGTGTCCATAGACGACACTGGCGTTCCGATTACCCGAATAATTTTGATCTTTTCAACTCGATTCTGACACGGCCATCCTGCTAGCACACGTCCACGTGTGTGAAAAGCATCTTGAGGATAAACAGACAAAGGATATTAACATCTCGGCCACTCCTGACCAATCACTAACTTCTAAAAACTTAACTAATGATTTTCTGTTAACTATTTCGCTAAGACTCTACTAAAGTACTGACTCTACGTTAAACACTCGATCTGAACTTATGTCACGTGACTTAAAATCTAATTTAGTTAACAAGATCTGCAGAGGTAAAAGTACGATTTAAATAACGAAATCAAACAAGCATCACTTGAAAAAATCATTCGTCAAACCTCAAGACTCGTATACAGCTAAAAAAAACTCAAATTATAGAAACTCCCGAGTAAGAAATCTTCCGATCCCCGTGTGGCATCTGTTAACACACGATTGGTCACTGCGGACCCAGACTGCGCATCCATCGCGTGGATCACCCGTGTGGCACCTGTTAACACACGATTGGTCTTTCCAGACCCCGACTGCGAATCCATCGCGTGGCTCGCCTGTGTGGCACCTGTTAACACACATATAGCCTTTCCAGACCCCGACCTCGACCAGTGTTAAACGCAAATCGCGCACCCACGGACTACTTGAGTTGCCCCAAGAGACACCGATTTCTATCGGGCTACGACTACGTAATAACTACTGGCATAGTCGAACCTTAATACGGCCGATAAATCAAAAATACGCTTATAGCAACGTCAGGACTTGAACTCTATAAAAATCTACCGTGTTTTCACTTAGTTTGATTTCGTTTTTAAACATCCGCTAACAAATGACTGCGTTTTAGTTTCGTCTAAATGTAAGTACTTTGAAAAGAAACTAGTACGAGTATCACTCTATTTTTCAAATTAAATTTGAGCCAAGCTATTTCACTAAAGCTATGGTTTCGAAACTCTATCACTAAATAGGTAAAGTGTAAACACCTCAAAATTATTTTTGATAAATTACCGGCAAAGTAACGAAGTCTTATTTGTCCCAAAATATGTTTCTTACCTGTGTTCTTACGCAATTTCGAACTCGCCCTGAAGAAATCTAGGTAGGAAAAATCAGTTACACATTGACGAAAGTATCACAGTTGTAAGGAAAATCATAACACAAACACGATCACAACATTTTGTTTTATTCTAGTCATTACAGTGTAAGAAAAATCAAAAACCACCAAATCATTTCAAAATCATTAAATTTTAGGATGCGGCCATCATTCAAACATCTCATTAGCATACTTACGGACGGTTGATAACGAATCCCTTATCTTTACCTTTAAACTTGTTACCTTTTTGCATTTACCTTAGTAAAAACCTTTACCATTACCTGTGCATAAACTATGCTGGTGGTATTACCTTTACCTACCACCATTACCTTTGCATAAAGAATCACACGAGAAACATTGAAACTTCAAGGTTAAGTCAGGGTTAGGTCACCCTAGTGGCAGATAAAACAATCAAATAACCAAACATGCAGTGAAACAGTCTCATTAACATGGCCACAAAATAAAATCAGCATGTCAAGTCAGCAAATATTCGGAAGTATGATCGTTGTTAGTCACAAAACAAAACATTAAATCTGTTTTGTGTGTAATACGCCTGACCGCTACTTTTCTGTGTAACGACCGTATATTTAGTACCAGATCATAAAAAAGAAATAATTTCATTACCGACATTCTCTCAACTTGTATCGCACCATTTCTACCGTCCTGTCGTCGCGTCGCGGGCGCCGTCCGCGCCGTGTCGTCAACCAGACCGCGTCGTATCGCCCTAGCCGCTTCCAACACATCCGATTATGAGCACTTTCTTCGATTTAATGTACTAAAAGTCAATTATCTTTGGCATAGTAGCACTTAATAATTCACTAAAGGCACTTTTTCACATTTCAAGTTTGAACTCAAGTCACACAACAGATAAATGCAATTCTGTTTCTTCAAACTTTCGTAAACACAAGTTGCGTCATGAATCAAATTGCAACTGTGGCTTTTGCGATAGTTTGTTCTTTGTAAAATCGACTGGAAATTTTCTTGTCACGTTTTATTTCTGCGTTGCAATAAATCAATGTGGGTACCCGCATTTTTATCAATCGTAAAAAGTCCCGTCCAGGGCCAAATGTTTACACTTCGATTTTTCGAACTAAGCACAATGCCAAATGCCGCTTAAATTGTCATCTTTTTCAACCAACAACGAATCCCACTTCTGATAACGGAGGCAGAGGTCATCTCCGCTATCAGTAATCATCTTTGCTATCAATACAGTGGGCGTTACGTGGGTAATTGTTGGTTAGAATTATAAGGGTATTGTAACCTTTAAGCACACACTTATTCAGACACACGAAAGTTATTTCACTGGCTTAAGGACTGATACAGAACGCGGATAGTTTCTACGACTTTTTTGCGAACCGACCGCCGCACTCTTATCTCCACAAGTGACGTGCATTTTGTCGTTCGCTACGCCATAGACTCCATCGAGTGTCCATAGACGACACTGGCGTTCCGATTACCCGAATAATTTTGATCTTTTCAACTCGATTCCGACATATATATTGTATATTCAATATATATAATTATATATACATTGAATAACCTGCATTATATATATAATGCAGGTTTTATTTCACCGAAAAGCCAGTGCTGTGAAATTCCGTACATAAATTTCTAAAAACTCATTGGTACAGGATCAGGATTTGAACTCACGATATCACGATCGTAAGGTAAGTATTGCTACCTCTGGGCTACCACGGCTTGAATTTTACGGATATAATAACAAAACTAATAAACATTTCATAAACTATAACTTTTAAAATTAACCTACTTAAAATTAAAACTTGTACTTAACATTAAAACTAATACTGCCTCGGTGGCTCAGTGGTTAGTGACCCTGACTTCTGGATCAGACAGGCATGGGTTCGATTCCCACCAGGGCAAGCATTTTTGTGTTGAACATAGGTGTTTGCTCTGTGTCTGGGTGTTATTTAGGTACTATCTATATAAGTATGTATTTAAAATATGTATATGTAGTATATCAGCCTCTGGCAGCCATATCACAAGCTTTGCTTAGTTTGGGGTCAGAGACCGTGTGTGAGATATTCCCCAATATTTATTTATTTAATACTAAAATAAAACGTGGCCAGAATGCTGGCGGCGTTGCCTCGCTGAATTACTAAACTAATTTTTTGGCCAAAGTAGATGCCAGCATTCTGGTCACGTGTCACCTCTACCAGTTGCCTTGCCAGATAAAAATAAATAATTAATTGAAATTTGGATTCTCATAAAAATAATAAAACAATATTATTATATTGTCTAGATTCCCCAAGAATTAGGTACTATGTAATAAATTTCAGGTTCATAGCTCTAACCACAGAATAATACAAAGCTGCCTTCAATAAAACTGTATCCCTATACGCTAATAAAGCAGTATTTGTATCTGAGAGAATAGCAACCAGACACGACAGAATGACCGGTCGTTACCAAACTCTTTATTGGACAAACCGCCCAGTCGTCGCGTAAACGAATTACTGACTATTAACGACTATGAACCGTTATTTACGGCGGCCCATACATTGGACATGACTTACCCGTTTTTTGAAATTGTTTGTCTGTAAAGTCGGCCTACGGGCGATAATTTTACGTGGTGACGTTATAAGAAAATACTGTTGAATGAACAACTGAAACAACTCTAATGCTTAGGGCGATCGTGCCTTTCTATCGCGTGTCCCGGTTTTGCCTTTGCACGCTCTGCTCAGGCGAAACGTGACACTTTTTCGAGCGTACAGCGGCAGTTCATCGATTTACAAGACATTGTTGCGTCAAAATAAGGCCTTTGTTTTAAATGTTTTATTTTTTTTTGTCTACCTGCCAGAGAGTTTTAGAGTTTTTTTGATCTATACTTTAAAAATAATTATTTCGTATGGTAGTAAATTATTATGGTCAAGAACATCTTGAGGTAGCGCGTCAAAACTTGCCTATCTAATTTTAGTTTAAATAAAACACTATTAAGTAATTAATAAATATTGATATCGTATACTTCAGTTTGACTCAACTGCCTGAATTTTTGGAAATTTATTCAAAAGCTCTTCTTATATTGGGTGACTGATAAAGGGACTTACTTAGACAGTATTAGGGGCTTATTCTGTACATCAAAACTAACAACTTTTATTCTGCAACTTTTGTCAAAACTCAATAAAAAAATCAGCTGTTCCATACATTTGGTCACGGGCGAACGATATTTTTCTATGGAACAATAATTTTTTTTTTGAGTTTTGACAAAAGTTTTTAGTTTGGATGTACAGAATAAGCTCGTAAAAGGTTGCTCAATGTTTACCAGTCATCCTGTATTCTGAAAGTGTGTTTTCGCAAACTGATATATTTTTAAAAAATTGTATGTAGGCAATATAATTTTTACGTACCATTCTCTACGGAACCCTAATTACTGATGTACGAGGCACCGTTAACGGTTACAGGCACCATTCTTAACGAGTCAGCTTTGTATGGTTCCCGCAATAAAATCGGCATTTTGTTATTTTATAGGACGCCATATATCTTGCTTAGTATCGGATTAACGTCGCCGATATCGCTTGAAACACTGCGGAATAGATAGTAAATTGATTAATGAAGATAGAACGGCTGTAATTTGCATGCCTGCGATTGGTTTATTGAGTTAGCGTTTGTCATTTATAATTATTAGGGGGCAATGAATTTTGTTTAGGCGTTGTTGTGATTTATTATAAATAAATAAATATTTTTACACACGGCCTCTGACTCCAAATTAATCAAAGCTTGTAATATGGCTACCAGAAACTGATATACTACATATACTTATTTTTAAATACATACTTATATAGATAGCAACTAAATAACACCCAGACACAGAGCAAACATCACATAAATATTTGCCCTGGGTGGGGATCGAACCCACGTCTCTTTGACGCAGAAGTTAGGGTCACTAACCACTGAGCCACCGAGGCAGTTATGAGATCGATGGTTTTGGAAGCAGTCTACATTCAGCGTGTTCCTGTTCGTGTTCCTTCTACCTAGTTAGGACGTCCTACGCTGCGCTTGCTGACCCGTGGTCTTCATTCAAGAACTTTACAGCCCTATCGCCCATGTGTTCTTCGAACCATGTCCTTGCCCGCTGGCACTTCAATTTGCTAATCCGCTGGGCCATGTCGGTAACTTTGATTCGTCTACGGATCTCCTCATTTCTAATTCGATAGAACTACATATTAGACAATTATTAAAAAAACCGGACAAGTGGGAGTCAGGCTCGCACACCGAGGGTTGCGTACAAACACATTGTTAAAATAATTAAAATCCTGTTTTTGCGTGTGCTAATGAAGTTATTTTATAAATGATACCTTACATGATACGATTTACTCATTTTGAATTTTGAACCCATATTTTGTGATATTTGAGGCCCTATATTTTTGTGATTTAAATAAAAATGTACAGTTTTCAAATTTATTCCTATAAATGTACTCTGAGACAATACTTTTCGCAAAATTTTATAGTTCTATGTCAACGGGAAGTACCCTGTAGGTTTTGGTTTTTGTGAGTGTCGAAATATGCGGTTTTTTACGACATAAACGGCTTTAACTTTTTTAAACGATAATTGAGAAGTTTTTCTTTAACACAACTGCAAGAGACCATAAATATACGTATACAGTATAAATATCAAGTCGATATCTTTACGCGTTCCCGAGATAAAGAGTCTTGACATACACACAGACAGACAGACGGACAACAATGTGATCCTATAAGGGTTCCGTTTTTTCCGTTTATGTTACGGAACCCTAAAAATGGTAAAATATTAGTTTTTTATTGAAATATCTACAAAATGTTCAAAGATGTACTTTAGCGAGGCACATCTGAATCAGACAGAACGACCGTGACTACGCACAAATGAGCTGTTTACCATTCTATGTTGATCAACTACTCGCGCTTTGATTAATTTGTTTGTGTACTGGCATTGAAATGATGCGCTAATGTGTTGATATTAAACTTCAATCGAGAGCCTGTGTCTATCAATTTGGGACTCTAATTAATATGCAAATGGGAATGTTTTAGCTTAGATGAAATCAGGCCAGAAACTTTTGTTGAAATTACTTTTTACACATATCACACAGCAGTAGCTATTTCGTTTTTACCCTTAGGGTACGGAACCCTAATGAAAAAGTAACGACGTACAATTTCTTGAGTCCTGTAGAAGTTTCACTAACCCAATTATGAACCAAATTCAAGATCTGATCTTTTTTCCTACTCGTTTCACGCGAAATGCCCCTACTCTAATGTTAGGATATAAATATTGGGTCTTAAATATCTTTATAAAATTTCTTGGTTTCCAATTTACTTTTATAAACTTACAAACATAACAATAATACATAATGACGATATACTGGTGTGTTTTATGGGTAGACAGGTCATCAAATTTCCATAAAACCTACCTCGAAATCATGACGGTAATTCTTCGTAGTACATTCGTAGCTCCCTGTCGCAAATTCGTAGCAAGACTCGTAGCATACTCTACGCTGAAAAGCTCTCCTAACAAGCGCTACGGAAACACAACGCAGAAATAATACCCGCTTAAAAACATTGAACGTAGAGTTTATTTTCATTTCACGAAAAGCAGTGAAAAACACTATATAGATTTTAGATCAAAACAGTTAATTAAAACTTGTTATTTCAATACAACATTGCAGGAAAATGCCAAAAATATCATAATATACTATTAACTTCTTAGTGTTTGCTCAAAATGTTTTTGTTTGAAAAACAACACTAAATTACATTTATAAAAATGTGATAATACTGCAATGTGCAATATTTTTATTCATACTCATCATAATGAAAACTTTAAAATAAATGTTTACATATTAAAAAAATATGTACGGAATAATTATGAACGCTGTCGTAACATCCATGATAAGTAAAATCGTGGGTCCCGGTAGTTTTATTCGTTAAGCTCTATTATAGGCTTTCGGGTGGCTCTAAAACTTTAAAAGCAGGGCTAGCCATCCGGCCAACACAATCTAACTTGCTTACTTATTTGTTTATAACGGTAATACTAACTTTCACCCGCGGATTTTACTGCGTCGTACTTTGATTTTTAAAATATCCCAGAGGAAATTTATTTTGTTTATAATAATTAATTTCTATGCATTTTCAACTTTTGCAGTGATCATTTCGTAGGGCGTTTCACTTTTTTCTTCATCTATGCATGAAAGTCTACAGCCGATACAATATCACCTATAGGTGGCAACGTAAACGTTGATATTCTCGGTGATATAATGGACGACAATCCATTACCGTTTTACATGTCTTAATTAGATTTCGGATAAGTAGCCTTTGTAACTTTTCGTCTTTCAAACTATGTTCACGCCAAAAATAATGTCAATCCGTTGTTCAGTTGTTGCGTGAAAGTGGATCAAGCCAATAAACTAACAAACGTACTTTCGGATTTATAATATAAGTAAGGATGTTGAACCTTGACCTTTTGTCCTCAAGATGTGTCCGCTATCAAAGTGTAATAGAGTTAAGTTTATTTACCTGTCCTCAAAAGGGACATAAATAGTCAGAAATGGCCCATTCGCCTGAGCACGCTCCTTAATCTAATAAAGACGTCAAATTGTATTAGATGACGCACAAATCCTCTACACACAAGTGAGATATGTATCTACGACTATAAACTGATTTATTGTATAGGGTTTTTGTTTGGTTCCGCAAATTAATGTGCCATGTATGAGGGCAATGCTTGGTATTTATCTGTGAGATCGAATCAGGAATGAGGAGATCCGCAGACGAACCAAAGTTACCGACTTAACCCAGCGGAGTACCAAGTTAAATGACAGTGGGCAGTGCTCGTAGAACGGCGGATATCCGATGGGGCCGTAAAGTTTTCGAATGGAGACCACAGTCCAGCAAGCGCAGTGTAGAACGTCCACCGTCTAGGTGGACTGACGATATAATACAGATTGCAGGAACGCGCTAGATGCAGGCCGCTTCCAACCTTATCGGAAGTCCATAAAGGAGGCCTGTGTCCAGCAGTGGACGCTCTACGGCTGATGGTTGCATGGATGGAAATTATTATGCAGTTGGAAGCTTTTTTTATCGCAAATAAGTCCGCGTTTGGCCACCAACTTGCCTGATAATAAGCGACGTAGAAGAGTTAAAATATACCAACTCACTCTGACTTTGAATAGCAGATAATATCTCCCAAGAAATAAAGTCGGCAAACTGTTCAATGCCCTGCGGGCTTAGCATACGGACCATAAAATAATACCATCGACGTGTCAAAACGTGACAGAGTTATGATGAAGCATATATCTATCACGTTTGCACGCGTCGATAAACTTTTGTCGTGGTCTTGTATGATAAGCTAGCTGGACGAACAAATTAAAAATGGAATTTTTCTTCTGCTACAGAGATAGTCAAGCCTCCGCTTGTACGTACTGAAAGAAACTTTACAGTATAGGGGTTGTAGTGATACGTCTTTGAACTTGTCCTGTAGTATAAATGGGATGGTAAGATATGGTCGTGTAGCTCTGATGCACATTCTCCGAAATTAATCCTATAGAAAATTGACATATTCGCAACCTTACGCATGTAATTTCGTAGAACGTAGTCGTTGTGCAAAGTGCGCGTTATTGTAAATCATGTTTATTATAGAATCGACCTTCAAAGTCTTGCTTCAAAGTTCGACATTACTTTCAACTTGACGTTTCCACACGTTCCTGAAATATCACACATAGGTTTTTTATAGCTGAGCAAACAGACAATAAATATGATATTGCTAGAAATAATGTGCTATAAAAATCTGTACAAAATGACATCTAAAAATATAAGACGTATAACGATATACATCCAATATTATTAGCTTTTAATTTTCAATACACATGAAGACTACTACTCTTTGTGTTCACAGGATTTCTTTATTTTTTCTTCTCATTTAACTATATAAAAGTTAAATTATTGTCATATTACTTTTATAATAAAATAAATACACTAAACGCGGGACATAAATACAAATATTGAGAAAAGTATGCTTTCAGGAACGACGTTTTCACCCGAAATTTATTTATAACACTCCCTTAAAGATCTCTAATAAAACCGATAGGATGTAAGTTTTATGTCCAGCTGTGGACGTATGTACCTCATCATCATCATCATCTTACCCTTATCCCACTAGGTGGGGTCGGCACAGCACGTTTCCTTTCGCCTCTTCACTATATCATACGTCATCTCATCACCAACTCCTTTTTCTCGCATATCATTTTTTACAACTTAACTGTGGACAGGGACCAGGGACCTAAAGCTGAAAAAATGTTGATGATCACACATCATACGTCATTTCATCATCAAATACGTTTTTCATTCGATTCAAAACTTAAAAGTTCAATATTCGATTCCAGCAGCCGTGAGCCCATCGCGTAGGTATAATATTAGAGAAATTGCAAACTTGAAATGGACGAAATTGAGACACATTTCAAGAAGCGAAATCATTTAAGGCACTGTCGGGGGCGGAAATCCGTCATACGGTGCGCCTCACACAAGTATAATTAGATTCTACGGGTCGATGTTACTTTTGCGAGCTCAATTTTGTATTTTATTTGCTTCTTTTTAAATTTTTATCGTGTTTTGAATCTCTGGGGAGCGCGGTTTTGTTTTTATCTCACGGTTCGTATTGTAGGAGTTTGAAGATTGGCGTCACGGGTTTTGTTCAGGATATATTGTTTTTTTTTTAGAGTTGAAAAGGATGAATACATGTTTTTGAAGTTTCGTGTTAGTAAAATAAAACCGGTCAAGTGCGAGGCTCGCACACCAAGGGTTCCGTACAAATCCAGAAAATTTCACAAAATTTGGAAGTAGGTTGTTAAAATCTATATACTATAACCACAGACAATGAAGTTTATTTTTTCACTTTTCTCGTCGTATATCGAAAATTACACATTGTTAAAATAATCAAAAACCTGTTTTAGCATTTGCTAAAGAAGTTTTTTTATATGATACCTTACATCATACGATTTACGCACATTGAATTTTGAACCCATATTTCGTAAATTTTGAGGCTCAATTTTTTTGTCATTTGAATAAAAATGTACAGTTTTCAGATTTATTCCTATATGTGTACTCTGGCACAATGCTTCTCGCCAAATTTCATATTTCTGTGTCGACGGGAAGTACCCTGTAGGATTTGATTTTTGTAAGTGTCGAAATATGCGGTTTTTTACGACATAAACGGCTCTAACTTTTTTAAACGATAACTGAGAAGTTTTTCTTTTACACGACTGCAAGAAATCATAGATATACGTGTACAGTTTAAATTTCAATTCGATATCTTTACGTGTTCTCGAGATAAAGAGTCTTGACATACACACAGACGGACAGACGGACAACAAAGTGATCCTATAAGTGTCCGTTTTTTCCGTTTGAGGTACGGAACCCTAAAAATATATAAATAAAGAAGTATGTGTTGATATAATATCTATTTAAATATAGGTACATAATATAATACACGCAAAAACATATATGCAATGAAGAGATCCGCAAAGTTATACCATATACATAGCCCAGCAGATTGGCGAATGAAGTGGGCAGTGGGTACGGCACATAGTTCGAGGACCAAATGGCCGATGGGGCCGTTAATTTCTCGAATGGAGGCCACGAACCAGCAAGCGCAGCGCAAGACGTCCACCGACTAGGTGGACTGACAATATAATAAAGATCGCAGAAACGCGCTGGATGCAGGTCGCTTCCAACCTTATTTGGAATCCATGGGGGAAAACTTTGGCCTCTTTACAGCAGTTGACGTTCTACGGCTGATAGATATAAATATACAGTAAACATAGATGCCACATTTGAAAAGCAAAACAAATATTGTCAAAAATATGCAGAATGTAAAATTTGTTACAAAAAATCTAATGACAAAGATAAATCAAAAATACATATTTAAATAAATAAAAATCATTTATGGTAATAGAAAAAATAACAGATCATTTTGGTGGAAGTATTATTTTTTATTTAGTCACACTAACCTCTCGTACTTCACGACCACTCACGCTTATTTACGAGCTGCCATTTTCTTCCGCAATATCCTCCCCGTAGTAGAGAAGTGCCCTTACCGAGTTAATACGCGAGATATTAGAGGCAACGAATTGGCCGGATTTGAGCTCAGCAGTTTCAAGTAACTATACTTGTTTCATATATGATTAATACAGGTAGATGAGTAATGAATGTATCAAAATCCCTGGTTTTTCGGTTTATGATTAAAAACTTGAATAAACCTTCCTAAACCTGTAAAGGCAGTTCGATGGCGTATGTAAATCGGCCAATATGGCCTGTACTGTACTGTATGCTGAGTGTGAGTTTTGTCGTAACATGACGCGCTCTTCGGCGAGCGCGTAAGCATGTAATTTGTATGAAGAAATGTACAGCGCTACTGGCGGCGCGTTTTTGAAACGCAACAAGTTCATACAAATTACATGCTTACGCGCTCGCCGAAGACCGCGTCATGTTTATGACAAAACTCACACTCAGCATAATGTATCAGCATTTTTGATAGTCCACTGCAGGACTTAGGTCTACCCACGAAGAGTGATTGGGTCATATCCACCACGCTGGCCCAGTGCGGGTTGGTGGATTCACATACGCCATCGAATTTCTTCTACGGACATATGCAGGTTGCCTCACGATGTTTTCCTTCACCGAAAAGCCAGTGGTGTGAAATTCCGTATATAAATTCCAAAGAACTCATTGGTACGGGACCGGGATTTGAACCCACGACCTCACGATTGTAAGGCGGGTGTCACTACCTCAGTACCACGGTCTGCCCAAGGCAGCGTAAATACCCAGTTGCTGTTATGGGTAGGCTTAAATTTAGAAGAGCATTTGTATAATGCAGGAACAGGTAGTAACTCGAATAGCCACCACAGTCTAAGCATAGCGTAAGAGCTACAATGTAGACTGTTTTTACCTACCCATAACTAAAGGACGAAAGGCATCTGCCTTTAAATAACAGTGTTGTGCCTAATTCATAAAAACAGTACTAGAAAATATGACAATTGCTTCAAAGTACAGAACTGATAAATAAATTAAAACAATGTAATACATTATTATTTCTAATAAAAATAGGTAAAAAAACTTTTTAAGTTAAACGGTTTTGTGTTAAACATACATTGCAATGTTTAAGATAAATGTACTAAAAACCAAAAAATAATAAAATAGATACAGTCGTGGGAATTATAAACATATGCATAGACTAGACTAAAATAAAACCGTGGGGCACGTCAATTGTCTACAATCGTTGATTAAAATGTTTGTTTTGTAATGTTACACTATAATTAGGCAGTTGTTCAACCGACAACTATGGACGTGTGATAAGTAGGGCTAGAATGTGGAAACAAGCTAGCAAGCTCGATTATAAGCGAGTTTTAGGGTTTCATAGTGGTGAGCGAGTAGTAATTTTATCATATGTTTTGTCGATTAAAGACAAACTACGAGCAGTGAAACGATTCCTCGCCAGCCAGCAGTGTGAATGTCCAACGATAAACTAGTTGAAACATCTCTTTTATTTACATGGAGTGTATAACTATTGGAATTTCCATGAGCAAGAAAATAGTAAGTAATTTCCTCACCGTCTGCGGGCCAACTGCCTAACGACGAATTAAACGATTCTTCTATCGCACATTAAGTCAATAATTGACGTGCCCCACGGTTTTATTTTAGTCTAGTCTATGCATATGTTTATAATTCCCACGACTGTATCTATTTTATTATTTTTTGGTTTTTAGTACATTTATCTTAAACATTGCAATGTATGTTTAACACAAAACCGTTTAACTTAAAAAGTTTTTTTACCTATTTTTATTTTCTAGTTTTTAGTTTTTATTTCGCATTCTGTTTAATTCATTTAGTGCTTCATTATTGCAAGGTTTCTTGCCCGTTAGTTTATTGCAGTTCAACTCCTCTATACGTAGTCCCTGCAAAGATCTTACTCTACTAAGAGCCACGTAGGCTTGACCTTCTTCAAACAGTTTCGCACCGAAGTATACGACTGCGTGATCCACACTGCTGCCCTGCATATTATGTATTGTAGAAGCCAATTAGTATTAAAGGCAACATTCTTCTTTCAGCCGTCCCGTAATTGTACTTAGCTGGAAACTGTATGGCTTTCGGGTGTATAAGATGTACTCCGTCTCTTGCGAAATCAATTCGGACGGAAGGTACATCTGTTGCATACATCTGAGTTCGACGAAATTGAGGCCAAACGATTTCGTTGATGTAGCCTATAGCGCCATTTACTAATCCCTTTGAAACGTCAATATTGGACCGTAGCATGACTTTTGCCCCCACAAATATTTCCAGTTTCGCTGGTAAACCCCCAGTTTTTTGATATCAGCTGGTATTATAGTAGCTATATCCACATTGTCTGCATTTCGTGTGGCGTGTACTAGCTGATCCTGCGCTTTTATTTTGTAAATGCGAGCACCATTATTTCTGTACAAATTCAATACGTTGAGTTGTGGTCGATAACTTGTTGATTTGTGGGGTATACCCTTAACGCTTTGTGTATTGCAAACTCATCATCGTGTCTTGAAGAAGTCTTCCCATTAAAATACTAAAATGTTGGGTTGTTAGCTCACCGACTCTCAAAGCATTCAAAATATCAATAAAAGTCTGGTCACCTTGCTGACGCATATTTTCAGTTAATTCACACAGCGTGAATAAACGCCAGAGATGTGTAGCTGGTTGGAGATGTTCTGGCTGTTTGAAAACAGATGTTCCTGATCGTTTTATAGGAGGCAGTTGTAAAAGATCACCGAAAAGTAATACGTTTACTCCTCCAAAAAACTTATTTTCACAGTTCTTAATTTGCCTTAATCGAGCGTCCATCATGCATAACATTTGATAAGACACCATGGAAATCTCGTCGACAATCAAAAATTCTGTCTGATGCCATTGTTGCCTCATTATTCGCAAATAGTTTCCGGACAGTGGTGACATAGGTACCTGTTATGCGACCGTCTTTGGCAATTTTAAAGTACTGTGTATCGTAGCTCCATTTATTAATCTAGCTGCAACTCCTGTTAGTGAGCAGACTTTAACCGCATCCTTTGCGTAGCACCTATTAATTTGGTCTCGTAATAACTTTAATAGAAAAGTCTTGCCCACACCAGCTCCTCCTGTAAAGAATATTTTTTCTACCTGGCCTCATATTGCTCAGGTGTTTTTGACGCTAATTGTTCCCGTCGTTTCTGTAATCGACTATTTCTATCACCTTCACTTTCTTTAGCTCGTTTTGCTTTATACTTTTCTTTCGCTTTTTGAAGCCTTCGTTTACGTTGTGTTGCAGTTTCTGTTTTATTTGTGTTTGTATTTTTTATATTTTTTTTACCATTTTGTTCCCACGAGTAATGGACATTTAAACGGTCGACCTCCCCAGAGGTCCAATAAAGGGGCAAGGCTATGTACAACAAGATGCGCCTGAGTCTTGAGGGGAAAACGCTAACGACATATCATTTTTATCCACCCTAATGCCATACAGTTCTCGGCGCGTTTTAACCTTTCACCTTAACTTGGGTGGTGTACCGCTAACGACGTATCATTTTTAACCACCCTAACGCCACACAGTCCTCAACACCATACAAAATCTTGACTTGGGTGGTGGATTCAGGCTGGATTAATCAGATACCTAAATTACAGATTCAATTTCTAAATTTAAATCTTATTATTATACGCCATTTAGTGGCTGCGCCCATCTTAAATATTGAGGTTGTATAGTGCACTGTATTCTTCTTGTCAAGCCCTTTTATTTGATACCCATATTAGTGGGATTGATAAAAAATTGTTATCATCCATTTGGTAGCGGCGGCCATCTTAGATTTCAATTTTGCATAGTAAATTGTATTCTACTTGTTGAGACCTTTCATTTGATACCCATATTGATGGGATTGATAAAACCTACGTTATCCGCCATTTTGTAGCGGCCGCCATCTTGGATTTCAATTTTTATAGTATATTGTATTCTGCTTGTTGAGCCCTTTCATTTGATACCCATATTGATGGGGTTGATAAAACCTACGTTATCCGCCATTTTGTAGCGGCCGCCATCTTGGATTTCAATTTTTTATAGTATATTGTATTCTGCTTGTTGAGCCCTTTCATTTGATACCCATATTGATGGGATTAATAAAACATAAATTATCCGCCATTTTGTAGCGGCGGCCATCTTGAATTTATAATGATAATGAATAAACATAATTGTATTGTCACCAAAATCCAAAGTGTATACAAAATTTCAGATTAATCGGTTGACAGGAAGAGGGTGAAATTTGAATTACTAAATTTGACCCAAGAATAAATAATAAAACAAACGGGGTGAGCTAAATAAAACCGTTTAAAAATATTCCTTTTTGTACCCATGAAATTGTCGCTTGGTAAATTGTTATGATAAAGCTAACATCTACCAAAAATAGATCTCATTTCATCCTTCACATCTTCACAGTAAAATAGCAATAAACATGTTTGTCTTTTTTTCTGAAGCAATAACCTATTGTGTAAGAATTCCCAAGCTTGAGAATAATTATTTCTTGTTTACCGAAGCTATTTTTAGCTATTTTTACATATCTAGTATTTTTTTTCTTTCGTTTTTCTTTTCCATCATCATTCGTGTTATCCCGAATTAATTTCTCTGTATTTTTTTGTATTTCCGAAAATTGTAATGATTATGATTGATTGACCCAATTGATTGTAATAGTGTCAAGAGTCATTTGAAAGGTTAGATGTACTGAAAATTTAATCTAGACAGCAGGAAAATGATCCTAACCGTATACCGGTATTATAATTATACAGAGGTATTATATTACCGTTTAGCCATGTCAGAGGCCTTCAGGCGGCCTAAAAACTCTGACACCAGGGCTAGCCACCCGGCCTATACGATCTTACTTACTTTATTATACAGAGTTATTTCTAATCAATCAGCATCCTTTTATTCTGTACATCAAAACTAACATTTTTTTTCTGCGACTTTAGTAAAAACTAAAAAAAAATCAGCTGTTCCATACATTTTGTAGAGGGTGAACGATATTTGTTATTTTTAAACTTACGCAATTTGAGCACATTATCATACTATATTAATACGAGACTTATCGCGCAATAAAAATATATTATCTCATGTTTTATTGCGTGATAAGTCCCATATTAATATCGTAGGATAATGAACGGTATTTTTCTGTGCATCAACAACTTTTTTTTTGAGAATTAAGAAAAGTCGTAGAACAAAAGTTATTCGTTTTGATATATAGAACAAGCCCAAAAACAAGGATGATAATTGATTAGAAATAACCCTGTACAGGTACTACTAATTTCATGAAGTCGTCCTACACTACGTTTGCTGCTACGTAGTATTATTGCTTTATCGGTCTCAATTATTATCATCATCATCAGCTCCTTTGCCTCCTTTAATACCATTATCCTTTACCGACGTTGCGCTTTACGATATCAAAATTGCCATAACAATAACAACGTAAACCTCATAATGAAGCTTTACCATCAAAATTTCCGTATGTCTAACTTCAGCCATAAACTCTTAACATCCAACATAATCAAAGTCAAATGAAATTATACGACACGGACGCGAAATAACTTGATTTCAAGTTGAAAACCGGTAACAGCACTTCTGCGAATCGTTAAAACTTTGCAACTGTGGCAGTCGTTTATTTTCAATCATCGAATTGCGGTATCGGGCTCGTTGATATTCAAATTCAGATTTGGTAGCACGCAAAGACCGGTACTGATACATTTCGGCTGCCTGAGATCAAAACGCAATAAGGAAATTGTTTACTAAAAGGTTCGTGATCGATTACGACAGCTTATAATGAAAACGTGTCTTTGGCATGATTGGTTACGGTACGCGTATTGAGTTTATTTTAATATTTTAAAAACGTTATTAAAATATCTCTGAAAGTAGTCAAACTCTTAGTTATTTTTTTGGTTCAATTATTTTTTTTACAACTCGTAATGATTTAGCCACTTGCTAAATCATCTTTGAATTCTAAGCAGCATGCAAATAATGTACGGTAACCTGACATGGTAACCATATAATTTATATCACAACATTTTCAGCTCAAATCGCTTGACACTAACATGCTGGTCAAATTAGCACACTGAATGGAAATAACATGCTATCATAATATGAGCCAGATAAATACTCGTACGAGAGTTTAGGTCAAATGTCGAGTTCACAAGGCGCTCAAAAATTACTGATACTCATAGCAAGCATTATCTGCAGTTTATCTCTAGAAAATGGTTCGTAATTTTCCAAACGTGGCTTATTGGATTTTACTCTCTACCGGCCGATTTCTCGAGCACGATATACCGGTTATTTCGTGCTGTTTCGGTGCAAGCAAATTCCGCTGCACATTGGTATTGCAATCGACACTGGGGATAGCTAGGCTGCCGCTGACACTTTTTAATTTGAGAACTTGTTTTTTTATAGACGAATAGGCGAGCTGGTAGCAGCGTTTTTCTATCTGAATATTGTGAGTGCTAGTATCAGTTGTCGGATTGTATATATGTAGTTGTGTAGCCGTTATGTTATCTCTCGTTTTATGGACTGAGTGTTTTAATATTTAATAGACTTCGCATGGATAAAATATTTTTTGTCAATAATTCAGTTTTGATTTTATTTTTACCTGAAATATTTTTTTAACTATCGATGTCGTTTGAAATATGAAATTAAATAGGCCTATCCTTCACTGAAAAGTCAGTAGTGTGTAAACCCGTACATCAATTTTAAAGCATTCAATGATATAGGAAGGAGTTTGAAACCACGCCTAACCCTTGAAAGGCGACCGTTCCCCCAATATAACCTTCTATGGATTAAACAATGCTGTAAGACGTTTGACGTTTCCGGCAGGTACGACACCTACTGCACGCTAAGGAGTGGGTTCATTCTAAACTCGTTCACAGACTGTAAGGTATGTACTAATAGTTATCCGAATAGTGGACCTTGCATTTGTTTATTTAAATCTTCATACGCCTATCTTGATTCGCTCTTAACCAATTTATTTCATACTCGTAAATCTTGTTAATAAATGCTTGTCCGATATTATTGAAAAAAAAGATAAAAAAACGCTACAACAAAATTTCCTGGAAATACCCCCAATAAAATAACCAATCACAGATTTTTTATTTCAAATAAGTTTGCTTTTGACATCATACTGTCTGATGATATATGCGGTCTAGGGTGTAGCACGGTTACCTAGAAGATTTAGATCTAGACCTATTTAATTGAAGACCCTGTTGATGATTCGTTGAAAATACGACCTCTGGGGAAAACCGCAATCCAGACAGGTAAAAGCAACATTGTCAAGAAGTAAACTAAGATGCTTCTTCGCTCACTTCGTTTGTTCCGTCAAAAATTCTACTAGCCAAAAACCAATTGTATAAGCATACCCAAACATTTATGTGCAATTTTTACCAACCGCTTGTTTTTTTAAGTGAAAATCGTATAACTTCATTACCAGACGACGCAGCGAGGGTACGTCAGGAATGATTACGTTACGCCGTGCACAACATACCTACCTTAATTTCGACGGTCTTTGAAATTTTGCATCAACTTTAAGATTTCAAAGGAACATAACATTGCTTTATTAGATTTGACTCTACCTTGAAATATTAGGCTTATTATGTCAACTTCTAAAGATTTTTTCAATTTCCCTGTTTTTTTACATAGTCTGTGTTTTGTGATGTTAACCACTATCATCTTTATCAGCTGAAGGACGTTTTCTGTTAGACATAGGCTTATGGATAGGCCTATGAATCTGCAATAAGACCTTTTGGACCTAATAACTGAATGAAGTAACACACCCTAGTAAAAAATCAAGTCTCGCTAATATTCTACATATTATATCCGGTATCCGGTAATAACCGATATTTTGACGGATAAGGGCGTGAGATAAACGTAATCTTGTGTACATATTAATACTAATGGTAACTGAGCCACAGTATAAATTGTACCCTTATAATCATGGGTTATGGTTTGTATCTTACACCTTTTACTTATCTTTTCTGTACGATGAAACTATACAGTGTTATTTCTAATCAATTAGCATCCTCTTAGGGGTTATTCTGTGCTTCAAAACTAACAACTTTTGTTCTGCAACTTTTGTTAAAACTAGAAAAAAATATTCCATAGAAAAATATCGTTCACCCACGGCAAAATGTATGGAACAGCTGATTTTTTTTTTTTGAGTTTTGACAAAAGTTTCAGAACAAATGTTGTTAGTTCTGATGTGCAGAATAAGCCCCTTAAAGGATGCTATTTGATTAAAAATAACCCTGTAAAGTGTAAACTTCTTTAGTGGCGTTGTGCACTTTTTTGGATGGGTAAAAAATGTTAAACTCGTCAGGACACGTGACCTGATCGAAAATTCGTAAGACGGAGCAGCGCGCTTACGCAAGTGTGCGTGTGTGATATTGCCATTTACCACATAAATGATAGTACTTTATACCTTCAAGTTTCTGCCGGCAATCCTGGAGTGCAGCCCGTTGTTTTTTTTAATATTCTTCCGTTCAATCAAAACATATTTTTAGGCTGTTTGTATTACGAAGCAAACGAAGTGAATAAAGTGTTTCAGTTTTAACCAAGGATTTTGTATAATGATAAATCCATGGTTTCAACTTACCGATTTTTTTTGCGTTGGTCTATCTGGATGTTGATTGCCGAAATAGGCTGATAATGATGATGATTTATCTTCCTTAATAAGTAAGTAAGTTAAAAAATAAATAAATTTAAGTATTAAGGGGCATCTCACACATGATCTCTAACCCCAAATTAAGCAAAGCTTGTGATATGGCTGCAAGAAACTGATGAAATACTACATAATATATGCATATTTTAAATACATTCTTATTTAGGTAGTGCCCATATAACACTCAGACACAGTGGAGACACTTATGTTCATCACATAAATGCTTGCCCTGTATAAGGATCGAACCTACGCCTCTTTATAAATAAATAAATAAATATTTTGGGACATCTTACACACGGCCTCTGAACCCAAACTAAGCAAAGCTTGTGATATGGCTGCCAGAGACTAATATACTACATATACCTACCTATTTTTAAATACATACTTATATAGATAGTAACTAAATAACACCCAGACACAGAGCAAACACTTTTGTTCATCACATAAATATTTGCCCTGGGTGGGGATCGAACCCACGCCTCTTTGATCCAGAAGTTAGGGTCACTAACCACTGAGCCACCGAGGCAGTCATACCAACCAACATACCACATTTACCAACCAACGTAATACTTTACCAGTGTGATATTTTTTGTTATAACAACAACCATAATACTCATATACAAGCGTTCGACGATCCGTATAAATTTGCAAATTTGCGTATCCTGCTTGTTTTCAACAGGTTTCCACATTTAATTAAAACATGCTTATAATTCTGGCCTGGCATTCCACATGCATTTGCAAATTAAATCGTGATCCGTTTAATGTAAAATTAACCGGTAAATAATTTAATTTTCTGTTTTCCACTCGTTTTTATTAGCGGTATTTTAAAATTTAATCATGCAGTAAGATAATATTAATATTGGCATGTTTTATTTTAAATTCACTTTACTGACTACTTTGATAAATCGTTGAAAAGAATAAACGTAAAATTACGTGGAAAAGATTGCCGGTACTTTTAGAGCTCAAATTATGAAATATACCTATTTTTCTTCTAATATTTTAGTAAAGGCACCTTTAAATCAATAAATAAAAATGCTATGAAAAGTCACGGGATTAAAAAAAAACAATATTCAGCGTCTATTCTGTCATATTATATTTATTATATTGTAAACAGGAATACAATTGATTCAAGTTGAAACTTGAATATGTAGTTGACTGGTTAACATACGACAGATGCTGATTAACGTTATTTTTTTACTAACGTAATTTATTTAACTTGCAAAAAGCACTAAGAAACTTTATCATTACAAATTATTACATATATGTATATATAAGTTTTTACTCGCGGCTTCGCCCGCATGATATTTTGATTTTTGACGCAATATCATTATAATTTATAGCCTATGTGTTATTCTGATATTTAAGCTATATTATTACAAAGTTTCATCTCAATCCGTTCTGTAGTTTTTGCGTGAAAGAGTAACAAACATCCATACATCCATCCATCTATCCTCACAAACTTTCGAGTTTATAATATTATAGTAGGAAGTAGGATTTATCATTGCATATTATTGTAACGCAGTAGACGCCCGTTGTAGGTATGGAGTGCGGTGTTTACGTTATCCGGTCCTGGGAAGCCCTATTGTTCTGTGAAGCTTTATTGTGTTTTTATTGGTGCCTTTTGTATTCGGTTTTATGGCTTTATGACTCGAGTTTATTTGTTTGGTGTTTACTTATTTGAAAAACAATAGGGATTCTCGAACTTTCAAGTTGTTTACTTGTTAACACAATAGCGTTTATTAAGATCGAGTAATGTTGCGAAATATCTCGTAGGTTCGAGACTGTAGGAAATAACGGATATAAATACGCCGACCGACCCTTGGGGATTAGTTTATTCGTTTACCGTCGAAGCGATAACTACTCGGGTTAGAGTGCGATACCAGTGATTGTGAAGTGACTAGCTTGTGTGAATATCAGTGCCAGTGTAAAGTGTTTGTGCAAACCAGTTGTGTCGTGTGTTTTTGTGATTTTTGTGAAGTGATTGTGTGCAATAAAGTGCAAAGTGAATAATCGGCGTTTTAACTGACTATCCAAGAACCCATTTCGTAACATTATGCTCGGTGTCTCTTTGCGGGATCGAATCATAAATGAGGAAATCCACAGACGAATCAAAGTAATCGACATAGCCCAGCGGATTAGCGAATTTAGAAATTAAAGTAGCGATGGACAGGCCACAAAGTTCGAAGAACAGATGGCCGATGAGGCCGTAAAGTTCTCGAATGGAGACCACGGACCAGCAAGCGCAGCGTAGGACGTCGGCCGACTAGATGGACTGACGATATATTAAGGATAGCAGGAACGCACTGGATGCAGGCCGCTTCCAACCGGCCATATAGGAAATCCATGAGGGAGGCCTATGTTCAGCAGTAGACGTCCTACGCTGATGGATAAATCTGTATCATTATAGAATTACAACATAATATGTTTATATACAGTAAGCGTTTCGTTTCACGCACATTGATATTCCAAGCACTATAATAATATGGTCAAAATAAGAGCACACATTACCCACTCACAGAACACGCGAACGTTACACAAAACTATTTTTTCACTCGTAAAAAACGTCGATTGCTTTGTGTTCCAAACAATATGTTACCTGGCATCGCTAAACTGCACGTCATGCCCAGCGGCAGCTCAAATGATTGATACAATGATACATTTCCGTCACAAACAAAAAACAAGCAAAAAACTGGAGGTTACCGGTTTTTGCATATTTTTATTTATGACATTTAAGTACGTTGTTTCACAATTTGTTTTTTTGTAGATAAAAACAGGACCCTATTTTATACATTTTTATGGATCAAAAATATGAATATTCAATTTTACTTAACGGCTAGAATATACGATAACAAATTAAAAGTACGAAGTACACAATGGAACCTGAAGAATGATGCAATAAAAAAAAATTACCATCTCATTATTCATATTACTCATCTATTTTTTCTTCTCTGAAAGCCAGAAATATGTAGTACAAAGTATCAACAAATTGAGTTTGTTAGGTATATAGATGGTGCCAAATTAGATACTGAAATACAATCCAGAAGTTATAATCAAGTTTTGGATACCTATATTATTTTTAATTTGATTATAAACTTAACAAACTTGTTTAACTTATCTAAAAGTTATCAATAGTAGCTCTTTTAGATGAAAAGGCATTTTCCTATACGTACATTTTTTTTCTAAGTAATCTCTTTTTTAGACATAATTTTGCTTAACAAATCAGCCATTCAATTCCCAGAAGTGCGATTTTAATCAAATCATCATGCCAAGTAGCAGGTAGAATATTCCAGAAAAGTCCAAAATAACAAAAGAAACAGGTTGCCACGCAACATAGCGCAAGAAACCGTTTTCCTCTACCATACGCATAGCAAAACATCCGGAAAGCAATCGTCCCAACGATGGCACCTGAACATCAATTTCCCTGAGAATAAGCAAAAAAGGCAACTTGCAAACACACGTACCATTATTCTTCTATTCGAAAACAAATATCACCTACATCACAATGCATAAAATTGCGAAAAATGCCGATTCATGAAAGCGTCCCTATCAGTAACGTGTACCGTAAAAACCGTAAAATGGAGTACACGTCGCTAATTTTGTTTCGCGGATGGCTCCACAATAGGCGAAATTGTTACTATCCAAAGGAAATTGTGAAAAAAGGCGAACAGAACGGCCGAACGGTAAATTGAACGTGAGGATTGTTTTATAGAGTACTGTTTGATAGAGCGGTTGATGACAAAATTGTTTTCTGTTGCGGTGGAATTTATTTCACACGCTTGATCACATTTAGGCTGAAGTGTGAAACACTTCTTAAAATATTTTGTGTTGTTACAATTTCGTTGGTCCTGTCATTACTAGGCAAATATAAATAAATATTATCGCTGAAATATGAACTAAATTATTATAATCCCATACTGATTGTACTGGGACAGTGAAAGTGTTAACGCAGTTACATTTACAGATTTATTACTTACTAGCTTTTGCGTGCGGCTCCGCCCGCGTGGTATTTTGACTTTTGTGGTATCCCACAGGAACCTCTTACTTTTTAGGGATAAAAAGTAGCCTATGTTATTTTCTGGCCCTGGAACTACATTCATGCCAAAAATCAAGTCATTCCGTTGCTCCACTGCTGCGTGAATGAGGAACAAACCAAAAAACTTTTCGAATTTATGATATTAGTGTGATTTGTAGATATAATCGTTAACTACAACTTTCTAAGACAGGCTAGACTGGGAAAAAATGTCCAATATACCGCAAGTCTAGTCTTATTTCCACTATGTCACGCCTTACCGAGAGATATCTAACAAAAAGTTATTGAAGCAATTTCTTCTCTCTTAGGATTACAAGAGGAGGTTATTCTAGACTCGAGATTGTTCCATTCTTCTCACTTTTAGGTATAGGTACCTATACATAAGTTACATGTACAGTTAAGTCGTGTCCTAGATAAAATATTTGAGGCATATTTCTGAATATGAGAGATGATGATCTTCATCATTGATTATTGCATAAAAGTGTCATGGAAATGAGAAAATGTAGAATTGAATAAGACTAGAAGCTTTTTGGACTTCAAAATTGCTCACCAAACTATAGACGTAAATCCTTAGATGAACCAAAGTTTACGTAAAAGCTACTTAAGTTTAAAAGTACCCAAATAGTCATCAAAATGTGGTGTGCTAGACGTTCACCTAAAAAACCTTAAAATACGCACACACATCCTACTAATATTATATACGCGAAAGTTTGTAAAAATGTATGGATGTTTGTTACTCTTTCACGTAAAAACTACTAAATGGATTTTAATGAAACTTTACGATAATATAGCTTATACGTCAGAATAACACATAGGCTATAATTTATAAAGATATTGTGTGAATTGTCCAAAATATAACGATAATCCTACTTAATTTATCCCACTAATATTATAAACGCGAAAGTTTATAAGAATGTATGCATGGATAGATGGATGATTGTTACTCTTTCACGTAAAAACTACAGAATGGATTTTAATGAAACTTTACAATAAAATAATTTATACATCAGAATAACACATAAGCTACAATTTATAAAGATATTGTGTGAATTGTCTAAAATATAACGATAAATGTTGAGTAAGTAGGAAAATTCTGCCATCTGCGAGCTACTCTGCGCTGCAAGAATCGACATCGAATAACTGTCAAATCAATCGATGATCGGTCCTTGGATATCATCATCATACTAATATTATGTACCCGAAAAGTTTGTTAGTATGTTCTTCTTTCACGCAGCAACGGAGCAACGGATTGACTTGATATTTGGCATAGATATAGTTCGATGGCCGGAAAGTGACGTGGGCTACTTTTTATCCCGAAAAAATGAAAGGTTCCTATGAGATAGCACAAATGTCCAATTCCACGCGGGCGGAGCCGCGGGTAGAAGCTAGTACTTTATATACTTAAAACATTTATAATCTTATGTTTGCATTTTCAATAGTATTATTAGGCTAGTAAAATTATACTTATTAACTCTAAGTTATTATAACTTGCGCCTTATTTGTAACTATTTTAGTACTGATAACTATGCATAGTTACGCCATAAGTATAGGTAATATATCAAATTTACAAAAAATAACTAGCTTGATGTAGCCACTCATAAGTGGTCTAATTTGAAATCAAGCATATTTCCCGTCCTACGATTCAGACAACGATGAAAAATGTATAGAACAGAGATATTCTCAAAGCTCAGGAATATCTAGAAAAACGTGACTATAAACCTCTTATAAATCTCGGCAGTGGCCACGTATCATGTGTGAATTACGCCATTAATTTCTCACATTTATTTTTTGTATGCTTGCCCTCATACCGTGGAAAACACATAAGTCATATTTTTTGCCGCAACATCTGTATTTTATCGCTGAAGTAGATATTTTTGCGGGCTCAATGTAACCTTTTCGACCTTGATATAGTATGAAATATTAGGAAAACAAGCTTGCTTCCGTGCGACTACAGTTTTTGTTGCGGTGAATAAAGTAGTATTGAAGTGAAGACACTTCGAGTGTGAGTTTTGTTTGTTTACTTTTTTCTTTGACGTAAGTATCTAAAAATATATAAGGGAGGTAAAGAAAGGTCTTAAGGTAGTCTTTGATGTAATTTTATTGTGAACAAACTCGAGTAAATAAACTTTATTGTACGAAGAATAAACTTCAATTTAGCGGTTACACAGCTCTGGTACACACACAATACATAGAAGTTAATCGGTTGTAAATGTTTAAAACTTTGTTATTAGACAAATTAAAAATTTGGGTGTTTATGCAAATTCACATGCTATCTATTCTGTATCAACTATATTTTTATAACTTGATTCAATTCAAAACTGTTTACTGTTACAAGATACAAATTATACAATTGTTATGCAGACACTATTCCCCAAACTGGGTACAATAAAGCACCTGTGTCTTGGGACCTAGGCATTCTCACTATGTGAATGTACTATGACCAAACAATGAAACAATTGCTGTGTAATTCGGACATCAAAATTAAGTGGACGTTTAAATATCTATTTTACAAAAAAAAAAGTATTATGTGGCAAAAATAAACGAAATGCGAGGTTTATACGGATTTATTTTTAATGTTCAAATTTAAAGAATATACCAATCAATAATTTAGGATAGTTATTCCATAATAATATAATCTTTCTTACTTTTGAATGAATAAAGATAGTAAAATATGAGTAAAAGTCTCTGTCAGAGTAAAGTAATAACAAATTTATTTGCCAATAAGAATCGTATCCCGAGAAATATTATTTCAAATCTAAGCCAAGTAACATACAAATCCCAAATTTTTAAAACAAGCATTAAATTCCCTATAAAACTAAACATTACATCAAAATTCACTGAACGCCACCCATGTACTCGCTCGTGTACTCTTTACCATATCATCAAAGAGCACTTATTTGAGCTTCATCTGAAATATGTTTTATAGGTTCAATTTCGCCGCGACACGATCTACATTTATGAAATTGCTGTGGCAAATGAAATTTTTCTTACAAATTGAGCTCGAATGTTGCGTGTTGGAGAAAGTATTCGTATAAACCAATATTCTGGTACTTTGGCTGCGTGGTAAAAGTTTTATAACCCTCTATGGTGCTATGCAATAAGCGTAAGCGCGTCTTTTGGAAATTAGGTCAAAAAGCTTTTGGCAGTAAATTGGTGGGTAGTGATGTGGGTAGATGCATTTTAGTTTAATAAATAATTATTTTTAGCAAAAAATCGCACCACCTACTTCCACCGTGTACAGAATTTCAATAGTTTGCACGAGTTGATGTGACATCCTTGTACATTATTGTTGATTTATCGAAAACGGTTCAGCCGATTTCGATAAAATTTAAATGGGACTGTTTTGAAAGTACACCCTTATGAAATAAAAAATAAATAAAATTAATCGGTTGACAGTTAGCGAAGATATCGATGAACATACATTCAGACAAACATAGTACGTCTGTGGAAGTTCCTTTTTAATACATATTAGTTAACATAGTTCCATTTCGGCAGTCGGTAAAATATTGACTATTGATTATACGTTCCAGGATATTTTTATCTTATGAATATGTTGAGGCTAGCCGCTTTCAACCGGTCTTAACTGGTCCAGCTTATTGCATTGATCGTCCTGTGGCTGATGAATAGATGGGTTGAATGTATAATAATATGTTGTTTTTAAACTTTCGCGATTTGAACACATTATTATTATATAACTAATCGCGCCCTAAAATTACGAGATAAACAAATACCTCATCATCCCGACGTTTCAGCCAAGTTGCATCAACCGTGGTCGCTATTTGTTACCATCATAACAAAAGAGTTGAAATGGCCTTTGTATAGCGTGTTTTTTGACCGACAAAACGGAGGAGGTACTCAATTCAACGCGTATATTTTTTTTTATGTGTAACCACTCATTATTTTTTTATTGGAAATAGTATACTTCGAAGTTGGTCCCATTTAAATTTTATCCAAATTGGCTGAGCTATTTTTGATAAATAAACAATAACGTGAAATTGCTATATCAATCCGTGCGAACTATTCGCGAATTCTGTTCACGGTTGAAGTCGGTCGTGCTGTTTTTTGCGAAAAATAATTATTGTTTTCTTTCATTTACGTGATTAAAATACGTTATAACAGCTTATTCGCAAAGTGTAAGTGAAATTGATTTTAGTCATATTAAAAAGTTTTTTGTAGGATTCATTTGACAGGTTTGTATTTATCGGCAAAAACCCATACCAGACAAAAACGTTTTAATTTAATTTAACGCCGCTAAAAACACTCCTTTTTTCGGGTCGAGTTATAAATAGATCACCATTATCAGATTACGCTCATATAAAAAGCCTTTCACGCGTCCCTCGCAAACACGAAACGCTTTGTTCCTTTGAAACTTGCACCTTTGCACAAATATTCGTGCCAGTACAAGTATCTGCGTGAAATTGTTTTTTCGTGCGAGTCGGCTTTAGAGGAATCTGTCCCCGGCTGCGTTCCTCTGCTGACGCAACTGGAATATCTTGAAGGCATTCCGGGAATCCTGACGTTTGTTGACATATTGGGACACAAAATACGAGCATCGCTGTGGTGAGTTACGTTGTGATCGGTGGCTTATTGGAATTAAATTTGATAAATACGTGGCTGAGACGAGGTTTACAGCGGTGCAGATATTTATAGATATGGGAGATAATATTGGTGGTAGTGAAGCCATGTTGATTTAATTAGAGGTTTTATTATAGAGTGCCTTTATTAGCTACCACTAAATACTAGACGTACGTAATCGAAAACTACTCAAGCTACCACTACATAACAAGCAATTGGATCATCCACAGACCCTTGAAGGTCTAATGATAACCCAAACGCGTCGCGTGCTCAACGTATAAACATTGCCATTCAGCATGGCAATGCTGCCAGCATGCTGGGCACGCTGCCAACTGGCATAAGAGAATGCTGGCATTAATAACGACGACATATCAGTTCAATGGAATATATGCATGGATTGGCACATGCATGGTATTTGGCAAAGAAAACACCATCTACATTTTTTGAGCCTATTGTCTCCCAGCAAAAGCTTCCCCATTGTTTACCACGCATCCAGAATAAATAAACTCTATTTATTCTGGATACTCTTAATTAATTTTTCAAAATTTTAAGGAAAGTTTTCGTTGAAAAGATTTTAAATTTTTCAGCAGATAATTATGATTAAAACAAAATTATTGATCTTACATTATTTGTTTCTGAGTCACACGTATTGACGTGAAGTATCATGAACTGCGGTGTTTCGACAGGTTTTATAATTTATAACCAAACTAGCTTTTGTCTGCGGTTTCGCCCGCGCGATATTTTAATTTTGTGTTATCCCATAGGAACTCTTTATTTTTGCGGAATAAAACGGAGCCTATGTCACTTTTCAACCTTTGAACTATACTCATACCAAAAATTTAGTCTTTTTGTTGTTTTGTTACTGCGTGAAAGAGTAATAGATAAGATATAATTATGTAACACCCAAAATTTGCTTGTTTATCTCTCAGCTGATGTAAAAAAAATATAATAGGAAACTCAAACAAAAAATATCAAAAGAAACCTTTCGTTCACCGATCAAATTCTTCCCCTTTTCTCACCAATGTTTTTATTATCCACATTATGTGTATCCATTCCTTAACTGCGGCGTTACCACAAATTATTACGAGCTATAACCAAAGTCGAGCGTGCGTCATCGAATATAGAGGTGGCTCTATTGTCTCGAACATTATACGTGTTGCTGAGTCGATGTGAAACAGGCAAGAGGTCAATCGGTCGTATCTATGAAGGCTGTAGGCTATCTATTTTATTATAGGCTTTCGCTGCTTTGCTTGTTTGTGTCTAAACTATAGTTAGGTTTAAATATATGTTATATGCTTACCATACCGGCCATACCATACATAATATATAATTATGCTGAACATATGGAATCCTACCGTAGAAGAGCAATTGGGCCATATACATCAGGCTGGCTTAGTGCACGTCGGCAAATTTACATACGCTGTCGTATACGCTTTCTTTTAAACTGCGTTTCACTATCAAATTGAAATTTAACATTTTTCATACAAGGTAGATTTCTGATTTAGTTATCGACTTGGCATTTTTTATTGATAGATTTAGTTTATTAAAAATCTTTCTAGTTATGACATGACACTTTTCGGAGAGTTTTGGCTATTTTTAGGGTTCCGTACCTCAAACGGAAAAAACGGAAACTTTATAGGAGCACTTTGTTGTCAGTCTGTCCGCCTGTCCGTCTGTCCGTATGTGTGTGTGTCAAGATTCTTTATCTCGGGAACGCATAAAGATATCGAGTTGAAATTTAAACTGTATACGTATATCTATGGTCTCTTACAGTTTTGTATAAGAAAAACTTCTCAGTTATCGTTTAAAAAAGTTAGAGCCGTTTATGTCGTAAAAAATCGCAAATTTTGACACTCACAAAAATCAAAACCTACAGGGTACTTCCCGTTGACATAGTACTATGAAATTTACCGAGAATCATTGTCTTAGAGTACTTATAGGAATAAATCTGAAAACTGTATATTTTTATTTAAATCACAAAAAATAGGGCCTCAAAATTCACAAAATTTGAGTTCAAAATTCAAAGTGAGTAAATCGTATCATGTAAGGTATCATTTAAATGAACTTCATTAGCACATGCTAAAACAGGTTTTTAATTATTTCAACAAACATTTTTGTACGAAATCCTCGATATGCGAGCCTGACTCGCACTTGTACGGTTTTTTTAATTACAAAACTATAGTTTTGGTGACGATTGTTGCAGCTCGAAGAATACGGTTACTTAGTTCGTGATCTAGATGTTTTACGTGAGGTAGATAGTTTACAATGTATAGATATAATTTAGTAAATTTATAAGTTGTTATTGTCATCAATAAATTAAACTCAGACTATTGCAAACTCAGTAGACTCTAGTGTTTTATTGTGGTCCCTTTGCCACACCTCGGGCAAAATAGCAAAATGATAATATTTCAAATAATAATTTAAACTTGTGCCACAAAAAAATCTTGAATTTAAGACTAGCAACGCCAATAAAACTACGAAAGTAAAAAGTAATGTTTATTTTAAACTTTCTTTTATATATATAGATACAGCATACAATAACATCATTTACATTAACATAGCTCTCAAAATAACTGCACTCGGTCTCTCACAATCAAAAACTCTCATAAAAATATGTCCATCCAAAATTTTATACGAAAACATAACAGTGGCGTAAGTTCTTTTATAACTCATTTTATAGTCTCATTTGACATAAATATTTCCGTGAGGAGAATAAAAATCTACATAACAATTCGTGAAAACGTTATTTCAGTTATTTGGGTGAGACATTAACCTGAAGCTGTATCATGGTTTTATCTATAGGTGAGGTGAATAGGAGTTTTATTTGAGGCAGACACTAGATAGCCTATTGTTTGGTTTGATGTGGTCTTTTGACGCCTATCAGATAATATGATATTAGATAACTTCGTACGTACTAAGTAACTACCTGATTCTACAACAAGTATATTTTTTTATAAACATACGTTTCAGACCAAGGTTTTTTAGGGTTTCGTAGTAAAATGAGAAACCTTTATAACTTTGTTGAGTCCGTCCGTCCGTCCCATTAATACAGAGCCTTAATAACTCCCACATTTATCAATCAAATTGCATGAAATTTTATTACATGATAGTTTAGGTAAAGACTTCAATTAAAAATACTTCAAAAATCAAAATTGTGTATGTGAAGTGCGGATATTTTTTTTTCAATCCTATCCCCTCATGTGGAGTCACATTGAGTACGATTTTTAACATAAAAGTAAGATTTTCTAAACGATTTTTTTGTCACATGTTCCAATGGTGAGATAGGTATACGTTGACAAACTAGAAAAAAAGTGTACCTAAATGTAGTGTACTTAATTTCTAAAGTATGGAAGATAGAATGTTCAAACTTTCTGAGATTATAATGTTTATATACCACATTAATGTTTACATTAATTCTGCAAAAGATAAACTACACAAACGTAGAGACAAAGTCGCTGTACAAACGATTTGCGCGCTCGATCATTAGTCATGTTCAGGTTTTCTTGTCAAAATTTTACCAATAAGGCAACGTGATTTCTAAAAAAAATTGGAGGATAAGAAGAAATATCCATCTTCTGTCTGAAATTCTTTCAACTATATTATAATTGTGAATCATTGAAACACTTTTATTTAATATCTAAATTCGATTTTCATTAGGTCTCTTTGGAAGCAACGTGCTTATAGCAGAATTTTGAAACCTCAATCAGGTGTTCTGTGTATTTAAATTTAGTTTTCACTTAAACATTACAATTAGGGTAGCATTCAATAAGTATTATTACCATGGTCTATATTAAATACTTCGTTAACTTGAACTTGGACGTCAATACTCATAGAGTCACTCAAGTTCTTCAATAACTGCTCTTTTCATCGATTTTAGTACCAATGGTCCAGTTCTATAATTTATTTTAACTCTGCTAGACATAGATTTTCTTAAAAATCCCATTTAGAAATTTAAAAGGGACCATTTTTGGGCACCATTTAGTAGCACCTTGTAACCTCAATATGCCTTTTGCAAGAAAGATAGACAGATAGATAATAAAATCTTTCGGTTGTTCAACCACATTACAAAACATACTAATAACATAGATATTACAAATTGGTCAGGCCGTGACAAAGCCGTGGTGGTCTAGTGGTAATAACACCCGACCTGCAATCGTGAGGTCGTGGGTTCAAATCCCGATCCCGTACCAATGAGTTTCTTTGGAACTTATGTAGGTACGGAATTTCACATCATTAGCTTTTCGGTGAAGGAAAACATCGTGAGGCAACCTGCATACGTCCGTAGAAGAAATTCAATGGCGTATGTGAATCCACCTACCCGCACTGGGCCAGCGTGGTGGATATGGCCCAATCATCCTTTGTGGGTAGGCCTACGTCCTGCAGTGGACTATTAAAAAGGCTGGCACAGTACAGTACAAATTGGTTATACTAAACTACACTACACAACTATACTACTTCAAGCAGTTTCTTCCAGGTAACCAAATAAGCCTGATACTACTTTATTTACTAGAGTTTTTTGGAAAACTTGAGACAACATCCTATTAATACAACGTTTCTTAACAAATACTTCGTTAACTGAAGTTGGACGCCAATACTCTTACAAAGTATTTCAATAACTGCTCTTTATTATTGATGGCCCAGTTCTTGATAAAATACCGACGCTCTGACTTATTGGCTGTGTCCGAATCTTGGACGTATTCTGTAGGACGTGTCTTTATTGACATTTTATTTAAAGACTGTCATCCATGCATCAATCCATCAGCTGTAAGACGTCCACTGCTGGACATAAGCCTCCCCGGCCGATTGGCAGTGGCGCTGCGATCTTTATTATATCGTCAGTCCAACTCGTCGGTGGACATCTTACGCTACGTTTGCTGGTCTGTGGTCTCTATTCGAGAACTTTACTGCCCCATCGGCAATCCGTAATCCGTTCTCCAAACATGTGCCATGCCCCTTTATTTGCTAATCTACTGGGCTATAGGTAATTTTGGTTTGTCTGTGGATTTTTCCTTAGCACGTTGGGCTATTCTGTGGTTGTTCATAAGGCACACAGTAAAAGACGTGGGACGTGGTCACTTTCAGTAATAGACAGTATAGAAATTTTAATGTTAATGTATATCTTTTAATTCTGGCAAATATGACATGAAAAAATTATAAATTCCACGTATGCAAGCCGCTTTGTATATTCCATCGACTTGGCATTTTTTTTGTATATATTCTATTAATAAAATAATGACTTGGATATAAATATGACTACTATAACCGTATGCGTGCTTTGCATAACGTCTTTTGTTTCTTGCAGCAGGTACCCATTTTTGTAATATGTACCAAACAAAAGATAATGTACACTACAAAGCTACGAGTACCTTTGATTTTAAACCAACTTTTTTTGCTTAGTGTGAGTTATCTATACCAATATTATAAAGAGGAAAGATTTGTTTGTTTTACCAATATTATAAAGAGGAAAGATTTGTTTGTTTGTTTGTTTGTTTGTTTGTTTGTTTGTGATGAATAGGCTCCGAAACTACTGGACCGATTTCAAAAATTCTTTCACCTTTGGAAAGCTACATTATCCCCGAGTAACATAGGCTATATTATATTTTAAAAAAAATTAGGGATCCTTACTAAAACTCCAATAATGTAACATAAGGTGTAAAAAAAAGACCTGAAAAATTCCTTACGTCGCGTGCGCTGCGAAAACTATTGATGATGGAATAAAATAATGTACTACGACTTTATAGAACACACCATAATTTACAAAAAATGTCGCGACAGCATATATCTAACTATTATAGTTAAGCCGTAATAACTGTTCTTTTATTCTTAAAAATTAATTGAAATACCGTCGCAAGAAAAGGATCTTAATTTGTATCTTGGTATTAATCCTTATCAAAATAAATTATTTCATATTCAAGACTGTTTCAATAGCTTTATGCAACTTTTTAAATTATTTAATTCAGTTATTTTATTACAAAGATATTACGAGTTCAAAAATGTAAGTATTATAAAAGTTTCGTTTCGCCGCTCACTCCGCTTGACAATTCATGTACTTTGTACAATGTGCATAATACAAAATTCACTTCGAGCAAATATCTATAGAGTCACAATCGTGAAAAAAGTGTCCGAGCCAAAATCCTGCCCAAGCTACGTAGTGGGCAGGCTTTTTAGTTAGTCGTAAGGCGATTCCAAGCCGACTACAACGCCGCGCGATGCCAAAGTGCTCGGTTACAGGCACTTATTAGGTGACATAACGTCGAGATTCGAGGAAACGGGTCATTGAGAATTGAGAAGAGTGCTTGGGCCATATCCACCACCAGTGCCAGGGCCCAGTGTGGGTTGGTGCAGATTGCCACACAATAGTTTCCTTCGCCGAAAAGCCAATGATTTGAAATTCCGTACATAAGTTCCAAAGAAACTCATTGATACAGGATCGGGATTTGAACCCACCACCTCACGATTGTAGGACAGGCTTACTACCACTAGACCACCAAAGTTATATATCTCCGCCATTAGTGTGTCGATTTATGTTTTATTGGTAGTAAATAGGTATGCAGTGGCGTAGCGTGCCTTGGAGGAGCCCTGAAACAAACACAGCCCAAATCACTCATTTCTCACAAAAGAAACAAAAATGCTTGCATTAAATTGAAATAAATATATACCGCCTTACCGCAAAAGATTTAAACACTGTTTAGCCGTACAATTTGTACTGTTAAAACTTTAGTGGTAAGACGGTTATTTATAAGTTGTCACTTCCTCCTAGAAATTGAGCTAGCCAAACAATTCAAATGAGATATAAACTTTTCTTGCCTTTTTTTCAGGAAATTGATAATTGATAATGAATAGAATATAATTACCTATATCAGCTAAGTAAGTCTAGCTGAAGACGATTTCAGTTGTTATAAAATTTCTGCCTCTTAGGACAACTTTTGGAAGAATGCTTAACCCGGGAAAAAAAGAGATGATTTTTTTCGGGAAGCACGAGATTATGTGACATTGTGGATAACATTTTACTAGGTTTTGCTTACACACGTTAAGGCCCCTGTAGCCCGGGAGCCCCGTATTATTGACACGGCTGATACTGCAGTAGTTACGCCCCTACACATAGTATGTGAAACGAATTGTCGACCTTAAAGTTCTCGAATGTAGACAATGTATTGGCAAGTGTAGCGAAGGTCTTCACGTGAATCTAAGATCTGGTCGTGACGTCCGGAACACGTTGGATGCCAGCGCTTCGATTCCTTCCATCACAGCTCTTTGGGTTAGCAAGTTGAAGAGGCCTTAGGTAGGGCACACAATTCGTAGAAGTAGAACTGATGTCCAATGTTTTTCAAAATTCTCGAGTGAAGACAAGATCAAGAAACTAACTTACATGGGTAGAATGTATAGACTGTGGGTCTGAAATATTTTAACGTCGCTTTCATTCTCATCATTGTCATTTTCTGAAATCAGGGCTATATATTATGTACAGCCACCCAACACATACGAACTCACTTTTATTTAGATATATGCCAATACCTACTATCTCTTTTTCATAAACTTCGAACAGTTTAAGACTGCGGAAACTCTCGCGATTTGGGTAGGTTTTAACTCATCATAATGGTTCATCCGGCATGTCTAGCATGTGTGTGGCGCATACCTACATTACGTGGTAAGTATATGTATATCCAATCATACCCGGGCAAAGCCGGGACGGGCAGCTAGTTCTAAATAAAATTTTCTTGTTTATCTTAAAAACAAAAATAGGAATTAAAATTGTAGGTTGCGAAACTAAAAAAGAGCGAAGCAAACGGCACACTGAAATAAGAAAGGCTGTGAATGATAATGATAAAGCGTTCTATGTCCAGATGTTTATATGTCCACAAGCCAGTTCGCTGTACGGCACGTAGTATAGAGAGACGGGAGATAGATTGCTGGAGAGATTTAATACTTTATAGTGTGTATAATTTGTAAAACGTCCAACTGGACACGCTCTCCCGTACAATATTTCTTGACCACCGCTAAGGAGCACTTTAAACTAAACTACTTAAATAATAATGCTGAAAATTCATCTTTTAAAACATTTTAACGAGTTTTTTAACATTTACTGCTGGGCTTAGGTGCTAATATAGATCTCGAATAAGATGGATTAGAAGCAGCTTCCATTAAACGCGATCCTAAGGTCTTGATGAGGTCATTCATCCACCTTGATAGAGGACGTCCTACGCTAGGAAAATGATTTCTTTATTATTATTTTTTCATTCTAGACAAAAAATATTAGGGAGAAATAATTATTAGACCACCTAATATCGACTTCAAAACTGGCACATACTCGTAGACTTTCTATCGAGATTTTGTTTGTTTGAAGTGCCCGATATTTTAGAACATATGCACGTGCCATATTCACTAGGAAACATAACGTAAAAGTTTACTTTGAAATTGTTCAAAACCGAGATAGACCGAGATAGACAGTTTTGGACTGTAACTTAACACTTACATAAATATGTTTAGCAGATTTTAGTCCGTAATGCTTCATCGTTTCAGCTATAGAACGTTCAATGCTGGACACAAGCATCCCCTATAAATCTTTAATAAGAGCGTTTCAAAACAGGACAACTTAAAAAAATTGTTTTTTTTTTTGTTTTTTTTTTTATTTAACCTGTACTGTCCCACTGCTGGGCAAAGGTCTCCCCCATTTCATTCTGTTCTGTGCTACCTCAGTTCAATGCTTTTTAAACCTCTCGATTTCGTAGCGCCATCGTGTTGGAGGACGGCCTCGGGGTCGACTGGACAGAGGAACCCACTCCGTTGATACCTTTGCCCATCTGTCTAGCATACGACTCACGTGTCCCGCCCACTCCCATTTGAGCTTTGCAGATTTTAGTCCAACGTCGCTTACTCCTGTCATGGATAAAAATGTTAAAATTTTGTATGAATATAAAATTGCAAAAGTTTTGCATAAAAAATCCATTCCATCCATTTTATGTACAAACGTTTAAAACTTACACTGGCATAACTTACTAGCAACAGAGTATTGAAAGCTACACGCAACATATTTCCGAAACTAAGCACTTTTTCACGTACGATGAACAGAAACGAATCCAACATTTCCGTTTATACAGCTTTTTGAAGTAAATAAAAGCAATAGGAATAAAGTCGGGAATGGCTCCGAAACGCGCATAAAGTTCGGATAAATTGGCAGTAAATCGACACGGTCAATGGCATGGGATTCCCCATTATCGGGGAATTTCCGAAAAACCTGCACAATGCAAGTGGAGATCTATGGGCTTTTAGCTTTGCATTGAGTTTTGGTTCATGCAAAGTAATAGGTCGTAGACACTTTTAAGATCTATTAAACGTTTTGAACAAACTAGCATTAAAGGCTACAATGAAATTGTAGAGGTACTATTATGACTACAATGCGTGTAAAAACACCAAGTTGCATGCATGCGTGTAACACCACCAGGAGGTATCGGAAAACTTGAAAAAGATAATTTATTATGTTATTTTAATCAGTATTTATGTATTTTTTGACGAAAACAGATACGTTAATATGTCATATAATTATTATTTAAAAAAAAACATGAAAATTTTAAATCAAAATTTGTTCTAACAGGCGTTCGATGTAAGGGTGATGGCGTAATAATATTTTTTATAGGTATTGCACTTTCGCTTTTCCTTGCTTTTCAAAAAGTGTTTTAGAACAACAACATGTCTACAGTAAAAATAAAATTTGTAAGACTTTTAATGCTCTTCCATGACTTCCATTCGGTGAAAAATACTTACTGTCATCCTAGTTGGAATAAGAAGTATATAAGTGGGTCACTTGCGCAGTTATTGCTCATGCCGCTCCCGTAAAATATAAACATGTAACTCTGCATTGACTAGATGGCATAGGTGTTAGAGTTTTTAGCGGAGTTTTGTGCGGCTTCAAGGTCTTTAATATGGGTAAACGACTTTTTATCTTCTTTAGTTGACATTGAATTGACTCTGATGAGAATTTTAGGCAAGCAATGATGTTATGTAATCAAAAAACAGCCCAAAAACTAATAAATGACAATTTTGTATGAATTTTTTGAAAAATGTTTAGTTCAAAGTCATCTCATCATTAGCATCTAGAGCTCAAAATTAAACGAAGGATAAATTTAGTCATCAGAAATCAGAACAATAAAACCCTAAGAGTATATGACAATTATTTTTCGATAAAAGTTTCAATATTTTAATAAGTTTGCCTCTTTTGGATCTGCATTTAATGTGAAAGTCTCTAGATAGCGTTGAAATGGAAAACATATTTAAATTAGGACAGTAAATAATTCAAGTAAATTGAAATTAAATCCATAAACAAAGCTCTTGCGCCTGACTATAGATAGTTCCAAGCAATCCTCAATAGTTAGTTACAGTTCAGTACGATTGATACGTACAACTCGACCACAATTCTCGATTCGAGTCGATTCAGAACGATTTAACAGGAGGAGTTAAGTCTTATTACAATAGGTATTTAACTTGAACTAAATAGTTGGAGTGGAGCTTCCGTTTTACCTGGAGTTTCGTGGAACGATTCGAATTTTAGCACTGCGTAAATACTTCGATGAAATACTTATAGGTAAGTACTATAAGTATGTAAGCCGCTTGCAACAGGTCATATTGGAAATTTATGAAGAAAGCTTATGTCTTGCTGTGGATGTTTTGTTGCTGATATGATGATTAATGTTAATGAGCTTGACATAGACATAGACATAGACATCCTTTTATTGTGACAAAAATACAACATATTTAAATTAAACATAATAAATGTTAAAACTAAGTAGAATACCACTTATAATCTATATTTTTGTCACAAATCGGCTCCACCTCAGCATATGCTAGCTGAGAACCAGCGCTGGTCTTCCGGTGGAGCCGGCAGGTGACATGACATGGTTATAAAAAAATAAAACATTTACTGAGCTATACTCTATAAAATTTAACTTGATCTCTGCGACAGCTGTCAGAAAAATCACGCCTATGAAGTCCTGAATTTCTTAATAGTACAGACAGTACCTGTCAATGTCATACTTTGTGGGCATGCCGATTAGTGATGGGCGACGAATGATCGTGACCACAGAGTTTTAGATAGAGTTTTAATTAAAATATCGATAGTTTATACTGGCGATATTTTAAATAAAACTTAATTTATCATTAATTTTATTGTATATTTGAATATCATAACATTTTTTACATGTGTAATTAAATTAAACCCAATTATATGGTACATTAGCATCGATAATTGTGAAAAACGTCGATAAATACTATCGTTACATTATTATGAGTATTTAATTAATATCATAACATTATTTACATGTGTACATACTTGATCAGAAATAATAGTAAGTAAATAAAATCCAATTTTTCACCTTCAACTACTCATTCGATTTCATTACAATATTGTTTGAAAATCGATTTTTTCCACCACTATCTCAACTCTAAATATGTCAATATGTAACTGTCGCAGAGATCAAGTTAAATTTTATAGAGTATAGTCTAGACAAGCAGTTTGATATAAGCAGTATCGGCAAATACAGATACATACCACGCCAAAAGAAAAAAAAAATGGTTTGTATGTCAACTTCACATTTTGACAGTGATAGAGCTACTTAATGCATTGATTCTTATATTTTGATTCTACAATCCGAGATTTGATTTGTAAACATAGATTTGAGTAATAAAACCACTAAATAACAAATTACATTACTATTTTAAATGATAAAACTAATAACAATACCTGCAAAAAAATACTAATATTATATTACACAAGAACACAAAACTGATACAACTACAATTATAAGAAAACATTCAAAGGTAAGAGGTCTTGTTTGGTAAACTTTTACGCTTAAGTAATTTAGTAATTAAGTAATCATTACTCACATTTGACAATTTGCACAACAAATGCATGTATAATTGAAAGTACATGGACTATAGTACATATGGATAATAAACATAGTAAAACACATTCTAACCTATATAGCACTTGTGTCGTTCTTCATTTGCTCCTCGCGCTTTTGATGTTCAAGAAAGAATTTCTTTAGTTGGAGTCTAAAACTGTGAATACTCTGCAGGTTCCGTATTGGAGGAGGCAAATTGTTCCGGCATTTTGAGGAGGTATACCGAAATGAACCTCTGAAAGCAGCAGAACTATGGCGCTGTGTACTAAGCTGCGTCGTACATTGGCGAGGTTTGCGAGCGGTCCTCCAAGACAGTTTTTCATACAAATAAACAGGGTTTTTAAACTTAATGACACCAAACATGAGACATGCCAGATGAAGCTTACGGCGATGTAACATTTTTAAGAGAGAATGCTTGAGCTTGAAGCAAGTATATACTAGAGAAGCTACTGGCGTGTAGGGCGTGAGAAAAAAGATGTTTATCATAATATATATAAATTTCGTGTCACAATGTTTGTCCTCAATGGACTCCTAAACCACTTAACTGATTATAATAAAATTCGCACTCCATGTGCAGTTCGATCCAATTTGAGAGATAGGATAGTTTAAATCTCAAATTATAGTCGCAATTTTAATTTATTTAGCCACAGCAACGCGTGGCCGGGTCAGCTATTGTTTTTATAATATCCTGACTCGAGATAATAGTAAAAACCTGCATAATACCAATAGAAGTGATAGAAAATGTATAGTAGTTCATATATATTATGTTGACTTATTAAGTATCTCATCAAAAATTCAACAGTAGTTTTTTTGTCTGACTACAACGTCTAGGCCGTGCGTAGTAGTCAGACAAAAAAACGTATACGCAATTATAGACAAAAGATTACTTTTGTCCTGTTCATTCTTTATACTTGCACATCTCGCCTTCTTTTACTTTTGTAATTATTATTATTTAGCGCCCTGTCTAGTTATACTTCACTATGTTAATGCGTAATGACTATACACGGTTACTGGTAATCAATTAGTATCCTTTTAGGGGCTTATTCTGTACATCAAAACTACCAACTTTTGTTTTAACGACTTTTATCAAATCTCAAAAAATGCCCTTCACTAGAAAAATATAGTTCAAACTGACAAAATGTATGGAATAGCTGTTTTTTTTTTAAAGTTGACAAAAGTCGCACAACAATATAGTTGTTAGTTTTAATGTACATAATTTAGGTCCTAAAGGATGCCAATTGATTACCGATATCCCTGTATACTCTGTGTCTAGTATTATCTATGTCTAGGCCTTTAACCTAGATTACAAAGCTAGCTAAACGAGCTGGTAGCCAAACATACATTCATTAAACAAAAAGGTGGCTGCCCAGTAACAGACCATATACCAAGAACGTGTCAAGGAAATAAATATTCTTTGTATTAAAAAAAAATACATATAAAATGAGATGTAGCGAAGCGAAGCGAATGCTTCGCTTGGCTCGTCTTGGCGGGGGCACTACCGTGCCGCCAGATCAACTACTGTTATTGACGTACGTTCACAGTAAGTTTTGATGGGCTCTACTATAGCGTATCGTGTTGTTTTCCGTACCTAATACGTTTTTAAAACAGTCATGGTATAGCCTCGGATCAAAAAAAAAAAAGAAACATGAAGTCAGAATGTTGTGGACAAACCAGTGAAGCCGACCAAAACTACGCCTCGCCATGTATAGACAATTACACACACATCCACGTACAACGAAACTACGCCTTGGCTTGACAGTCGAACTATGGCGGCACAACACCGACGCACTCACACATGTATAAAAAGCGGCCTCACTTGACTGTTCAACGGCATTCTCTCTTGATTTTTTTATTTGCTCTGAGGGTATGGCACGTTATAGTAGACAGACACTGCAAGAGAAAATGAAGTATCAAGAATATTATAATACAAGTATGAGTAATATTATGAGCATGTTCATAAAACAATATTTAGCAAAATGTCTCCAAAACATCAACTAATCTTTGAGTTTGAAACATAATACTGATCAAAAGTCTTTGATATTTTTACTTAAAACATGACCCAAATTACTTTTCTTGTCGTGAGATATTTTGCGATTTTCCTCTTAGACAAAAAATAGGTAACCTAAGGCAACAAAGGCAAACTTCAAAGGAACGAGCTACATAATTCTCTATGTGATGTTTATCATACGAGTCTTTTAGGGCTGGCACGTGTTATAAGATGTGCTATTTTTGCTTTAACATATACCTCTAAGTTATAAATGGTAATAGAAGATTAGGAATTTTAAACTTGATTGTGTTTACTTTCTGGTGAACGAGTAGTTTGAAGAACATTTTGTATATTATTATTTTAGTCCGTATAATGGGCTAATGAAAAACTTTTTAACGAAGTAAAGTAACAGGTATAACTCACGCGTAATTTTAGTAGAAATCTGCTACTATAGTTTCAATCGCATTTGGCGTTCTTTCTCAAGGTTGGAGTACTAGCACGCGGGCTCGTCTCGCATAGCACTGCTGTGTATCTATGTGTATATATATATATATTTGGTTTCCATAGTGTAATGAAAAACTGTGTGTCTAGTAGTGTTCCTACATATACATATAGTCATCGTGGCGGAGTGGAGCGCAAGCTTTGAAGTAGAGCTTGACTTAAATATAAACAAATAAATAAATATTAGGGATGTCTTACACACGGTCTCTGACCCCATACTAAGCAAAGTTTGTGATATGGCTGCCAGAGACTAATATACTACATAATTCTCAATATATACTTCTATAGATAGTACCTAAATAACACCCAGACACGGAGCAAACACCCATGTTCATCACATAAATGTTTGCCCTGGGTGGGGATCGAATCCACACTTCTTTGATCCAGACGTCTGGTTCACTAACCTCTGAGCCACCGAGGCAGTCAATGACTTGGGCTAGCACAAGTCGGGGCCTTGAATGTGTGCGGAAGTGTGTCCGTAGCCAAGACACCAACCGTTGTGGTGGAACACTTCGGTGTTTTTAGTGGATATATCAACCAGTCGTTGGGGACTCCCACATAACCACCCAATAACCACCCCCAGGTGTTGTGGTATGCCAAGAGGATTTTTCCCTACACAAAAAAGGTTGACCATCAAAGTAGAATCGAGGCTGTTTGTTTTCGGCCAAAAAGAGACCCTTCCAACTGTCTCCCGCTTTCCGCGGTGTCTCCGTTCCGGTAACTGACAGTTTAGAACTGTTAGGCGTTTCACTCTCATCGACTCTTAACTTTGGCTCCTACATAGAGTCAAAAGCCCAATTAGCCTCCAAAAATCTTGGCGTTTTCTCTAAGGTGAGACGATATTAAACACCTGAGCAACTACTTAGTCTTTATAAAGCACAAGTCAGGTCTTGCATGGAATACTGCTCTCACCTTTGGGATGGCTCTGCCAAATATCAATTAGAGGCTATGGAGTCGATTAAGAGGTGGGCCAGGAGGCTGATTGACAACGAAACCTTGACTAAGTCGCAGCTGCAAAGTCTCGAGCATCGACAAATGGTAGCATGTTTGTGGCCTTTTATTGGATACACTTCGGAGAGTGTGCTCTGGAGTTGCACAATCTGGTCCCACCTGCCCCTTTCTTCTATCGTACGGCTAGACAGACGCGACCAAAGCGCCACCCTTTTATGATGGACATTCCGCGCGTTAGAACCAAGCGTTTCGAATCCTCATTCCTCATACGAACAGCCAGAATGTGGAACGCTTTGACTGGGTATATCTTCCCGCTTAAGTACAACGTGAATGTCTTCAAATCCCGAGTAAATAGGTATCTTCTAGGTAAGCGTGCTACACCCTAGATCGCATATCTGCTCAACATCAGGCTGTATGTAGTCAAACGCAAACCTATACGAAATAAAAAAAAAAACAAATAAAAATGGTAACTTATAAATAGACTAGTAGCTTCCCGAAAAGTAGACATTTAATCTGCTTAATTATAATTTAAGCACATTGCACTCTTGGTCGATTTGATTCATGCTCGTAAATCTTGTGAGGATAAAGACGAACTCAGACATAAATATTGAAAAAATATCCGTTCAAAAAAACCATCAACATCTACATGTTACGCGCAACCCTACATTTCATTTTAAGCGCGCCTCTAACGTGTATACTAGAATGCAAATAAGAGTAGAGTGTGAGGGGAGCCTAATTTAGTTAGGCGATGTTGTTCGACGCTAGGTACGAAGTTGCCTACAGCTTAACAAAGTTATGAAAGTCCAACGAAACCACAAGAATTCTTTAGGTGTGTGACAGATTTTTATTTAGATAATTATGTCTTGAGTTCACCACGTTTGTTAAGTTCAGCAACGTCCGGCACTGTCAGTTTTCGGATTGGTTATCGCTGGCGGAATTAACTGAGCATTGCCGTGTTTCAGATGACACTTTAAGTAGTAAGTAACAAGTTTTTTACCGTTTTACTATGTCAAATGCCATCAGACAGCTAAGAAATTCTGACAATAGGGCTAGCCACCCTGCCGATACAAATTTGTCTTGTTTGTGTGTATCGAAGTTAAATTTATGAAGCATGAATGTAGTAGTTTTTTTTTGCAGAGATTACTTAAGGAAGTTTGTCATTTTGTATGAAGTTTTAGTAATTTTTTCAACCGACAAACAGTATTTATTATTATTAGCGTTTCGAGCTTAAAAAATGCTTCCTGAGGAATAGTAAAAAAATTATTGAGTGAGTTTGTCTAGGCTGAGTTGCTGGTATCAAACTTTTTAAGAAACTTGCAGGCCTCTGACTTAACCGAGTTTGGTTGGTGGTTTAACCGATATCTACAATTTTGACGCTCCTCCGAGTAAAGGCTATCTTTTAATTGATACCTAACTATTGACATATTTTAGCATTTTTTATCACAGTGTCGAGCGCAGTGCTGTCTTGTAGGGCTTTAAACACTGTAACTAGTGTAGAGATTCTCCGCTTTATCAGGCGTTGTAAAGCCCTACGCGGCGTAGCAATACAAGTGTAGTGCTACGAAGCATAGGATTTTAATTTTCGAACAATGTGACATAAGAATTGCTACGCCGCGTAGGGCTTTGGATAGTTTGACGAATGTAGTGCTAAGCTGCGTAGGGCTTTAAATAATGTGACGGGAGAAGTGCTACGTCGCGTAAAGATTTAAATAATGTCATGAAAGGATGGCTATGTCGCATAGGGCATTAACAAGTGTGACAAGAAGTGTAATGCCACGCTGCGTAGCGATTTGAGTATGTTACAAAAGTTAGGCTACAACGCGTAGTGCTTTGACAAGTGTGGCAAGAATTTAGTGCTACGTCCCGTAGGAATTTGAGTAATGTTACGAAAGTAGGCTTACATCGCGTAGAGCTTTGACGAGTGTAACAAGCATAGTGCTACGCGGCGTAGGGCTCTGAAGAGTTAGATTTTATAATTGTAATTGGCACTGAATTTTACTACCTCAGCTGTGATTAAGTCTTTTTCTTCCTTTTTAGTATGCTTAGTCGTATTAAGATCAAGGAAGACTCGTTTAAAATTATGCTTTCACTAATACAACAAAACTAACAGACTTCAGAGCGCAAAACTTTTCAAACGTCCAACTTTAGTCGACATAGACATATCAATCCGAGCTATTGTCAAAAGTTTTCTACAACTGTACAAACTTATACAACTTCACAACTTGTCTGAAACTCGTATGATTTTGAATTTCGCTGAGATTACGTGCTTTTCTGGTTTAGAGGCTGGCTGAATTATCTGGGTTGATGGCCAACTTAAGAATCATCATAATCATATCAGTCAAATAACTTCCACTGTTTAACATAGGCCTATCTTACGCATATCCTATAAGACCAGTTGTATGTGGCTGGTGTATTCCTACGATATTTATCAAGTTGTTTGTTGATGTTATTTGATGTATACTTGTAAGTATAAGTACGCAGCCCCTGGCCAGTACTTGCATGGTATGTGTTAATTTATACTTATTTGTAACTTCTAAAAAGCTAAATGATGATGATGGGTTCATATTATATATTCATTTTATTTATTTGCATCATACGAGTAAATACAATGTCGCATGCCTTGGCTTACGCTGTTAGTGCAGTAAGCAATGGAATTTAACGAATAAAATGAAAAAAAAAGTAATATTACAGTACCTACCATAATTATTATTTTTATTGATATAGTATACATACTATATAAGCCTATTTCAATCAAAACAATGCTTGAAGGTATTCCATTGTTATAAACATTTGCGTCACTCATTTTCCAAAAAAATGTAAGAGCGTAGATATTTTGAGTTCTATATCACTTTTCAAATAATAAAATTAGAACTCAAATATTTATTTGAGTTCTAATTTAGTTCCGTTGTTGTGATATATTTCCGTCGAGCATTTATTACAAATTCTACATTTCTAATTGTCTTGTTTTGTATTTAACAGAAATCAACCGTTTCGGAGCCTCGTTTCCTAAGGAGCTTTTGTTATTGTTTATCTTCAACAAGAATACACGGAAGTTTCAAAAGAACTGATAATCTACCCAGTTCCTTTAGAAATATTTCACCGAAACTTTGTATACAAAGTTTTGTTGTTATTTATTTTAAATTCATACCTCCAGCATAAAGTAATCAAAGTATACTGAGCATTTCTGCTAAATTCTAATGAATTTTACGTTATCTAATTAGGCTACGGGCTTGTTTTGTTTCGTTTCGTTTGCATAAATACTGCTCTCATATCGTAGATACCTAGTTTGACTAGGCTTTTCTTACTTGTTTTGTTTGTTTTTAAAAGATCTTTATTTAATTTCAAAATATTAACAAACTATATGCATTTCTAGTGAACATTAGATCCTAGAGGTGGCAAGAAATAACAATAAATAAATACGTTTGTAAGTTAAAACAATTAACTTATATAAACTAATAGCAGGTAACTGAACAAAACTTATGGATATTGAAAAGTGGCAAATTTTTATAACATCTTATGTACTTATTTATGCAGCCTTTAGAGCTAGAATTGCATTTGCATCAGGAATTTAAACAAAACTACTTAAGAAAAAATATTTAAATGAGGGTAAGCAGTTAGGATAAGCAGCGGTTAGTGCATTAACAGCAGCAAAATAACCTGCGATAAGCGAGCCAACCCGCACTGGGCCAGCGTGGTGGATATGGCCCAATCACCCTTCGTGGGTAGGCCTACGTCCTGCAGTGGACTATTAAAAAGGTTGGTACAAGCGAGCCAAACATATCGAGAGTGAGGCTTTTCTTACTGGTTAATTTATTAATAGACCTATCAATACCTATCATAGAGGAACCAGGTAGGGAGGTATAACGCAATCAATTTGAGATATCCTGAAAAAGAGAGAGACATGCGGGAGAAAGGTATTGATGATGATGATGTTTGATAGAGTAAAGTGGCAAGAGCAAAAGTTATGTGCCAACCCTACTTAGTGAGATATGGGCGGATGATGATAGTGATGATGATCCTGAAAGAGATGTACTGATTTGCAGGGTCCCAAGTTTGTATGAGACGTAGTTAGTTTCTATCATTTCGATAGGTGAAGTCAGATTTTAAGCTCGGAAACGTCGAATTTTTTTTTTAACAGTAATATCTTTAAAATTCCATGAATTTTGGTACTAACTTTTATTCTGAGGGTAGTCCAGTCAGTTTTCGGAAGAGTGGCATGACGTGTTGTAATGAGAGAAATGTCGTCTGTTACAGTTACTACCAATCTTACTACCAGTAGTAAGAACGATAAATGAATTAGGTAATCTTCTTATACAGTTGAAAGTTGTTAGTACAGCAATAAAAATTACCCATGTTACTACCGTAAAATTAATATATAACAAAATCAAAAAAAAATATGACGGATATTACAAGTAATTAGTACGATGGGTAAAATTTCCCGTAGTAGATTTTTTCAGGTCATAATTAAGGTCATAGATGAAACTTGTTACCTCATAGCTTAAGACCTAAATAGGACCTTTAAATAAAATAAAATAGCCTTTATTAGTATGATAATTTATGAAATAGCCCTTATGATAATTATAAACATTTGGATTACGTAATTTGAAAGTTACATGAAAGAAAATAATATTAACAATAATTTATACCTAAAATTAAATTTAATCTATTTTAACTAGGGCACCCAAAACTTGATGTAGGCCTCCTTCATGTCTCGCCATATAGTTCGGTCTTGCGCTAGACGGGTCCAGGTAGCACCTGTGACCTCAGTAATGTCGTCACTCCATCTTTTTTTCGGTCGTCCTCTATCTCTTAAGGTGTCTCTAGGATGCCAATGAATAATGCGCTCGCTCCATCTGCCATCCTCTGCCCGGGCGAGATGACCAGCCCACTTCCATTTAAGATGACAGAGCATTGTTGCCGCGTCAATCACTTTTGTCTTCTCTCGTATCTCTGTGTTTCTGCCTTTGTCTCTGAGAGTAAGACCAAGCATCGAACGCTCTGCCGCTCTCTGGAAAGTGGCTATTTTCTTTACTATTGCTTTAGTAAGGGCCCATGTCTGGCAACCATAGAGCAAAGATGGCAAAATTGTGTTGTCCATTAGTCGCTTTTTCAAGTGAATCGGAATTTTGCTCTTGAAAATATCCTTATTTGCCCTAGGAATTCCTACCTTCCTACTAATAGGACCTTTAGTCTTGTAAAAATAAAATATAAACAAACAAACTAAAAATAATGTTAGCACTACTCGTATCATCGGTACTATGCGTAAATTCAAACAAAAACTAGGAAAACTTGTGAACCTCAAACTTTAAAAACAACTTTACTTTAGCTCAAAACAATTAAGAACAAAAGTTCACAAACATATAAAAGTTAACGTCAAGGAAAAAGGAAGCGCAGTAACAGCCACATTTCCCACATAGTTACATCATAAACAGAGTTGTTAAACTTAACCGTGACATAAAAGTTGCTGTCCTGGGCCGGTTCCGTTGCGTCCCGCTGTGGTGGAGTCCCGATGTCGCCTACTTCCGAGTAGTGATGCTTATCAGTAGGCCTAATGAGATATTGTCGATAATAAATAATAATCTATCGATAAATTTGGGATATTTGAGTTAGAGATAGCAGTAACATTGGCTTGATTTAATAGTATTAAGAGATACTCGTATACTCTAACTAACATGGGCTTCGTAGCGCAGTTACGTGTTTATTGCTATTTTCTATTAGTAGATCCATTTTTCTTTTTGAATTACAACACATGTGTCCACGTCACGACAAAGCAACAACAAATAAAAGAATTCACCTAACTTAGATGATCATTAGTAAAAAAAAAAATCAGCAAAGGGCGAGTCGGACTTGCGTAAGAAGGGTTCCGTACCATCTGGAAGCTCTCCTTGATATATTTTATTTATAATTATTTATATTTGAAGGGAGTGTTGAAGATTAACAGTAGGTTACTCTACTCACGGATAATTAGATTTGGTTTGCTGGTCGCGGCCGCGACAGCACGTACAACGCGCTTGGTTAGTATTAGGCGACTGGGGGTGACGACGGGATAGCCGCGGGCGCCGGCGTTTCTTCCCCCGCGCGTCTCCTTCGTCTTGGATAGATAGGTATGATATGTACACGCAATGCAAGCCTGTACAGGGAGTATACAACTAAATATTATGTGAATATTTCAAACATTTACATGTCACCGTTATTAATATCGAGCAAAAAACAGAAAACAATTAGGTTGGTTGTAAGAGAGCATTCCTTGAATATTTATTTTTTCTAATTTTAGAATTTGTTGTTATAGCGGCAACAGGATAACAGAGTCTAAGTAATGTGGTCCCGTTTTTACCTTTTGGGTACGAAACCCTAAAAATAGTAAAGTGCAGGGCACAAAATCGTTAAAACTTTTTTGTACAATTGAATATTACCTGAGTAACTTTGTATATGTATTGATAAAATTAAAAATATCTAAAGTACGTTTGATGATATTATAATATATGTACATGAAATAATCGTAGCAACCATTGAAAACCGATCATATCCATTATCGATATCACTATTAATAAATGTCGTCAATTTTAGTACTTAATTTCCATGTTATTCCACGTTACTGACACTTTTGGCATTTTAAATAAAAATGTAAAAGTAAACATATAAATAAATTGCTAATAGGGTACTACAGTCATTTTTGAAAAGTATCTCAGTTATATTCTGTTGGTCTTATAAACCACTAAAAAAATACAAAAAAAATTCAATCGTTAAGTGCTTTTAAAAAGCATTTTAATTTTACAGTGTAAAACACCTCAGAAGTAGAGCGAAATTAAACGAATTAAATCCATTTACCACTTTAATCACATTTCACTATCATTATCATCATAATTTGATATCACAATCAATAACATAGAAAATTACCAACCACAATCAACCTAGGTCCGATTCAGAATGGCTTAACGTCAAGTGTGAACATATTCAACATGACATAAAACCGATGTAGTTGTCAATGTCAGTGGGTAGCATGTGCCAACGCCAATGACATTGACAACCGCTTACGACTGTATTCATTACAGTCTTAGGATTTTCTTTAGTTGTACCTATATTTCATGCCGTGAAATAAAGTATGTGTAACAGTCGGCCATCCTCGAGAAACGAGTCCTCTCGTTTTTCTCCAACGCTCTCATAGATATCTCATCTGGTAGGTATCTCATCTGGTAGGTATCTCATCTGGTAGGTATCTCATCTGGTAGGTATCTCATCTGGTAGGTATCTCATCTGGTAGGTATCTCATCTGGTAGGTATCTCATCTGGTAGGTATCTCATCTGGTAGGTATCTCATCTGGTAGGTATCTCATCTGGTAGGTATCTCATCTGGTAGGTATCTCATCTGGTAGGTATCTCATCTGGTAGGTATCTCATCTGGTAGGTATCTCATCTGGTAGGTATCTCATCTGGTAGGTATCTCATCTGGTAGGTATCTCATCTGGTAGGTATCTCATCTGGTAGGTATCTCATCTGGTAGGTATCTCATCTGGTAGGTATCTCATCTGGTAGGTATCTCATCTGGTAGGTATCTCATCTGGTAGGTATCTCATCTGGTAGGTATCTCATCTGGTAGGTATCTCATCTGGTAGGTATCTCATCTGGTAGGTATCTCATCTGGTAGGTATCTCATCTGGTAGGTATCTCATCTGGTAGGTATCTCATCTGGTAGGTATCTCATCTGGTAGGTATCTCATCTGGTAGGTATCTCATCTGGTAGGTATTTTAATAACTGCCAAAAAGTCTAAAAGATATCGAAAAGGAAAACTGTCTCTCATAACAACTAAAAATAATTGTATTATCCAAATGCTATTGCACATTAGACGATTTTAGAGATAATCTTCTTCTTATGCATTTCAAACATACAATTTTACACCCTTTGATTATACAACACATATCTCTCCAGATGGACAAACATAAACATTAATCACAAAGAAAACGGCCCAGATCTTTGACAATGAGTGCGTACTTAATATGTCAAACCTGTCAAAATTTGTACGGATCATCAACCAAATATGGACCATATTTTTTTTGGGTCGTTTTGCTCAGCTAATTCTGTATCTAGACAGATACATAATCAAAGGTTATAAGTATCGCATTTATTTTGTCACAATCATTGGTCACAATATTATCTATCACAAAATAATAACTTATGAACTTTTCTCTATGCGTAATCCGGTTTCGTCCGGCCGAAATGATAGTGAAATGTAAAAATAAATTATTATTATCACTTATCACGCGTGCATTAATAGTCGACCCGATAACGTGTATATTTCACAGTAAAGAATCTATATCCATACATTTTTCATCACTGACATAATGGCGGTCGAGCAACTGGCGTGGTATTTTACGCAAAACTTATATTTTTCGCGATGGTCCCACTTCTGAGTTGTAAAACACCTTTGAAGTAGAGCGAAATTAAACGAATTAAATCCATTTACCACTTTAATCACATTTCACTATCATTATCATCATAATTTGATATCACAATCAATAACATAGAAAATTACCAACCACAATCAACCTAGGTCCGATTCAGAATGGCTTAACGTCAAGTGTGAACATATTCAACATGACATAAAACCGATGTAGTTGTCAATGTCAGTGGGTAGCATGTGCCAACGCCAATGACATTGACAACCGCTTACGACTGTATTCATTACAGTCTTAGGATTTTCTTTAGTTGTACCTATATTTCATGCCGTGAAATAAAGTATGTGTAACAACAGTTTCGAAATTTCGCGCGTAATCTACGAAAACGATGGATGTCATTATTTTACTCTGTGGTCATGAATGACGTCACTAGGCTATGTAAACAATGCGTGTAAATATTTTTCACGATGGTGCCTTTGTTTGTAAGTTTGAGATAAAGAGTTATTATAAATGGTTAATAATGAGTTATCGCTGATGTGTTGTTCCTGGATTAGTAGTATACAAACATCGGACAAACTATTCAATGTTTACATAGCCGGATGACGTCATAACATAGCGGAGACTATTTATGTACTGATTTAATAAACTGAATATTTTGTATTGATTTTTAAAATGTATAATTTTTGTTATTTTATGATCTGAAACAAACATTTTCCTATTGATTTTGTCTAAGCTATCTCAAAAATATATTTACAGATTTTATCTTGTTCATAGTAAAATACACTATTTATCGATATAATATCGATAAAAAATATCGATAGTTTAACAACACTACTCTCGGTATCCTGCTAAGACAATAGCTTCGCTGCGTTGCAGCGCGGAACAAAAGTCATTTGTTCTACAGACGGGCGGATCGGGTCGAAGCAGCGGTAGCCAACATATCTCAGCGGTGGGCCAGGATAATATTTTTGTACATTTTGGCACACATTAGAACACTTATTTTGTTATAAACATAAACCTGAAATTCTTAATGAAAGTTTATTTCTTTCGTACTCTTATAAAATTGTTTGTTACCTATTACTTAATATTTTTGTATACACCATTAGTGCTGCGCCTTATATTATAATTATCTTGGTTTAAAGATCATTACCTGAAAAGGTTTTATGGTTTATTAATTATTATTATTGTTACCTATCTGCCGCAAAATCCTACTTCCTACTAATATTAACAACGCGAAAGTTTGTAGTATGTATGGATGTTTGTTTCTCATTCACGCAAAAACTACAGAACGGGTTGAGATGAAACTTTGCAATAATAATGTTCATACAACAGAATAATACATGGGTTATACTTTATTAAGATATTGCCTGAAACTAACGTCGCCGGGTCAGATAGTAAAGTCATTCTTCTTTTACGAACAGTAAAGATGTAAAAATCTGAGTTTGACTCCATCAAGTAATTAAGTTCCTTTTTTAAAAAAAAACCTAAATAAATAAAAAATTTAATTACTTTCAAACACTATTTACCATATACACATTGTCCATTGGCTCTGAACTAGTTTAGAACTGTGTCTCAGAACCAGTGGCTTCTCCCGTAATACAATTTGCAGCACTAAAAAGTTATAAAAAACAAAAGAAAATTTAAAAAACAATTTAGGCTGTTTATCGAAACAATAAAAAATGGTTTATACTATAAACTACAAATTACATCACGACTTGAATGAACTACACAATATAACAACCCAAAACATCAATTTACTGTGCACGATAATATGTGTGTGTGTGTGTGTGTGTATGTGTGTGTAAAGTAAACATGAGTGTTCTAGATAGGTAAAAAACCTGAATTTCATTTCATTAGTCAAAATTCTTACTTCTCCTTTCTATAAAAAAATTCAATGATGTGAAATATTTGCAGGCAGAATAAATAATATTTTCAAGGTCGCAGTGTGATTTAGAGTCCATAACTTGGCCATACCTGTTCCAGTATGTCCGATCACATGAGACCGTCATTTGTTCTTTTAGATTCTTGAGCTGGAGTCGTAGAATGGAAAATGTGTGAAACATTTTCTGCTAAAATAGGACTTGAAGCTACTTACTTACAAAATGTTTGATCCGGTATCCTAGAGGCTTTGGGGTGTAGTCATTTTTATTGTAAGATTTTTGTGTTGTGTTATTTGGCAATATTGTTTCATATCTAAAATGTAATAAAATTTGCCAGTATGACCAAAATCAGTCATGAGAGTGTGAGATATAGGTATAATGAAGATCTAATTGAACAGATGCAAGGTCTGTTTATTTTTTAGTATTTACCAAGTACCTACCAGCCTATTTAGTAGTACATTAGGCCCTATTTTAAATTTGATTTTAATTGAATTTTATAATGTTTTTATTTCTCTTTCACGCTATGCATTTGAAAGAGAGAAGACCATTATAAGTTGCTATTAAATTTACGATGACGCCTTTAAAATTGGTCGCACTTTGGACCCACAAAGAGAGATTGGGCTATATCCACCTATCAGGCCAATGGCGATTTTGTGGATTTACATACGGCAGCAAACTTCTTCTACAGTTGTAAGCCGGTTGCCTCACGATCTTTTTAGTTGGTGGTGAGAAATTCCGTACATAAATTACATAGAACTTTTCGGTATGGGACTAAAATTTGCACTCACGACCTCACGAATATAAGGCGGGTGTTACACCACTAGACTACTATGGCTAAGTCTACTGTTTGGGAAACAGTAGACCTAGATAGAAGGTAAATAGTAGCACAACTTTGCATGGGAATGTAAGTCGCGGACGAGTGCCAAGTTTGCGTGTCTCGATAATTACGACCCCATTATACACAGTATCCACGATACTTTGAGCTTGCTTACTGCCCAAACATGACTATTCTTATTTCTTACCAAAATTCACGTAATATGAACTTTGTAAATTGTGTATTTTTTGGATTATCAAATTTCAAATCTATTGTTAGTTAAACGTGATTTTGTAAATTGCATATAACTTTTCAACAAAATTTTATTAAGAATTTAAAAGCAACTCGGTCAAATAATTTTTTGATGCGATAGCGTCTCCTAAATTGATGAACGCCAGTTGTATGCACAAAAAAGCGTCACGTTTTTGTAATAAATTTTTTTTTTACACACTTTCCTATTTTTAGTAGTTTTACTAATAGGTACGTCTATGTACTAACTGGTTATCACAAGTTCTCTTTGATTTGAAGAATTAGATTTAACTGACTATGAGAAACGAACATTTACTTACTTTTTTTGCAGTAAAATCTTAAACAAAGACCAAACGAAAATTTTGTCTAAAACTAAATGCAGTAAAACAATATTAAGATAAGATACATGACGACATAGTTTTGCCTATCTTATTACACATAAACATAAAGCAAAAGTTCTGAGCCGCGTCTATCAACCTCTTCCGTTGCAGCAAAAGTTTTCTGTTGACATGACTTCGGTTAATAGTTCAGTGTTATACGGTTGTGGTACCGCGTTTTAGCAGTATGGACTGTACTATACTAGCTTTTTTAATAGTCACTGCAGGACGTAGGTCTACCCACGAAGGGTGATTTTAGGCTATATACACCTCGCTGGCCCAGTGCGGGTTGGGTTAGTGGTGTCACATACATCATCGAATTTACTTTTTATTATTTTATTTATTTATTTGTTGATTCATTTATATCGAATGTATCAAAACATTAACAGTTTATTTTATGATTGGCTGACCGAGTGCTGTTCATTTTTTGACCAACAAAACGGAGGAGTTACTCCATTCGACGCGTATATTTTTTTTGTATAACCTCGCATAACTTTTTACATACATTCGATTTCGATTCGATTCGATAATTCTTTTTTATTGGAATGAGTATACTTTAAAATTGTGTTATTTTAAATGTCATTGAAATTGGCTGAGCGCTTCGCGAATTCTGTACACAGTAATGTCGGTCATGCCATTTTATGCGAAAAATAATTATTGTATCGCTGTTACGGCGCCTTAGAGCTGCCTACTTTTCTATCCACCCGCATTTACCGACTCTTTGTCCTACCCTCATCTTTCCTAGACGACGACCGCTTAGGTACGTTTCGTGGATAGGTGAGACACGCTGTTTGCTTTGGCGAACAGTCTGCCCTTGACCGCCGGACAGGGTGCATTCATCACCGCTCCGCGCAATTGACGTGTGCCTAGCACCGTCTCGTCAACCGCATTCCTATGTTAATTGTGATACGTGTCCTGGACGTAGTCTTAATCCGCAAATACAGTCCACTCAAGCCGCTTTGCAACTGCCAGAAGAAGAGCAACCAGGATCAAGGTTCTGCAGCTGTGCTCACCGACCCGGAGTATTCAGGTTAGTCGTCGTCTTCCCGCACCCCCTTTGTGTCCCGCGCGATCTGCCATAATACTTGGTGGCCGCGCTAACAATCGCTTATCTAACAGTTAAAATATACCTTATATAAACGCCCTGCCCCAATTTTTTCCATATTTATTGGACCTGGTTTGTTTTTTCGACTACGGATATCATTGACGCCCGGAAGTGCTGGTTAAGTATAGGTGGCTTTGGCAAATTAATACTTAAATAATACGTACTGGGATTTTCGTCCTTTAATTTTTTGTTTTAGAAATCCCTTTTTAATGTCCTTAATTTTAATAATAAAAGCAAAATGCCACACTGCTCACGTTTCATTTATCGCACAAAGTTTCATAAATCCAATCATAAACTTGGTCACCGGAGACTTCCTATTCAAATATTAGCTATAAATTCCAGCGGTGTTACTTATATAGTTTTCCAATATTTTCTATCCTTGTTCTTCAGATTTTTATTTGATATCTATTTTTTTACAGTTTGTACGGTGTTGCAAGTAGGTAGATTGTTCGAAACAATTTGTATAAATTGAAATGCCTATGTTTCCATATTAACAATCAAATCACACTTCATGTATATTTTTTATTAAATTGAATCTAATTTGGTGAGGATTCGTCTACTGCTTGTATGGTGTTGCGGTTGTTCGTGAACTCTGATTAGGTTATTTGTTACCTGCTGAATGTTAGAAGTAGGGAGTCGCCCGCAGCGTTACATCGCATGTTATTTGTGAACTTTTATTTGTTTCATTACTTAGGGAAAATACTGAAAATATATCTTAAAATATGTTAAAAAATACTTCTTAAGTAGTGTAAGTAGTTATTTTAAATATATCATGGTTTCAAATAATCTGAGTTGAATTAAAATTGTTAAATTATGTTATACATATTTTTTAGAAAACTACCGTAGTAATAATTTTTATTACTACAGCCAGGAACTACATTAGAACATTTTTGTTCCGAGACTATTTATTGATCATTTTGCCTACTGTTCATACGGTGTTGTGGTTGTCGGTGAGCCCTGATTCAGTCATTTGTTACCTGCTAAATGTTAGAAGTAGGGAGTCGCCCGAAGCGTCGACGTCGCATGTGATTTGTGGACTTGTATAAGTATTTGTTTTTTTACGAGATACGAGCTTCTTACGTTTGGGAAAATACTCAGGAATATTTAATTTATTCGAGAATTTATTTATTGTATTTGTGGTTTGACTAGTAACATTGGGAGTGTTTATTGGACTTAATTATTTGGTTAGCGACGTTAATATTAGGTACATTCTTCTAAAAATAAACTTAAAGCTTTAAAAGTCAACGTGATAAAAAAACTGTTACATTTGTCATCAACTAAGTATCTACTATAATGTATTTTAAAACTGTTTAATATTCTATCATTGCGAATATAAATACGCAAATATACCGTTCAATACTTACATCGGCCAAACAAATGGTGTTATTTTGAACTACGGACCAAAAATTTTTGTTTTAGTCAACATGTAGAAGCGTCATACTTTAAATATTAAAAAATATTTTACAAAATAACGCTTATCACGCTTCAAAATCATGATTTATTATCCGCAGTCCAGTCCCTTATCAAAACACGCCAAACCGTATCAATTTCAATTCCCTTTTTCACCCGAACAAAACAACTAATCGGCCAAAACAAGCTCCCGACCTTGCCAACTGCTGTCAGATTGTCCGACAAGTTAAATGACTGTTTTATCTAAATTGGTCAACTAGTTGACCAACTAGTTTAGAGATAGCGGTGGAGTTAGGCCGTATTTCACGAGAGACAAGAAAGCTAACGCTGAATACGAATAACTATGCCAGTAGAACAGCTTCCAGCCTCAAGTTGGGTTCTAAAGTAATGTTCTAAGTGGAACTAGAAGTAGATTTATAGATACGTTAGTAGCTCTAATTTGTTTTTTGGGAGATGGAGTATTTTTGCTGGCGCATCGTGAATTGTTCGAATGACTGTAAAGTCGGACGCCAAGAAAAATAGAATGTATGAAAAACGACTGTGAATTAGGATTTGAGTGTGTGTGTGTTTGTTGCTGAGGCTGAGGTTTGTTGTGATCTTTGACAGTACTTATGGAATGACGTTATTAAACCACTTATTTAAAACCTGACTTTTAGAAAAAAATAAGTTTCACAATACCTATATCGTTGTTTTGAAAAAATCTTTAGCCGACTTGAAATAAAATAGTTCAACAAGATCCTCTAACTTAATGGGATACTTAAATCACAACAGATCAAAAAACCACTAAATATCCATCCCAAACAAAATTTTGAAGATGAGCTTTCGCAGCAACTATCCTTCAAGTTTGAAATATCATAAAATGCGGAAAAAATTAAACATGTTAATTTTCCCTAACAAGGTCGAAATCAACTTAATCCCCGTGGATTTTTCACTTCGTCCCGATTTTTAAAATAAAACAAGGCATAATATTATGTTTATTCTGGGGGAATCTTTTGACACGACAAACTTCCTTGTAGGCACGATGTCCTTGGGGATAAAATTCTCGCTATCTCAACCTCTGAGGTGAGTGGTTTGCTCATTTACAATGGACGACCCGACTTAAGAGGGTGGTGAATCAACCGGTGTTTTCGCTTTTTTTGTAGAACATCGAGAGAATTTTCGTTACATTTTTGATATAATTTAAGTTCCGGAAGAAAACTCTTTTTACCATACCGTACCGTACCAGCCTTTTTAATAGTCCGCTGCAGGACGTAAGCCATTTCCACCACGCTGGCCCAGTGCGGGTTGGTGGATTCACACACGCCATCAAATTTCTTCGGACGTATGTAGATTGCCTCACGATGTTTTCCTTCACTGAAAAGCCAGTGGTGTGGAATTCTGTACATAAGTTCCAAGGAAACCCAAGAATGACAGGCCACCGTTACAACCATTAGACCACCACTTATATTGAAACAAAATGTTATGTTTTTGGGGTCCATCGTTTGAGTACGAAATATTGCACCCACGTACGTCATACTCGTATTTGTTCAAAAAACTTTTTGTATACTTTTCAGCCAAATTTTTGCGAAAAATATGACCTTTTAGAGGCTTATAACTTTAAGGTCATATGAAAAACTGTAAAAATTAAGACGTATAATCATAGCGATTAAAGTGCTGATCACATGAAAAAAAACCTGACAAGTGCGAGTCAGGCTCGCACACCGACGGTTCCGTACAAATCCAGAACATTTCACAAAATTGGGATATAAGTTGTTAAAATCTCTATAGGTAGGTACCTACTACGAGTATAACCATCGACATAAAAGTTTTATTTTTTTCACTTTTCTCGTCATACATCGAAAATCACACATTGTTAAAATAATTAATAACCTGTATTAGCATGTGCTAATGAAGTTCTTTTATATGATACCTTACATGATACGATTTACTCACTTTGAAATTTAAACTTATATTTTGTGAATGTTGAGGCCCTATTTTTTTGTGATTTAAATAAAAATATACAGTTTTCAGATTTATTCCTATATGTGTACTCTAAGGCAATGATTCTCGCCAAATTTCATAGTTCTATTTCAACGGGAAGTAATCTGTAGGTTTTGATTTTTGTGAGTGTTGAAACATGCGGTTTTTTACGACATAAGTGGCACTAACTTTTTTAAACGATAACACTGGTTAGGAAGAGTTAAATATAAAATTTAAGCTGAAAAAAAAAAACAAAACAATGTATTCTGCTCCAAGTAACACCATCCATTATGTCGCTTATCACATTGTCTGTTACGTCACCTGTCACATCGCTTGACGTATCGTCAACTGTAAATTGCACTACAAAACACAATTTAAATTTGGTAAAAACCCTATATCGTGTCATCCATCTATATCATTTGCATCAGTATAACACCACCAGCTTTTCTCATAAGTTGGTTAAATTACTGAACTAAAAAAAAAGAAACAGGACTAATTAATAAAGCAAGTGTGAGCCGGACTCGCGCACGACGGGTTCCGTACCGTTTATTCCGTTAATTTTAATTCAATTTATTTATTTTTGAAGGGAATATACAACATAATATTCAGTGGATTCTTCAAGCATCTTCATATTGCTGCTAATGGTGCTATTAATATCTAGCAAAAACTTAAGACACGTTATTTGTATGAGATCCATTTAAAATAATATATTGAAAAAAAAAGTACATCTTAATATTCGGTAAATATGTTTTTTTTTTGTATGGGAACCCTTTCAAATATATTTTTTTCTGTTTTTAGTAAGTATTTGTTCATTTTATACTATATATAACGGGACTAAGCTCACGTGTAGTGATAGTCGTAACGATTATAGTATTGCGAGACATTGCGAGACGGCTCCGCGTGCTAGCACTCGCCAACTTGAGAAAGGTCGCCGAATGCGACCGAAACTATAGTCGTTACGACTATCCCTACACGTTAGTTTAGTCCCGTTATATATAGTATAAAATGTGTGAAAACCTCGTAAATTTCCATAGTATAATAGATATTTGTTGTTATAGTGGCAACATTTATACGTAATTTGTGAAAATTCAACGTTCTAGCTATTACAATTCATGGGATGCAGCCGCTTACCATCAGGCGAGTTGGTGACCAAATTTAGTCGCATTATGAATAAAAAAGACAGACAGGCAGACAGACATATAGACGGAAGGACAGCGGAGTCTTAGTAATAGGGTCCCGTTTTTACCCTTTGAGTACGGAACGCTAAAAAGTAGCAGGTCTATTTGTTTAGAAACGCGACAGTGGCTCCTTCGTTCTGATTCAGAGATAAGGTTGTCAAGGCCGGTAATACAGACCCGGGGTCACCCGCCTCAGTGTTAAATGAAGACATCTGTCAGCGGACAGAGGTTACATGGTTCCGGACAGCCGAGCCTCCGGAAATTTAATGCTCTCTACTCAAATAAATTATAAAAATATTGAGGAAAATTTTGGGTATTTTGGAAAATACCATGTTTTTGTCATTTTTAGGGTTCCGTACCTACCTCAAATGGAAAAAACGGAACCCTTATAGGATCACTTTGTTGTCCGTCTGTCCGTTTGTCCGTCTGTGTGTAAGTCAGGACTCTTTATCTCGAGAACGCGTAAAGATATCGAATTGAAATTTAAACTGTATACGTATATCGATGAACTCTTGCTGTTGCGTAAAAGAAAAACTTTTCGTTGTCGTTTAAAAAAAGTAAGAGTCGTTTATGTCGTAAAAAACCGCATATTTCGATACTCACAAATATCAAAACCTACAGGGTACTTTCCGTTGACACAGAACTAAGAAATTTGGCGAGAAGCATTGCCTTAGAGTACACATATAGGAATAAATCTGAAAACTGTACATTTTTATTTAAATCACAAAAAAATAGGGCCTCAAATTCACAAACTATGGGTTCAAAAATTCAAAGTGAGTAAATCGTATCATGTGAGGTATATAAAAGAACTTCATTAGCACATGTTAAAACAGGTGTTTAATTATTTTAACAACGTGTTTGTACGGAACCCTCGATGTGCTAGCCTGACTCGCACTTGTCCGATTTTTATCATAAACTTGACTTGTTTTATTCAGTCTGTTGCTTTGCTAAATTCAAAAACATTCCGAAGCAGCAGTATTCATTGTGAACATATTTTTGTCGATATTTCATACTATTGGCTTTTTGGTAAAACAAAACATGCTGAAAAAACCGTCATAAATTCTGAAAAAAAATCTGTGACGTAATGTTCGTTTTGTTAATGTAGCGGTGCCGTCGTACAGCGGTCGTATCTAATACTTACAGCGGTCCATGAAGTCACTAAAACTTTGTTTATGCAAAATGCAAACAAAATGCCGATGTCAAGCAAATAAATGACATTAAATAATGATTTAGCTATGTAATTGACATTTTAACCACGTATAACATTTTAATTGATTTATTTGATGACAATTAATCGGATATATCTTTTAAGTGTTTTCATAATTATAGCACTTTGGTAAATTTTTGTAATTATTCTAGAATAATATTAGTCTAAGTTGTTAGTCTATAAACCTCTAGAGGTAGAAGCTAGAGTACTTTATATTATGTATATTGTATAACATCTGTACTTTACCTAGTTTCATAGACAAATAAATTCATTCATTCATTCATATTTCCTAGTGAGTAGTAATTGAAACTATTAAGTGAAAGAGAACATTAAATATAATGTCAGTAATATTACTGACGCTATATAGCTACCGATATCCCTGGAAATGTGTGAATCTACCATCTCGTAAACGGCCTGGTCACTAGGCCCTAGTGTGATATATATATGGAAAAAGCTTATATTTAACAATTCTTGGAAGGCTGACCCGGAAGCTACGGGACGGTAGAAACATTACATTTTCCTAAAACGTTCGTGTTATTATTTTATGAAATCAGATCTGGAAATCAGCAATTTTCCCTTTTCAGTAGCGCAAAAGCAGAATAAACAATTGTAAAAGGAATTATTTTTTCTACGAAAATTAACAAATTCCGTAAGTATTTTACAATAATCCTATGTAAAGTAAAGTATAAATGTATAATATTGCTTATATTAATAAGGCTAGTTCGTTTTTTTCAAACCTGTCCTCTTTTACCTACTTTCAGCCCCTTTTCCATCAGTACGTTTTAACGTATTCGAAGTAATATTCAACTTATCGCGACATTATAACACATTTTTGTTAAAAGAAAGCCGTGGTAGTCTAGAGGTGAGGAGTGACACCCACCTTGAAATCATGAGGTCGTGGGTTTAAATCCCGATCCCGTACCAATGAGTTCCTTGGTACTTATCTAGGAAATTTCACACCACTGGCTTTTCGGTGAAAGAAAACATCGTGAAGCAACCTGCATACGTTCGGAGAAGAAATTCGATGGCGTATGTCAATCCACCAACCCGCATCGGGCCAGCGTGGTAGAAATGCCATAATCACTCTTCGTGGGAAGCCTACGTCCTGCAGTGGACTATAAAAAAAGGATGGTACAGTACAGTGAAAAGAAAATTTTTAGTCAAACGTAAGTCTGGACAATAAACATTTGGATTTTATTTCATTTCAAATGTTTGATGAATGTTTTATTTTAGATCGCACCATATTTGCTTCACATCGGACAAAACGTGGTCAAATGGAAACAATGTCCAAAAAACTGTATGTTATGTTATCTATCTTATTATCTACTAGCTTTTGCCCGCGGCTCCGCCCGCGTGGTAATCTCACTTTTGTGTTATCCCACGGGAATCTTTTATTTTTTCGGGATAAAAAGTAGTCTATGTTACTTTCCGGCCTTTGAACTATATCCATGCCAAAAATCAAGTCAATCCGTTAATCCATTGCTGCGTGAAAGAGGAACAAACCAACAAACAAAAAAACTAACAAACTTTTCAGATTTATAACATTAATAGGATTATATTTAATAATCCGTGGGTGGCATTTGAAAATAAGCGCTACCGTGGCTCGGATGTCAAGTTAAATTGTAAGCCTACTTTCCTTTTACTACTTTCCTACTTTCCTGCCTACTTTCCTTTATATATTTGAAGTAAGTTTAGTTAGCTAAAGTGACTCGCTCCTTTGCCAAAATCAATTTACATTCAGCGATACGAATTGATACGATCAAGGTTTGCATACAACAATGTGCAAGTCGACAATATGTTTATGTAAAGGATATTTTCTAAAGCATCGATGACAATGCAATATTCAAGCACGTATGGACGTACTCGATGGAACTACATGCAGTTCTCTGATAATATAAATTGGATTCTTGCTTCTTTTCGAAAGAGTACAAAAGGACTGTACATTGTAGTAATAGTGAATTTTCAATACTGTCCTCTTATTAGAAGTGTATAAAGATACAAACTCTCCACAGGGAAGAAAACCTCCATATGTCCCACAGTTAAGTTAAATTTGACCAACTTCCTGGTTTAAGATTCATGAGCTGACATTTTACACGCATATGTATGTCGCATGATAATGCTATAATATGGTATCATGGAGCTGATCTGATGTGAACTCGGAAGGTGGCCAAAGGAAATCCTGTATTAAACAAGATAGACCCGTTGTGTTTGGGCTTGTTTTACTTGTCTTGGCTAGCACGTTGCTGCTACGAGTATACTAATCCAAGATCTCAAAAGCTATATTTAAAACCGGAAAAGTGAGAGACAGGCTCGCACATCGAGGGTTCCGTACAAATCCAGAAAATTTCACAAAATTGGAAAGTAAGTTGTTAAAATCTCTGTACCATAACCATCGACGAAAAAAAAAATTTTTTTTCCTTCACTTTTCTTGTCCTACATTGAAAATTACACATTGTTAAAATAATTAAAAACCTGTTTTAGCATGTGCTAATGAAGTTCTTTTAAATGATACCTTACATGATATGATACTCATTGGAATTTTGAACCCATTTTTTGTGAATTTTGAGGCTGTATTATTTTGTGATTTAAATAAAAATGTACAGTTTTCAGATTTATTGCTATATTTATACTCTGAGACAATGCTTTTCACCAAATTTTATAGTTCATATAAACTGGAAGTACCCTGTAGGTTTTGATTTTTGTGAGTGCGAAATATGTAGTTTTTTACGACATAAACGGCGCTAACTTTTTAAACGATAACTGAGAAGTTTTTCTTTAACACAACTGCAAGGGACCATAGATATATGTGTACAGTTTAAATTTCAACTCGATATCTTTACGCATTCCCGAGATAAGGAATCTTGACATACACACAGACGGACAGACGGACAGATTTTTGTTTTTTTTGTTCCGAATCTCCTTAAGAAATTAAATTAAAACATATATTATACCTGCCAACCTCGAACATATTACCTTGCTGCCTTCAGCTTAGCAAAAACCTGAATATACCTAAATTATTATTGTATCATATTACATAACCCGTGTGTAGTTAGATACATTTCTTTAGCTAACGTATACTTTTTGTTTCAGGTAACTGATCTGCCACTTTCTATGACATCTTTATCAGTCTGGTAGGTATTAGTACAAGCCCTAAAAAGGTAAGCGTCCACTAGGCTGGCATTGGGTCGCATCGCAACGCAAAAATCCGCTTTCTATACTTTTTGTATGAGATTGCATCGATTAAAAACAGTTAGGCGACGGGCGGGCCGTCTCTTTTTCTTATTTTAAAATAATCTAAGTTATTACAAAGAAAAGTTTTATAAAATAATTATAACTAATACATATTCCACCGCAGGGAGTAACGTGAATCCAGCCGGGCTAGTATGCGCGCCACGAAATATTTCGTTCGTAGTGTCAGAACGAGACAGCGTTATGGCAAAGTATATATCTGACACTTTTTCACACGTCGAAATGAGTTATTTTCGTGGCTATTTGTGGTCGCATGCTCGACTAGCAGGAGTGTTCAATATCACAAAACTGTTATTTAAAAAATAGGTCTGCATCCCTAAAAGCACTATTTCAAAAATAAATCACAAAAGATGTGTCAGCAAAATCAGTTTTATTTGCAAACTCAGTGTGATGTAAGGTTGAAAATTGAAAAACATAAAATGTAGTTTGCGTTTTGTTTCAAACAATCTATAATTTACGGCTATGTTTATTTGGCAGAGGTCCTACTCATTTGAGTCCAGCCTATTTTTACAATTATATGTATGAAGTCTATTTTTATATTGATGCTTGCTTGATATCGGACTTGCTGTCGACTCGAAAAATATTTTTGTAATCTTCCATCCATCTGCCATAGGATATCCACTGCTTGGCATAGGCTTTCCCTATGGATCTCCAATAAGACCGGTTGGAAGCGGCTTGCATCCAGTGCGATCCTGCGGTCTTAACGAGGTCACCCGTTCACCCACAAGGTGAGTGATTTAAAATATTATTATTTATACCTATAAATAATATTATGATATATTATGTTTTGTGTTCGGACATAGCAGTCATTCAATAAGATGCTCCATATCTTGATCTGGGGGGCAGATATCACAGACACATAGTTCTAAAGACAAATCAAGTATGTCTTTATTCACATGCTATACATTTGACATATTTAATATGATTGGACTAGCCAGGTCAGTTGTTGAAGGAACTCAAACTTTTGCCAGAAAATGGGTAAATATGGCCTACAACATAAGCCATTGCAAAATTTACAATCCATGGAGTAGTAGGTTAAAAAAATTACCATTTTAGATACTGGCTGATCTAAAGAGGTACGTATTTGTAAGGTGTATTGCTGATAAATCTTGAAAAATAAGATTCATTAATAAAATACATCAATAAAGATCAGGTCATATATTTTTATCATTTTTCTATATTACGTTTTTCGGCTGCGACATAAAAACCGGGTCATTAAATGGGCCATAAATCGTAAACGGTAACTTGTACAAAAAAAATTCTGAAAATTTATATTATCTATAGTGATCTTCATAACTTTTGCCCTACAGTGCATAGTTTCCGAGATATCAGCCAAAACGTTTTTTCAAGATGGCGCTTGCAACTCCACCTGGATCTGTCAACATTTTGTGATTTTACTCTTCAGTAAGTGATCCTAAAACTTATTAAAAAAAATTGGATCGGAAATTGAAGGCAACGTTTTTTTTTCCTGAGGTATTCACCTACCTCTTTAAACTAGCCAGTATCTAATAAAGCAAATTTTCCTAATATGTACTGTTCCACTGTTGAATAAAACTTTATTTTACTTGCTTATACGTATCAAGGTCCATACTCCCACACTCCAAAAGCACATGTTTTTTTATTATTCCGTATAGGTTTGCGTTTGACTACATACTGCCTGACGATGAGCAGATATGCGGTGTAGGGTGTAGCACGCTTACCAAGAAAACACTTATATACTCGGGATTTGAAGACACCCACATTGTACATCAAAATAGTCACGTGACTATTTTCTATGTCTTTGTTTGCCATTAGACTAGTACATATCTATATGCAGAATCAAACATCCTTACGGCTAATGTTAGCCACAAGGCGCGGATAGCTCAATCTTGACTGAACCTCACTTATAGTTACGCGAGGATTGGGTATTGGGCAGCCTGTAGTTAACATTACAGCTGCTAAGATTTGTGCTTCAGCCTGTAAAAAAAAATACTTGTGGACTTGTCAACTATCACAAAACCCGACCTCCAGTGCCAGTCAGCCAGTCAGCTTGATAACGTTGATCCGGAAGATTGATAGGGATATAAACGTTCAATTGTTTCCGCTTCCATTGAATTATTTGTAAAGGAAAAACACGGAGGGAAACACCGGAAATGAGATGCTAATAATGGATTCAGTCAATGTTTGATTTATGTAACTATTTGATAAGGAAGCGATAGCTTGGATTAGGGTGGAAATCTACCAAATCTTTCTTTTTTCCAAAAACTTAACTCTTCAATGAATATCTATAGTGTAGAAAAGAATCATCTTTACGACACACGCGTTACGAATCTCAAGTGAAATCTATTTCTATTACCATTAAAAAAATATTTCAAATAGGTTTGCATTTGACTACACACTGCCTGATGTTAAGCAGATAATTATGCAGTCTAGGGTGTAGCACGCTTACCTAGAAGATACCTATTTACTCGAAATTTATAGCGTAAACTCAATTTCTATTAATTGACATAAAAACATAATTTCAAACGAAGATACTTCCATACATTTTTTTCAAGTTCGTCCGCTTCCGCCAAGTGCACACATGCAGAAGTATGTGTCATATACAGGGTATTAAACGCATAACCTTCTGAGTGCGGGTCTAGTACATCTTGACAAACAACTTTTATACTAAGACTTTTGAAAATTCACAAAAATAAAAACCACTCCATATATTTTGCCGCGCGTTGACGAACTTTTTGTATGAAAAAGCTGATTTTTTCTTAATGATTTTCCAAAAGTTATAGAACAAAAGTTGTTTTTCTATATGTACTAAACTCGCCCTTAAAAGGTTTTGCGTTTAATACCTGTGAACCTGTATACAAATGTAGTTTTCCTTTAGTTACGAATAAACCCAAACGAAGATTACCTACTGGACTGAGATTCATTTGCTTTTAATATCGCAAATAAATCAGCACTTAAATACCACTGACTCGCCCGATGGTAAGCGACGTTGTTGTCAATGAGGAAATACGCAGACTTAAATAAAAAACCTATTTACTGTAATTGTCAAAAGTTTTTTTTTTTCAGATTATAAAATTATTATCTGTCAGGAAACGACGACAGTTTGTCATTGCAGTTTGTTCGATTTTTCACGTTTGTTGAACAATTTCGCAGAATGTGTAAATTATAAATTTTAAAATTCCTATAAAATAGACAGCAAAAGTTAATGCTTATCATGCTACATGCAGGTTTGAAGCTTATTTTTTTACAAGCCACATTAAAAACATAATAATGAAAAAATATCTGCAACAAAACTGATAAAAACCCATCTTTACAAAAAGTATATTGTACTGTACCAGCTTTTAAACAGTCCACTGCAGGACGTAGGCCTACCCACGAAGGGTGATTGGGCCATATCCACCACACTGGCCCAGTGCTGGTTGGTGAATTCACATACGCCATCGAATTTCTTCTGCGGACGTATGCAGGTTGCCTCACGATGTTTTCCTTCACCGAAAAGCCAGTGGTGTGAAATTCCGTACATACAATGACATACATTTCAAAGAACTCATTGGTACGGGACCGGGGATTTGAACTCACGACCTCACGATTGTAAGGCGGGTGTCACTACTTCTAGACCACCACGGCTTATACAAAAAGTATAGGTAGGTATTTATTAGTAAAACATACTTTCTACGTCTTAACGAAAATAAGATAATCATATCGTTTTTGCTGATGTAAAACATGTTCTTGTATTAACATGATAGACAGTATTAGAACTTGTAACTGTAGTGAAACAAAAATGTGAATCTTTTCTCCTAAAAAGCCACCATTTACTTCAGCCTAAACAAGGACTTTGACCTAAGGCTTTTATTAATTGTGTAAGCCAGCGAACCTAGCTCTATCTCAATTTACCTTTCGTTTAAAGGATCCGCTCGACTGAACGTTATCTTTACTTGTTTGAGAACTTAGGCTTAAGGTAGAGGTACAAAGTTTAGTAAAATCATGGCTTGAGCAGCATATCACAGCCATTTGTAAATTAACTTAGTATGTACTCGTAGGTGAATGTAGATTGTTAGCCCACGATGTAATTGTTTATGGAATATTTATTCAGCAAGACTATAACTATGACAAGGCAGTTTGTTGGTAGTTTGGTTTTAATCAGTTTTGTTGCTTGCATTTCCCGTATTTTGCTTTTGATTTAAAAAAAAATATCTATAGTTTACAGTTTTCTTTAAATAAGCTAAACATAACTAATATTCCACATTAAAGAAAAATATAATAAGTTGCAATCTTTTAATACCACTACTGAGAATAATCCTCGAGTACTGGTCGCAAATTTGGAACCCACAATATAACGTATATATCAACAGGCTAGAAACGATACAAAGAAACTTCTTGCGATTTCTACAATTTAAGAGCAAAAAACGAGACATCAGTTAAGAATCGAGATGTCGTAGACATCATAATTATACTTCCTCTCTATGAGAGGCGTAGAATAGCAGACATTACCTTTCTTACTAAAATAGCGTTAAAAAAATAGATTGAATCTCCTCAACTTCTTTCCATGATACATCTTAGAGTTCCCTCAGACATCCTATTAGCGTTCATTCAAAGTCGTCAGAGTTATACGAATCACAGGCAGAATTTTTTCTTTAGTAGATCATCTAATTACATTAATAATCTTATTGACTTTCCTGAGTTTGACTTGTTTAGTACACGTATATTTAAAATTAAAGCAAAGATTGCTAATGATTGGTTTGGTTCTGTTTGTAATTTATAATCACTTTCAACTTATCTAACATAACCATATACCGTACTGAAAGTTTTGTTTACTGTTGCATTGTACTGAGCTTAATGAACAAGCATTATTAGATTTTTATATGCGACAACTTGTAAATAGTGGATAGTTACTCCAAATAAAAAAAAAATATAGATTAGACTTACTGTTTTTATTTAATTTGAGACGCATAAAAAGACGCATTAAATATGGATGAATATTCAATCAAACGAATTAAGTAGTTTTTTATGCAGTTTTACTACACAAGCTAGCAGTGAAATTAATCTTACTTCTGTAACTACAACGCGGTCACATTAACTAGACGCTTGACCATGTGACGTTATTTTGGCGCTCCAGTACGGTGAGCAAAAAAAAACCGGCCAAGTGCGAGTCGGACTCCCGCACGAAAGGTTCCAAACCTTCTTCTATAAAAGATAAGTTTCTACCTGTTTATTAAGATCGAGTAAAATACTTAAAACTTATGCGATGCGTCGAATTAATGTGACCTGCATTCATGCATTATATGTATGCATGCATTATATGTTAGTCTTAAAATAAACATGCACGAATCTTACAAAGAAAAACTGTACTTGGGAAAAAAATACTTTTTTGCGCACTGTCCTACCAGTTTTTGTAGAAAACAACTATAAACTTCACTTTAGACAAAGGCTGGCATTTCTCACAACCAAATCCCACTATACACAACACTTACACTAAAGTCGGACATAAAAAATCGCGACGTAAAAATGAAATGTAACTCGAACGTGCAAAGTGACACTTGAAGTAAAATATGGCGCGACATAATCCGGGACACGACCTTTACCGGGATAGGTGCCAAGAATCTGGGACAGGGTTAAAAATATGCGTTAAAAAGATTGCTGCCAACCCTGAAGATAACCTGCCAGGCCTGTCTCACATCTGCGGTCCGCAGATACTTTGACAACCCTAGAGTGACCAGACATCATCTATATGGGCTGACGATATTATCAAGCATGGACACGCTAATGCAAGCCGTCATCTATTACATGTAATATATTCTGCATTTTGTCTACTTATTTATTACTGTTTATTTATTTTTTTCCAATCCTAAGTTGAAGTTATAAAAAAACACGCTTTAATACGGTCAACTTGATCTAAAATTTGGACTTCCGTTTAGAGACTGCATTTCTGTAATTTAATTAATATATTACAGATTTTTTACCAAACTCTAAAATAGCAATTCCTAACCCACGTCCTCGACACACGAAAACGTGGGAATAAAAAATGTCCTGCTAAAAAAATTCCTGGGCGGGATTGGGCGGTACTGAAGCATTGAAGGCTTTGCGCTTTTGTCCATGTGGGCTTAACAAGCGGGATTCGAATGCTTCGCTTCACGCTCTGAGAGAAGGATTGTAAGATTAAAACTGTTTTGTTCATATTGCTTGGTCGACATGCGGACGTTGGACATTTTAGCAGAATTTCGAAGCTATGTTTGTAGGAAATTAGTCGTTGTAATTGATATAAAATTGTGCTACGTTGAAAATAAATTGAAACTTTTAAAAGTACATCGTAGTGATCTTATGCATAACTAGCTGAGTACTAACGAGTGCCTGAAATACATAATATTTAAAACAACTAAGTGTAACAATATCGGTCTATTTGTTCAATTACGATGGCACCGTCAAGCATGCAAAAAAAATTTCAGTGAGGGTTAAAAATTACTTCTGTACTGTATCACCTCTTTTTCAATAATCCACTGCAAGACGTAGGCCTACCCACGAAGGGTAATTGGGCCATATCCACCACGCCGGCCCAGTATGGGTTGGTGGATTCACATACGCCATTGAATTTCTTCTACGGACGTATGCAGGTTGCCTCACGATGTTTTCCTTCATCGAAAAGCCAGTGGTGTTAAATTCCGTACATAAATTCCGAAGCAATCATTAGTATGGGAGCCAGATTTGAACTCACGACCTTACGATTGTAAGGCTGGTGTCGCTACCACTTGACCACCACGGCCTTTTCAGTAGTAATATACTTACTAATGTACTGGTTATACTTACATAATACTGATCAAAAACAACCTTAAAAAAGCGCATCAGAATACGTCCATTCGTCTAGAACTATGATGATAGTACCTACCACCGTCAAGCATACAAAAGTATTTTCGTCGAAGTTTAAAAAAGTAGCTGAACTTTTATAATATGAAATAACAACGAGTTTAAACAAACAATACAAAACTAAATAGCATGTAGATCTCCCCCGCTTTGCAACTAGGTATACATAACTTCTTGTTAGCCCACTCAGAATGCGTGAAAACTATTAAAAAGTTAATCTAGCACCGTGGCGTACCGTAACTTGTTTATTTTATAAACTAGGTAGTTTTTGCACATTTTAATACTTAGTAGTTAAAAAAAAAATTTTTGTCGATTGTTCTATTAACAATATAGAAATTTTAACAACTTACATCCCAATTTAATGAAATTTTCTGGATTTGTTCGGAACCCTCGATGTGCGAGCCTGATTCGCACGTGTCCAGATTTTTTTTATTTTTCTGCACACAGTAACATAGTAACTGAACAATTTGTTTCTTAGCATGCAATTGGTTCAAAGATCGGATAATTTTATAGGCTTCTTTGTATCCAGAAAAAATTAAAAATCTGTTGTAAACTACGGGTATAATTATGTTTTGCAAAAAACGCATGACCGATTTCAACCGTGTACAGAATTCGCGAATTTAGCAATTTTCACATTATTTTTGATTTATCAAAAAGGGCTAAGCCTAAGATTTCGATAAAATTTAATGGGACTGGTTTAAAAGAATTTTCCACTAAAGAAAAAATTATTGAAATCGCGATCGTACCACTCTGTAAAACTCTGCAAAAATTATGTGTCGACTTGAGTACCTACTCCGTTTTGTCGGTCAAAAACTAGTAAGTATAACAAAGTACTACTCAAGAGAAAATACTAGCAATGTGCAGCCTGCACATTAATTGCTAGTAATATATAACAAGATTACAATTCCCAGGTTTTGATATCAAGTAATTTACCATTCAGTATATATTATGTAAGAGGAACTCATTACGTTTGTTCATAAGTCGCTTTACCTAAAATATTATCATCATTATCGTTCACAGAATGTCCGCTGTCCGACATAAACCCCTCTTATCTAATGTCGAAAGGCCCAATTGAAAGGGGCTTACACACATCTCCTTTCCCTGGCTTTCACTATGACATCTGTCTACCACTGCCCTTATTAAATGAACTTGATATTGGCATCTTATTATGGCTTGGGTAACCTTATTTGACTGCCTCGGTGGCTCAGTGGTTAGTGACACTAACTTCTGGTTCAAGGAGGCGTGGGTTCGATCCCCACCCAGGGCATATATTTATGTGATGAACATAAGTGTTTGCTCTGTGTCTGGGTATTATTTAGTTACTATTTATATATGTATGTATTGAAGAATAAGTATATATAGTATATTAGTCTCTGGCAGCCATATCACAAGCTTTGCTTAGTTTGAGGTCAGAGACCGTGTATAAGATGTCCCAAAATATGTTTGATTTATTATTATTTTATTTATCATGATTTTAACTGCATAATGTTCACTACTAAACATACGATGTTTTATAACAATAGATTTCTTATATAATTTGTAGGAAGCGGCTGGCATCTACCGTTTTTTTGCAGTTTTCACCGCATATACCACTACTGGGCAAAGGCCATAACTGGGCCACCAACGCAGTAAATCGCGCCGTCTGGAAGGACGGAAACGAGGCCATTGCCCAGAAAAAAAATACAAAAAAAAATTCACAACTCAACTAACCATTGAAACGAAATGATGATCGCACATTATGTTGACTACTCTAATTTGAATCAAAACATTAAGTAAATAATATTATTTTACTACTTACAATCTAACAATAATTCATTGCTTAGCTACAAGAGATCTTTATCAGCTATCACCATGGCAAGGTAACGCAACGTAAGCAGTTTTCAGATAATACTCTACAGTGTTGTCCTCCGGTATTTTTGTAGCGACTAACTTAGCTACATGGGGCGCCACCACACGCGCGCCTTAAGGACCTAACGACAGCCAATTACAATACTGAAGAATGCATCGCGCAAACGAAATTTACAGCGACGGCCGAACCATATCAAGACCTAATGAAACACTGTTGGATAGCTATCCCCGGGCACAACACCTCGCCCGGTGGAGTACTCCTTTGCGAGATGTTATCCTATCACCATCATCTCCTCATCAACGACCACTATGTCCAGAAACTGTTAACACAGTCTCGATTGGTTACTAGTTGCCACGGAGTATCTGACATAAATTTACTGGTTCGTGATTCGTGATGTCCGATTGTCTATTTAAATGAAAGTGATATATAACATACATTCAATAACAATCCATACTCCGCGTTTAGTATTATTATAATCTTCGAGACTAAGAAGAGCATGTGCGTACCTTAATTTATATTAAAATACAAAGTTTTAATTTAATTTTCAAGATTTCGTTTTTTTATGGTTCCCTTCCTCAAACGGAAAAAACGGAACCCTTATAGGATGACTTTGTGGTCCGTCTGTCCGTCTGTGTGTATTTCAAGACTCTTTATCTCGGGAACGCGTAAAGATATCGAGTTGTAATTTAAACTGTATACGTATATCTATGGTCTCTTGCAGTTGTATAAAAGAAAAACTTCTCAGTTATCGTACAAAAAAAGTTATAGCCGTTTATGTCGTAAAAAACCGCATATTTCGACACTCACAACAATCAAAACCTACAGGGTACTTCCCGTTGACATAGAACTATGAAATTTGGCGAGAAGCATTGTCTCAGAGTACACATATAAGAATAAATCTGAAAACTGTAAATTTTTAATTAAATCACAAAAAATAGGGCCTCATAATTCACAAAATATGGGCTCAAAATTCAATGTGAGTAAATCGTATCATGTAAGGTATCATATAAAATAACTTCATTAGCACATGCTAAAACAGGATTTTAATTATTTTAACAATGTGTTTGTACGGAACCCTCGATGTGCGAGCCTGACTCGCACTTGTCTGGTTTTTTCTAACTTAGATAAGTCTACTCTATATTTTCATTTTGACATGCTTTTTTTAATGTTAATATGGATAAGCCACTGACTCCTGTGACGGTATTAGACTAGTTTAGGAGCCTATGGATCATGTCTTACGTCTAATATGTCAAAATAAAGTATTTGTTTGTTTGTTTGTAGTGAGAGAATGTAAGCTTGGCCATGTCAGGATCTTTTAGGCGTCATATTTTTTATTAACATAATACTTATACAATGTGTTTGTCTACCGGTGTTGGAGCTTTAAGCGGTGACATCTATGGCAAATTATGATTAACTTTTACTATGAGACCAACCCTGAAAACGTAAAAAAAAACTGCTGTACCATACGATTTTTCATAGACTTTCGACAAAAAGTATGGAATAGCTGTTTTTTGCGTTTTCAGAGTTGATCCCACAGTAAAAGTTATTAAAAATTTGCCATATATGTCACCGCTTAAATCTCCGACACCGGTAGACAAACACATTGTATAAGTATTATGTTCATAAAAAAATATGACGCTTAAAAGATCCTTATAATTTTGGCACAGACTTGCGAATCCGATGGTAAAAATGTACCAAATGCCCAGTTTTAACAGTTTATATAAAACTTATGTGCGTGACAATAAATTAACAGAGACAAAACCAACATCGTGGCGTTGGGTTCGTTTCGGTACAGTAATCGAATATTGCCTCCGCAAGCCATGCAAAAAGCTATTAAACGAGTTATTTTTATACCTTTCAGTTTTATATCGACGTCGTTCGGTCTTATTAAGTTGTTAAATCGAGTTTCCATTCGGGTACTTCGGTTAAATGAACGTTGTAGAGACTATAGTAGGTTTCAGAGGAATTTTTAGGGAGCTAAATATTAATATTGTATGAACAGAATTTTTAGTAAAACACTGGCTTGCAGAGATGTTATGCCGTTAAAATGTTGTACCTAGCAGAGTTACTTTACGGAATAATTTGTATTTTTTGATCGTAGTTTAATGGAATGAATTTGAAAAGTTTTCACACAAACTTTTCTCTTCTGTTTTATCGCTTTCAAGGATTTTAATAAATTTTATTATTCTACAATTATTAGGTCATAAAGGTTTGACAACTTATTTTCCGCTAATGTAAATTTGTAAAATTATATATTAGCTAAATCTTGGTTACTTTATTTTATTTATTTATTTAACACTTTATTGCACACCATTTGTACAAAAGGAGGACTTAACGCTAAATAGCATTTTCTGCCAGTCAACCTACAGGTAGAAGACATTGGGAAGTAGGCATGAATAAATAGACAAAGAGATAAATTAACTACAATCAACACAGATCAAAACTATAAAAATATATATATACGAGTATATATATATACTAAATAATGATACAATTTCAAAATAAATAAAATACATAAACTTACATAAACTATTATACTAAATAATAAGATGATAACTAGTAAAAGATATAGCTTCTCCTATGTGTTCGAGATTTTGGACAACTTTAAATAATGCTCCCGTACAAGGCGCTTAAAGACAGCCTTCGAAGGCGCTTGACGAACAATGGCTGGAAGCTTGTTCCAAAGGCGCACGGCTTCAACGCGGAAAGAGTCGTGTACAAATGACGTACTGTGCCTCGGGGTGCTGAGAAGAAGGACATTGCAGGATCTCGGGGGCCTAGTGACAGCATCTGCAGCCATGAACGTAAAAAAGTTTTTAAGATAGGGCGGTGATTTAGCGTCGTTTAAGATGGAGTATAGCAGTCCGATATATATAGAAATGCTAGGATACGCATTTCTCCTGTCGCGGATCGTAAGCCAATTCAATTTTTTGCGGTATTCCGAAATATGGTCAAATTTTCTGAGATTAAATATAAAACGAATGCAGGTATTTAAAAGACGTTCGAGTTTATTAAGGAGTTCCTCGGTAATGTCGAGGTAGCAGATATCCGCGTAGTCAATGATTGGTAGTAAGAAGGAATTTACCAACGATATTTTAGTGTCGATGGGAAGAAAATTCTTAAAACGAATTATGGAATGAAGGGAAGCATAGAATTTGCGAGAAACTTCTTTGATTTGAGATCGCCAGTTAAGATTCGAATCTATGATCACACCAAGATCTTTAACCGTACTAGATAAAGGAATATCGCAGCCATTGTATTGAAGTGGAGGCAGACTAGCAAGATTTACGTTGGAGAGACGACGGGAACTTCCGATGATGATTGCCTGGCATTTATCCGGGTTTACTTGGATCCCAAAACGCTGAGACCACGATTGCAATTTAGAAAGATTATTGTTAAGAGTCGAAAATGCTTGGAAAAGCTACTGGTCTATGAAGGAGTACATGAAAGGCACTTTGCCTATATCACTAAAACGCAAATTAATCGACATGCGCATCTTGCCTGTCCTAACCTATGGTGCCCAGACTTGGTCACTGACTGATTCACAAAGGTCCAAACTTGGGGTTTGCCAAAGAGCAATGGAACGCAGCGTGCTTGGTATCAAAAGAACTGATAGAGTCCGCAACAGCACAATGCGCTCTATGACAGGGGTAGTTGATGTCGGCCGAAAAGCCGCCAAGCTAAAGTGGGACTGGGCGGGACATGTGTCGCGGATGCACCCCGATCGATGGGCCAGGATCGTCACGGAGTGGGTGCCTGACGGACGACGCAGCCAGGGAAGACCCAAGAAGCGCTGGCGTCGTCACGCCAGCGCTTGACTCATTCGAGAGGGGTTGGCAAGAAATTGCGATGGATCGAGACTCATGGAAGGAAATGAGGGAGACCTTTGCCCAGGAGTGGGACAGTACTTATAGGTTTATAAAATAAAATAAAAAATTGTAAAGAGTAGAAATTGCCATATCCAAATCTTCTAAACTTGAATGCTGATACAACTGAAGATCGTCCGCATAGAAATGGTACTGACACGAAAGATGTAATGAAAGCATAATCATAAACGATGAGAAAAGTACAGGAGAGGAAATGCAACCCTGAGGGACCCCTGCCACGAGTTCACACCAGTCTGATAAATTAGTTTGATCTGTACGAATCGCCTGCCGACGTCCCTTCAGGAAAGAAGAGATGGCATAGAACTGCTAATAAGAGGTCATGGTCTACAGCATTGAAAGCGTTGCTAAAATCGATGAGGACAAGGATTGTCACTTGGCCGTTTTCCATGGCGTCTCTTATATCTTCAGTGACCTTGAGCAAGGCAGTGGTGGTACTATGCCCCGATCTAAAACCAGACTGCCGCGAATCAAACAGGTTTTCATTCGTCAGGAACTCTGTGACCTGCTTATGCACGACAGCTTCCATAACCTTAGAAAGAAATGGCAGTATGGAGATGGGGCGAAAATGATTAGGTAAAAGAGCATTAGAGACTTTAGGAAGTGGGAGCACATGGGCCTTACGCCACATATCCGAGAAAATGCCAGAAGAAAGAGAGAAATTTATCAAGTGAGTCAGCGCTGGAAGAATATGTTTTAAAATGTGTATAACCATGACGAGACCTATGTCATCACTACCCACAGCTTTGGATTTGATACTGATAATTACTTTATATTTATTTTGATTCTAACGTTAAATTTTAATTAAAAAAAAAGAAACTTTTCGTCTCACTAGACTTCGGTATAGAATAATGCACCACGTCATGAGAAAATGAGAGACTTACTGCAGTAATTTGATGCAGCGCAAATTGACTGGTCCATTACGTTTTTCGGAGAGACAGCCAAATGGCTCTGTTAGGTTAAAGAAACTACGAAAAAAGCTACAGTCTTGCTACATGATGTGCGACTTGAATTTCTGTGACGGCATGAATTAGCACAACGAATAACATTCTAGTTACCTACTGCTAGTTCTAAGTTTGTATTGTTTGTAGGTTTTAGTGTGTTTTTTGGCATGGATTTGATTTATGCATGATGTAACCTCACCGCTTTTATAATACACATTGAAAACTGTTACTGTGTTCTAAGCCAAAAGGAGGTAATTAGACCACCTTTATGAACTCATTTTTACTTTGGGGCTAACCCGAAATTCGAGGAAAAAATACCGTTGATTTTCTTTTCTCGAATTTTCTGTTGGCCCCATAGCAAACGTTGGTCATAAAGGTGGTCTAATCATCTCATTTCGGTTTAGAACAGGGTACGTAGATATCCCTATATAGTTAAGTATTTTAATATGTTTTACTCTATTTTTTGACCGACAAACCACCGGAGGAGGTATACAATTCGATGCGTATATATGTGTACATACATATATATATTTTTTACGTATAACCTTGCATAACTTTTTTTTATAGTAGTCCGATTTAATTTTTTTTTATTGGAAAGAGTATACTTTGAAATTGGTCCCATTTAAATTTTATCGAAATTGGCAGAGCCATTTTTGATAAATCAACAATAATATGAAAAATGCATACTACATCGATCCGTGCATAATATTTGCGTTCTAGCGATGCGCCCCAGCTTCGCATAGGTGTATTATACATATTATAAACATTTCTCTTGAATTACTATATCTATTAAAACAAACTGCATTAAGAATCCGTTGCGTAGTTTTAAAGATATAAGCATACATGGGGACAGACAGCAGAAAGCGACTTTGTTTTAAACTATGTAATGATTCTGTACACGGGTGATGTCGGTCATGCTATTTTTTGAAAAAAAATATTATTAAAACATCCGATATAATTTATAAAATCGCTACGCACTATAGTTACAAAATCACTTTAGTAAAACGCAAATACGTCTATAAAAAACTGATCACTTAAAATTGGTATGTAAACATATATCAATTTATTAAATGGCTGTACACTGTACAGCAATATCCACTGATCACAGGTGCAGTTTAAACAAGCTCAATCCATTAAAATCCACCATTTATTCACTATGTTTACCATTTTTACTACAATACATTTTTGCTAAAAAGAGTGTATCTTTTGAAAAATTTGTCAAATTTTGCCATAATTCGTGCATTTTTTGCCGCAGCCCCGGTAAATCACGCTGCACTCGCGCACAATGCCGCCTAGCCGACGCACGGCAATTGACGCCACGCGGCGGCGCGCGAAAACGATGTACGTGCTACGAATTAAAGTGATCACTTACGCGAAAGTAGTGACTGCTGCACTGCAGATTTTGGAAAGATTAATGTTGAAATGTCGTATGACTCACTATGCCATACGTGGCAGAAAAAAAGGCATAAAAATTGTCATCTCAAGCAGATGTAACACCTGAGTATTGCCGCTGCCTTAAGGTTTTATTTATACATAAACGTTGTTACTTGCTATAAATTAAGGTGTTCAATGACCTACGTGAAACGGGTTGTGTCTACTATTGGTTAAAAACAAAAGAAAGACGAAATACTCGTACCCAAAACAAAAGATATGCCTCTAAGAGAAATGAAATAATACAGGCAATATTCTGACACCAAGTTACTTTGGCGCGTGCACTTTAGTTTTAAAGTGACACGTATGCTACGACTGCTCTAGCTGCTAGATAGTGCCATTGAGTTATCTACTCTTCAATATATTCTTTCAAGAATTTTTTTCAAGCTAAGCTACAGTCTATAAAAATATATTGCATCATCAAAAGCAGTTTTAGACTTTTCACGTAGACGTCTCATAAATCTTTAAAACGCTGGCTCACGTTCCGCCTGAGCCGAGCGTGCAAGCGGGAGCACGTAACAAGCGATAGAGAGGCATGATCAGCCTTTTTCTAAGCGTTCGGTTTGTGACGCATATATGACGTTAACACGTGAAATTAAATTATCCGTAACCCGGCTTTACAAACAATCAATTTTTTTGAGTGCAGTCTCGTAATTTGCACAGGTATATCCTTAATTTTAAATTTAAATACCGTAACTGTTGGTGTTTTAATTTTGCTAAAAGTTTGTTATTGTATGCGGTGGCGCCCCCTGTGTACCAAGTTACGTTTGCAAGTTTCGTAATAGAATTAGGGAAAATGCTTTATTTGTGTTTGCTGGTCATAATGAACTATGTACGTTATTTATTTTAGATTAATTTTGTTTTTAAAAGAAATATAATTCATTTTGGTGGCAAACTTGATTTGCACACTTGCAGAACATGTTTTAAGTTATAAACCTAAGTAATATCCAAATTTTGATATAATGAGTTGCAATTGCAAACTTTTTAAGTAAGGACGTACTGCTAAGCACAGCGTAGGATATTCACTCTCAAAGTGGTCAGATGACTAAGTAAGTTCATATAGGCCGGGCAGCTATCCCTAGAGCCAGATTTTTTAAGCCGCCTGAAGGCCTCTGATATGGCTAAACGGTTAAAAAATGGGGCCTACAATATAACGTGTCATCCGAGCTACGGTAGCGCTCAGTTGTAAACGCCACCCGCGATCATCTATCCGAAAACTGACCGTACTGAAAGTTGCTTAACTTTGATGATCTAACAAACAAACATCTAGTCAAACTACGTTATGAACGCTAAGTAACGTTAAGACCTTTTATTTTTTTTTATTGTTTTTGGTCCGTTTACACCACCGTCCTTGTCATCTATACGTTTCCTTACGTCCAAAGGAGGTTGTCTGGAAGAAATCGCTTTGAGCGATAAGACCGCCTTTTGTGCCTTTTCTGTCTTCGTTTCTTCTGTTATATTTTCCTATGTTTTTGTGTCGATAAAGTGTTGTTGCATTGTATTTTATTCTAAGACGGCCAGGATCGCGTTGGATGCGAGCCCCTTCCAACCGAACTTACTGGAAATTTCTTAGGGGGATCTATGTCCAGCAATCCACAATTCAGTCATATGACTGAAATTGTGATATAAAAGGTATCTTTTTATTATTCTTTACGACGCGGAGTCTCACAACCCTGAAATAATAAAGCTAATAATCCTGCAATAACTATTTCCTAAACTTATATAAACCCGGTTATTTTGCATGACTATCTACTATTAAAATAACATTTGCGAACGACAAACATCCAAGATTTACGTTTACGACTTCATATTGTATTTAATTGCGTTGTATTCTTTTTATTGCGAATACACCGCAATATAACTTATAAACAGTAGGTGTGCTAAGCTCACTAAACTTCTGGTTACAAGAAATACATTTTATGTAATCTTTGTGGTGGTATAGTCGTACGATTTAGAGGTATGTTTCCAGTCTATTATTATTGCTATTTTATTTTATCGAAAAATTTATCCTGGCAGTCAAAATTATCTTTTGATTGGTTCTTAAAACACACTTTAAAATATCATAAACTTTTGTATAGAAAAAGTCGTGCAGAGTAAGCGTGAATGGCTTATTACAAATTTTGTATATTACTGACTTTGTGACTATGAATAGTGCGTTCAGAGGTCTGAGTGCGAGATTTTCGCTCGAGCTCGATTGCGTTAACGTTTGATGTGATTTCTATGGAAATGTCACAGCGCCATCTTGTGTCACGTACAGAAAACTGAATAGCTAAGTGTGAGTATGTTTTACGGTAATGTAACGAGCGCCAAACCGATCGAACACGAGCGCGGCAACCTCTGTGATTGGCTAATTCAAGCGTGTGTGTCAATGTGCTCGCGTGTGTGCACGGCGCGCTCGGTCAACGCGACGTAAAAGTAATTCGATTTGATTTGCAAATCTCCCACTTGACACTCAGTTTTATCCCTCGATGGAAAAGAAACTGTTGGAGATTTGTGTCTGTCTGTATGACTGGCAGCGGCATCACAAAAGTATAAACCAAATTCTGGTGCTGTTTCTTCAAATCTGGTGAAATTATCGCGATGACTGTCAGGTATCCATGCCATGGATATGTTGTCACGTATATCATAATCCAGGGGCCTTATTGTGTAAATGATCTGACACATGTATGTAAGCCGTGGGGTGCCGGCAGAGTAGAATAGCACCTCCCTCTAGTACCAGGTGTCGTAAGAGCCGACTGAGGTACAGCGGAACCGACTAATGGCGGTATAACCATTCAAATAAAAACGTAGCTAAAATGGCACAGGGCAGGGATGGGGAGCAGCATCTCTGTCGCGAAGCTACGTTTCTGCGATCGCCACCACGCCTGCCCAGCGCGGCGATTACGGGCAAATACCCAATATGGAACAACAAAAAAGACCAGGCCCCCAGTCAGTCCCCAGCAGCTCCGCTAGCCCGGGGCTACGGTAGCGGCCCCGGTAACGGCGGAGAAGGGGGTGCTAAGAATCGCTGGCAGACGCCCGGCTACCACTCCTGCAAAAGACGACTGGCCCTGGTAACACACAACGTACGCACGTTGAGGACTGACGAGAAGATTGCTGAGTTGGAAGAAGAGTTGAGTAGGTTGCGTTGGGATATTGTGGGGTTGTCTGAAGTCCGTAGAGAGGGGGAGGACACGATAACCTTAAAATCCGGCAACCTGCTTTACTACCGGGAAGGTGACCAACGGTCCCAAGGTGGTGTTGGCTTTCTTGTTCACAAGTCCCTCACCAACAACATTATTACCATCGAAAGTGTGTCGAACAGGGTGGTATACCTAATACTTAGAATATCCAAGAGGTATTCGTTGAAGGTCATTCAGGTATACGCACCGACCTCGGCACACCCAGATGATGAAGTGGAGACTATGTATGAGGACGTAAGTCAGGCCATTCATTTGTCTAAGACCCACTTCACTGTTGTTATGGGGGATTTTAACGCAAAGTTGGGCAGGAAAAACGATGATGAGCTGAGGGTGGGGCAATTTGGATATGGGCAACGGAACCCTAGGGGCCAGAGGCTGGCTGACTTTCTGGAGAGAGAGGAACTCTTTATGATGAACTCTTTCTTCCAGAAGCCGCCTCACAGGAAATGGACCTGGATGAGCCCTGATGGTTCCACGAGAAACGAGATAGATTTCATCATGACCACCGAGAGACGTATATTTAACGATGTCTCTGTGATCCACAGGGTGAAAACCGGCAGCGATCACAGAATTGTACGAGGCACATTAAATATTAATGTTAAGCTCGAAAGGTCTCGCCTGATGAAGTCCACGCTCTGACCCACTCTTGAACATATCCAAAACCCCGAGGACTTTCAGCTCGAGCTCTCAAACCGTTTTACTTGCCTAGAGAACATTGCGTCGGTGGATGAGATCAACAACGGGCTCGTAGAAACTGTCCAAACGGTGGGTGCTAAGTTCTTTAGACCCCGCCGTTCAAATAAACCTCAGAAATTCTCCGATCATACTATAAATCTCATGGCCGAACGACGCTCGCTAAGACTGCAGTCTTCCGATGATGCAAAGTCATACAGGCGGCTTAATAGACAAATTTCAAAATCCTTGCGACACGACATCCGTCTTTTTAATACTAAACATATTAAAAAGACAATAGAGCGGAACAAAGGCTCCAAAGTGTTCGCAAGAGATTTGTCTATTGGACAAAGCCAATTGACAAAGCTGAAGAGGCAGAGGTATTGGAGGAAATCGAAAGGTTCTATGGACAGCTATATGCTTCGGTCGCTAAGCCAGTTGGCAGCGCGGCCAAAGATCCAAGAGCCAAGCTGACCCGACACTTCACCGAAGATATCCCGGACATCAGCCTGTACGAGATTAGAATGGCCCTGAATCAGCTTAAGAACAACAAGGCGCCGGGTGATGACGGTATCACATCAGAGCTTCTGAGAGCGGGTGGAACACCGGTACTAAAAGTCCTCCAGAAGCTTTTCAACACCGTCGTCCTCGAGGGCATCACGCCAGAAGCATGGAACAGAAGCGTGGTGGTGTTGTTTTTCAAGAAAGGCGACAACACCTTATTGAAGAACTACAGACCCATCTCACTTCTGAGCCATGTTTATAAGCTGTTTTCAAGGGTCATTACGAACCGTCTCGAGCGCAGGCTTGATGACTTCCAGCCTTGCGAACAAGCCGGTTTCCGAAAAGGCTTTAGCACCATGGACCACATTCATACGCTGCGGCAGGTTATACAGAAGACCGAAGAGTATAATCTGCCACTTTGCTTAGCGTTTGTGGACTATGAAAAAGCCTTTGATTCGGTCGAGACATGGGCTGTGCTAGAGTCTCTCCAACGATGCCGAATTGACTATCGGTATATCGAAGTGTTGAAGTGCTTGTATAATAAAGCCACTATGTCGGTCCGAGTACAGGAAGAGAGCTCCAAGGCGATCCCTTTAAAAAGAGGAGTAAGACAGGGAGACGTAATTTCTCCGAAACTGTTTACAACTACTTTGGAGAACGCTTTCAAGCTCCTGGAATGGAAAGGATTCGGCATCAACATCAATGGCGAATACCTCACTCACCTTCGGTTTGCCGACGATATAGTAGTCATGGCAAAATCGATGGAAGAGCTCAGCACGATGCTCGAAGGCCTCAATCGGGTTTCTCAACAGGTGGGTCTTAAGATGAACATGGACAAGACGAAAGTCATGTGTAATTCCCATGTTTTACCCACCTCGATTTCTGTTGGAAACTCGGTTCTTGAAGTCGTTGACTCGTACGTCTACCTAGGACAAGTAGTCCAGTTAGGTAGGTCCGACTTCATCAAAGAGGCCAATCGCCGAATCCAACTCGGCTGGGCAGCGTTCGGAAAATTGCGTAGTGTCTTCTCGTCCGACATACCCCAGTGCCTCAAGTCGAAAGTTTTCGACCAGTGTGTGTTGCCAGTGATGACTTATGGCACTGAAACGTGGTCTCTCACTATGGGCCTTATTAGTAAGCTCCAAGTAGCCCAACGAGCTATGGAGAGGGCTATGCTCGGAGTCTCTCTGCGAGATCGAATCAGAAATGAGGAGATCCGTAGACGAACCAAAGTTACCGACATAGCCCAACGGATTAGCAAGTTGAAATGGCAATGGGCGGGGCACATAGCGCGGAGGGCTGATGACCGATGGAGTCGAAAAGTTCTCGAGTGGAGACCACGTACCGGCAAGCGCAGCGTAGGACGTCCACCCACAAGGTGGACGGATGACCTTATCAAGACCGCAGGATCGCGCTGGATGCAAGCCGCTTCCAACCGGTCTTATTGGAGATCCATAGAGGAGGCCTATGTCCAGCAGTGGACGTCCTTCGGCTGATGGATGGATGGATGGATGATGTATGAGAGCACTGTCACTGTATGACTTGTCTATATGAGGTCGAGCGGGAGGGAAAGCGAAGTCGAACGACAGATGGCTTACGCAATAAAATTCAAATTCAAAAAGTTATAATATATGAAAAGCACATTAAGTTTTCGGAGGCTCTAGCTACCAAACTGGGTGTGGGTAACCCATGTTTCGGAAACTAGTTCCTACTCAAGGAACAATATTTTGTTGTGTACATATTTATTTAGGATTTTGCTTTTATTTTGAACATTAAAATTAGAAAATAAGAAGAGATAGACAAAAAACAGAAATATGTAGTACAGGTTTGATATTGAGTATGATATTTTAAGATATAATCCTACTAATATAATAAACGCGAAAGTTTGTAAGGATGGATGGATGGATGGATGCATGTTACTCTTTCACGCAAAAAACTACTGAACGGATTGAGATGAAACTTTGCAATAATATAGCTTTTATATTAGAATAACACATAGGCTATAAATTATAAAGATATTGCGTCAAAAACCAAAATATCATGCGGGCAAAGCCGCGGGTAAAAACTAGTATTATATAAAATAATGCACAAGAATTATAATTTATTTAATTGTAACAAAATGAATGGATGTAATTAATGTGTTAATTTTGTTTAGTGTTGTCCACATAATGATGTATAGATACAGAAGAAAGCTTAAAGTTCGGTATAGTAAAATATTATTTTAAGTTTCAATAATAATAAAAACAAGTTAATTTACGGCAAGATTTTAAAAAGGTTTTCAGTTTCATCATATGTAAGACTTTGGAGCCAATATAGCCCCAGGTCATAGCATTTAAGTTAATTTATGTAGTTTCCATACTGTTACTACATCCGAGCTATATTTTTTTCAGACAATACACGAAAATGTACGCCATCCGCGCTCCATCAGTGGAGTGAGTTGACATAAAACAAACATACAAACAACGTTCCGTATCTTTATGTGTTTGCTTAACATTGTGTGACAGTTTCACTGTATTGAGCTTGATTGTACTTTTGCCCTTGAGGAAACTGAGTAAATACTCGTAGATTAAGAATTATGTTATCGGTTGTACGGCCATTTAGTATTGTTGAAAGTTTGGGAACTGATTCATACTTGCTTATTTTAGGAAGTATGCTCTCTTTGACAATTTTTTGTTTGTGGAATATTGTGATTTTAAAATTAATATTACTATTCTTTATTTTCCTAGAACTAGCTTTTTTATAGACTGTACTGTACTGTACTGTACCAGCCTTTTTTTAATAGTCTACTGTAGGACTAGGCCTACCCACGAAGGGTGATTGGGCTATATCCACCATGCTGGCCAGTGCGGGTTGGTGGATTCACTTACACCATCGAATTTCTTCTACGGACGTATGTATGTTGCCTCACGATGTTTTCCTTCACCGAAAAGCCAGTGCCGTGAAATTCCGTACATAATTTCCAAAGGACTCATTGGTACGGGACCGGGGATTTGAACCTACGACCTCACGATTGTAAGGCGGGTGTCACTACCTTTTGGCCACCACGGCTAATAGTTTAAATAATAGTTTATAGGATAGCTATGCAATTTTTTTTACTTAGGTACTTATCGAAAAGTTTTTATTATATATTGCAAATAGGTTCGCATTCGACTACTATTTTATTTGATGACTAGTTTTTACCCGCGGCTTCGCCCGCATGATATTTTGATTTTTGATGCAATATCATTATAATTTATAATTATGATATAATTTATAATTAATTTGTGTTGTTCTGATATATAAGCTATATCAGTTTAGCAAAGTTTTATTTCAATCCGTTCAGTAGTTTTTGCGTGAAAGAGTAACAAACATTCATACATTCATCCTCACAAACTTTCACGTTTATAATATTAGTAGAATAAGCGACGACGTGGCCGAAGAAAAATCTAAAACAAGTTTGCCTCTACACAAATATTGTGATATTATATTATGTAATGTTTTTTTTTATAAATCTTATGTTTTTTACCAATGATGAAAGAACAGTAATTTAGGTAAAATCAGTTAATAATAATCATGAACATAAACACAGCTCTGAGAGTGGAACGCTTTGCCTGAGTCTGTCTTCCCGCTAAAGTGTAACGTGCGTGTCTTCAAATCCCGAATAAATAAGTATCTTCTAGGTTAGCGTGATATATCTTTGACCACATACATATATTATCTGCTTGACATCAGGCAGAGTGTATTCAAACACAAACCTATACTATAAATACAGATAAGTCCACAACTACCATAAAAAGTACTACAATATGACTAAATAAGTCTATTTAAATTTCTAACTTAAAATTATGCAAAACGTATTTGCTTTTTGCATTTTCTATTCCTTTTCAGAGTGGGTCTTATAGAGAATCAGGTCTAATCACAGTCACGTCTCACTAAAAATGCCCGAATAACTCATGCAAATGAGGCTTAACGTTACTTTCGTACGTCATATTGTCTTGAGCATATTTACAAGCAGGTATCTCCCATAATTTAGACTTGACAAGGACACGAGGCCTGCGCAAAGAATAATACATTGGAACAAGCAATATTTATTCTGAACACATTTCTTTTTGCTTATTTATTCATAAATCGTTCGTCGAAAGCGTACTTATTTAAATGTTCACGTTACAGGCACGGGAAGTATTTGTAACCATATATTTAACGTGACATGTTTGTCGGTGATTGTGGCGGTTGTTTTTATGGAAGGTAAGAAATAATGCAAAAAATGCTGATAAAAGTATGAAACAATGTGTAGTCCGAAACAGTGTATGTATTACTACAAACTACATATGTACCTCGATGTGGACTCAACACACGTTGTGTCAAAGTCAAAGTCAAAGTTCATTTATTCCGTAGACATAACAATTGCACTTGGAATCGTCAATTAACAATGTTTGAAATACTTATTACAATTACATACTACATTCGAACCAATTTATCAATTCTAAACCAATTTAAAAAAATAACTAATGTACAACAAAGTCAATGTAAACTAACTAATGTCAACGACAACAGACATCACATAGAATAAAAAACATTGACTATTATAGAATTGTGCAAGCGTGATCCAGAATACAGAGATTCAAAAGAAGTTAAGCGGTGGTTAAAACAAGACAGGAAAAGTGACGTCCACAAGTGGTATATTATTCAGAGAAAAATTTAACCAAGATGATATATACATAATTTGAAAGTTTGTTTTATGGGCTTCCCAAAAATTTTTAATTTAGATTTTTTCACTCTTCCAATTTTTTTCAAATGCGGAAAATAAATTGTATGAAAAATAACAATACAGCTTATATTTTTTCTAGTTTGGCAATAATAAAGTGCTTATATCGTTATTTTACTGGCATTCGTAGCTGATTCTTCCACATTCATCTCATAATTTGCTAATATTAAAAATTATGACCTACCAATGTCACCAGTTAGTACGTACAATGTGACAAAATAAGACTTAAAAAGTGTGTCTAATTGGTTAAAATGCTTTTATTTAACAATATGGAGGTCACTTAATTAGGGTTGATAGATATAAGCTACCTATTGAGCCAAATATATTATTTATTTATCCTAATAAATTCAAAATTAATTTAAAGAAGTCGGAGGGCTCTTTCTTGTTTTCAACCGTTGTAATAGATTCAGAAAAATATGAACTTTCTCGAAATGTAACGAGTGTTGTGGTTACAATTTTTGATTATTATTATACCAGCTTCCATACATTTTGTCGACATGTCCTTTAACAAGTTTAGATAAGTAAAGCTTTTAATAGGCAGTCGATAAAACATAAGTCAGATTACTGCTATTATTTGGAAAAACCTAAATATCATTTCAATGTCATTCGTGATTAACCCTAAGTTCAGCAGTGGGTTATTAAAAAAGGCCAGTGCAGTAGAGATGTGGTTTTAACCAAACCATGCCAAGAAAAGGGTTAAAGTTGCTACTTACGATTTGGCCAGCTTGAAATTATAGTTTCAAGCTTCTTGGAGAGCTTTAAGGCGCTGCCCAAAGACAAAACTCCGTAAAACGTCATGTTTTTCGTCGCACACTTAAGGCGTAACTGTTACTGATACAAACTTTGAAAAAATACAGACTACAAAATACTAGTTCACAAGAGAGACTTTTACAATAATATTGCAAAAAATAATCTGGTAACTTGAAAAAAATTCACAAAAAAAATCTTTAGAAAAAAATATTTCGTTCCGCACTTCTCAATATTTAAATCGATAACTACTATATTTTTTGTTATAATAAAATAGGATATTTACTAAACTAAAGACATATCTATATATTTTATTGCAAACATGGCTTCATTTCTTTTTAAACGAACTTAAACTGCGAAAAATAATAGAATTCTCATCTCGAGTTTCGTCTAAAAACAAACGACACGCGATTTTAGACTCTATTTGTATACTGCAAGACATTATTGTAAAATACCTAAAAGTTTACTGTTGGAGCATCTTAAAGCGCTGCCCAAAGACAAAAATCCGTAAAACGTCATGTTTTTCGTCGCACAGTTAGGCGTAACTGTTACTGATACAGCTAATCGGTGAAAACATTATAAGAATAGAAATAGTTTTAATATTCACATACCTTTAGAGCCACGATAAAGCTCAATTGTAAATCTCTATGTATCACCATCAATCTTATTAAATATTGCATTCAAAACAGAAAATATTGCTATGCCTTCTGTCTTTATTCTCTGTTCAGTAAATCTTATTTTACTTACATGTTACCAAAGTTTTAATCAAATCCTTATACCAATGTATGTACCTAATTAGACGTCAGGGCATTCTACTCACACAGTCTCTCTTCATATTGTTTACGTCCAGACTATGTTTTGGTTATTTCATCCCTGACAACACACTGACGAAGAAACGTCTTATTAAGGAATAACAGACGTAGGTAAATAAACCGACCTCAAAAGAACTAGCCGCAAAAAAAGCAACATCCACTCACACAAATTAACTCCCGCAAAACAAGGTACTGGCAACAAAAAAATAAAAACGTTTAGCGGTGCAATAACTTGTGAGAAACTTAATGGTGTTTTTTACTGTGGACATGTTTATCACGAGAAAACACCACTTAATCCTCCATTAGGACAGATGACGAGGGTGGAGACAGGGCTGGATTCAGGGAGGGGGAAAGGATAATGTGACGTCTAATGGCGAAAACGCGCTAGGATGCACTACGCATACGCTGAGATGTGGGAGAGAGAGTTGTTAGTAAGATTATTAGTGATTTCGGATTTTCTACCAACATTTTCATACTACACGCAGGTGAACAGGAAGTGTAATGGGTTATTAAATAAGAGAAATATTATTAAATGTTTCATTACAAGTACAATACTTACCTACTGATGATTAATTATTTGATTCATATGTTTGCTTTTAATAAATAGGAAAAATGTTATCAATGTTAATAAATTTGGGTATCATAGGGTAAGTAGATAGTTGGTTTATATTTTTGCCTAATTAACTTTACTCATTTTCGATAAGAAGCGACTATTTATATATTATGGTATTTTTTTATTTACAAATTAACAATGAAAAAATATGTTACTGTTTCTGCACAAAAAAAAAATATTATGGATTGGTACATACCAAAATATCTTCCAAAAATATATTCAGACTCTTTTTATTCGTGACACACTTTTTCCTAACTTAATTTATCCTAGTGCGTTCTCACCCTAAAGGATAATGTGGTATCTAATGCCCTTGGAATGATACGCGAAACGTTGGAGTATAAATTATGCCTCCTTTTAATATGGATTTGTGATGTGTGGTATATTAAGGTCTTAAGGTAATGCAGGGTATAAATTAAGATCTTGTGCGGGATTAGTCTCATGTCTGACTTTTTACGCTGAGTGTTTTGGTTTATGGTAGTTTTCATTTGTGTTTTTGTTTTGAGTTGAACGTTCCAATTGATAGGCGGGTATTTTTTATTTTTTTGATTTTAATATATTAATTTTTATTGACGTTTTAATAATTAAATGCGATATTTTTTTTGGATTTAGATGCTTTGATTTAAATATGAGGATGCATTTATCTACTAAATTATTTCGTATAAAATTTGAATTTAAAATTGATTTGTGTGCTGTAAGGAAAAAAATCTTTATAACAGTACATAGCTATTATTATTATTATTTTCTATTTATTTATTTGTCCTGAATATAACATACATAGATACAATTAAAAGTACTGCCAAACAGCGAAGCGGTTTGTAGGCAGGATAGCTCTCACATTAGGTACATAACTTAGTATCTATGTACAAGCGGATAGAAATACATTCCCGTGTTATTATAGGTACATGTGGGTAATGTAATGTCATTGTCAGTTATCCATTAACATATTATTATTTTGTTTTTATAATCTAAAGTTTGATACAAATGTTTGCTTTCTAATGTGTTAATCTTCATCGCTTAATTTATCCAACATCAGCTTCTTTAACATTTAGATTTAGATTTTATTAAAAGTTAGATTCTTAGACATTAGGTAATTTAGACTCAGGACGAGATTTTTATTACAAACGCTAAAACCCCAGTTGTAATCTGTTTTTACGTAAAAAGCTCTGTCCTGCTCTATTTTAAATTGTTAGGGATAACAAAGTATTTATCATTTAATAATATATTCCTTGCAGCAATCTGAGTTAAAATAGTAGCTACACAAAAATAAAATAGTACAAGCAATTTAAAAAATTATGCGAAAATTGCACTTGCTCATTTTTTCCAAACTGTTAAAGAGAAATTTCGACAACTTTTGACCCCCACTATTCATTTTAAAGTGCCCTAAATGCGTCCCAGTGGTGTGCATTTCCCGCTAGTGTGTAAAAGCTCACATACATCACTACTGCTAACTGGTTGTGACGCGAGTCGCGGCTGACTTGTTTATTTTCCTTAAGGCAAGTCGTAAGAGACTTCGTAGAAAATAGTAAATAGTAAAAATATCTCGCAAATTTTACTTACAGTATTTTTTTGCTGAAGGTATTAAGTTGTAAATTAAACCACTCCAATAAAGAGCAGTGTAAGTACTTTTTTCCTAAGCTGTTTGGAAATCCTACTAATATTATAAACGCGAGAGTTTGTGAGGATGGATGGATGAATGGATGGATGGATGGATGCTTGTTACTCTTTCACGCAAAAACTACTAAACGGATTGAGATGAAATTTTGCAATAATATAGCTTATATATCAGAATAACACATAGGCTATAAATTATAATGATATTAATATAAAAATCTAAATATCATACAATCCGCAGGTAAAAACTAGTAAACTATAATTTATAATTGATGCATACCTATTATTATTATACGTTTTATTTCAGGCGACGACTTATCAAATTGTAATTTAAAAAAAAATATACTTTAAACAGAATCTTCTCAATGTAAAACGTTACATATATTATAATACAGCTGTACTGCTCTACATTTTTTTAAAGAATTTACAAGTTGTAGCTTTTATAGCCCAGTAATATTATTATAAATAGCTAATATTGTTTACATCCCTGAATGTGTACAGCAAATGTCAATGTGTCTGTATCTAATTACAATAAAAGTTAAGCAATAGTATACCACAATGTTCCTAACCGAAATAACAGACTTTGGTTAGATACACATTATCTTAAAGAGCATGAAAAACTTTCGGATATGAAGTTTTCCTTTTTACACACTAAACGTCCTTGAGATGTTTCCCTTGAACCTCTGAACCGGCGATTAACAATACAAACTAATCTTCAAACGGACAGAGGTGCCTTGGGATTTGAACCTAGTACTTCCGAATTAAAATCCCACGGGTCTTCCCAAGTGACCAACGTAAGTTTGACGAGTCCAATTATATTTGAATAGATTTTATACAGTTTATTCAACATTTTTTGAACGTAGTAAATTAGATTATTTTGTGGAATCAAACTTATTGGCGGTTGTGATGTTATTTTTTTTTTAATGTAGAATAAGTCTTAATTTGGCCACCAACTCGCTTGATGGAAAGCGAAGTTGTAGCCGAAGATGGAGTATGTAGATCTAGAAGATACCTATTCACTGTTGACTTGAAGATATCCAAATTGTAATTGTCAGGAAACAATGACGGATGCAGGGCATTCCAATCCCTGGCGGTCCGTATTATGAAGGAAGAATCGAATCGCTTAGTACGAGCAAGTGGTACGTCGACTATGTAGGGATGGTATTTATGCGACTTCCGGCTTGTTCTGTTCTGAAAAGGAGATGAGAGGATCAGGTCGTGGAGCTACAATCTGCGCAAAAACCCAAACCTCGCGCAGTTTATAAGTGAATTTCAGTCAGGATTCGGTTTTGCGCCGCTTGTAGCTAACATACTTTCTTACGTTACGTTGTGCTACGTAGCGGTACTTTCCATACCTCTACCGGTTACTGAACTACTCGTATCAAGCCGTTGTATTTTATTTTCATTCAATGAAATCTCTGAACATGGAAATCTCTGAACCGACTGCGGACACAAGTGGGCCGTTGCAGGACCAACCTAGCCAAGTGGGGATATTCTGACACAGCAGCAGTGCAGTGCGACTGCGGAGCGCCAGCGCAAACCATGCAGCACCTTCTTTCGTGCCCCCAAAGCCCAAATGTGTGCACTATGCAAGACCTTCACGAGGCCACCCCCCGAGGGAAGAACTTGGCCAAATACTGGGAAAAAATAATTTAAAAACTGAGGATCATCGACACGACGAAGAAGAAGAATTCAATGAAAGGTGACGTCCACAAGTGGTATATTATTCAGAGAAAAATCGAACCAAGATGTACATAATTTGAAAGCTTGATTTATGGGCTTCTCAAAAATATTTAATTTAGATTTTTTTATCCTTCCATTTTTTTTTAAATGTGAAAAATAATTTGTATGAAAAACAATAATACAGCTATGCATTTCTTCTAGTTTAGCAATAATAAAGTGCAACTGTCGTTATTTTACTTGCATTCGTAGCTGATTCTTCCACATTAATCTCTTAATTTGCTCAAATAAAAAATTTATAACCGACCAGTGTGACCAGTTAATAGGTACAATGTGACAAATAAACACTTAAAAACTAAGTCTAATAGGTAAAAATGCTTCTATACAACAATTTGGAGGTTACTGTATCAGTGTTGCTAGAGATAAAATACCCATTTATCCAAATATATTTATTTATCCTAATAGATTCAAAATTAAGTAAAAAAAAACGGAGGGCTTTTTTTTGGTTTTAACTGGTGTAAAAGATTCAGAAAAATATGAACTTTTTCGAAATGTAACGAGTGTTGTGGTTAGAATTTTTGATTAATATTAAACCAGCTTATACATTTTGTGGACATGTCCTTTTTGAGGAAGATGAGATTTCAGATCTTAGGATCATATTTCATGGTGACGAGCGCAACGCTGGGCCTCGTAAGAGTTTTAAATTAGTAAAGTTCAAAACTCTGCGTATTGCGAACCTGTAAGAAGCATGCGTAGCGCTTCATAATAATTAATAAATACATTTCTCTCGTCACTCCAACATGAGTTATAAAAAAATGTTTTTCTCAACATTAAATTGCGAGTGTGCCTAAGCCTTTATGTCTTTTATATTTTGCTCGTGACTGTTGACTGAATAGATTTCTTAGTGCATTAGCTTTTTGCGTCAGCCAACGGCGTTGACGGGTAACTCTACACTTAGATTTAATAACAAAATACTTTTATGAACTGTATCTACTACCTATATAGCTGTATATGTTCACAATTTATTTTGATAATTGAAGAAAAAACAGTTTTACGCTAGTTGCATGACTGTTGGCCGCTACGCAGTTACTATTACAAAACTAACGGAAATGAAAAATGTTATGCAATGGAAGCCTAACGGGTCAAATCATGAAGGTAAATAATCATATTGCGGTTAAAAATAATTTATATATGTGTTTGTTTAAAATTACGCATCACTCTGTCACGAATTGAGTATAAGATCATTTTCTTACAATAAAATGAAATGAAAGATGTTTTTACTTATTACTGTAAAACTAATTAATCGATAATGTATAACAGCTTTAAATCCGCATTTATAATTTTCACTTATCCGTTTTCAGGACAATGATTCACTACCTCCTAGACATTTGTTTTTTGACCTATTTACTCATGTATTTAAAATCCATGTCGTTTTTTACGTGATAACGTCTTATAAATTGATGAACATAGACTGCATGCACAAAAAGTGTCACGTTCTGCTTGACCCGAGCGTGCAAGGGAGAACGCGGAACAAGCGATAGAGAGAGAGAGAGAGAGAGAGATAATCGGCATAAGCGTTCGGCTTGATTCAGTTGTTTTTAGGGTTCCGTACCTCAAACGGAAAAACGGAACCCTTATAGTATCACTTTGTTGTCCGTCTGTCCGTCTGTGTGTATGTCAAGACTTATTATCTCGGGAATGCGTAAAGATATCGAGTTGAAATTTAAACCGTATACGTATCTATGATCTCTTGCAGTTATGTAAAAAAAAAATGGGTTCAAAATTCAAAGTGAGTAAATCGTATCATGTAAGGTAGCATATTAAAGAACTTCATTAGCACATGCTAAAACAGGTTTTTAATTATTTTAACAACGTGTTTGTACGGAACCCTCGATGTGCGAGCCTGACTCGCACTTGTCCGGTTTTTTTTAACAATGTTTTCTTTGACATTATCACGTCTAATTGTCCGTAAACCGACCTTAAAGGTAATCCATTTTCCCTATTAAAAATAATCGCAAATTCAAAATATTTCGAAACGAAACTCGAACAATAATTCCACTCTCTGTCATTTCGTTTTTGCTCTCAGGTAATAACCGCAACTAATGGAGGCCGGCTCGTAAGCTCGTCAGTCTGCTTGTGAAGTATTTTAACTGCACGCATTAACTTCAGTTCGCAGGTATATTCAAATTGAAATCGAAATTGAAAATAGTTTAACAACGTCTCTAGTAATAATTATATTAAACTAGCTGACCCGGCGAACTTCGTTCCGCCTAACAGTCGATTAACTTAGCCTAAGTTACTCCTAATTATATCAGCTACCTGCCAATAAAAGTCCCGTCAAAATCGGTCCAGCCATTTCAGAGATTAGCCGAATCGGTCCAGCCATTTCAGAGATTGGCCGAATCGGTCCAGCCATTTCAGAGATTAGCCGAATCGGTCCAGCCATTTCAGAGATTAGCCGAATCGGTTCAGCCATTTCAGAAATTAGCCGAATCGGTCCAGCCATTTCAGAGGTTAGCCGGAACAAACAGACAGATAGGCAGACAAAAATTGTAAAAAATGTTATTTTGGTGTATGTACCATTTATATATTTACTAGTTCTTACCCGCGGCATCGCCCGCATGATATTTTGATTTTTGACGCAATATTGTGTTTAATAATTATTAAATTATTATGATATAATTTATAGCCTATGTATTATTCTGATATATAAGCTGTATTATTGCAAAGTTTCATCTCAATCTGTTCAGTAGTTTTTGCGTGAAAGAGTAACAAACATCCATCCATCCATCCATCCATCCTCACAAACTTTCGCGTTTATAATATTAGTAGTATATAATAGGATATGCATGTAGTAAAAACGGTTATTTCAATATTACAAACAGACACTCCGATTTTATTTATTTTTATGTATACATATATAAAATTAGACAGTATAGATTAGTTTATTTTAATTGAAAATGCTAAGATCACGACATAACAAACGAACAACAACAACTAAAACAAGCCATAGTAACTAAAACGAACATACTGTTACTCAAGCAAGCATATCAAAAGTTAAGTCTAAGTTAGTTAAGTTTAATGTATGAGTTATTCCTTATTTACCAAATCAAAATAATTGGCACAAAATCTGCTACTCAGAATAAGGTTAGTTCAGTGTATTACTGTACCAGCTTTTAATAGCCCACTGCAGGACGTAGGCCTATCCACGAGGGGTGATTGGGCCATATCCACCACGCTGGCCCAGTGCGGGTTGGTGGATTCACATACGCCATCGAATTTCTTCTACGGACGTATGCAGGTTGCCTCACGATGTTTTCCTTCACCGAAAAGCCAGTGGTGTGAAATTCCGTACATAAATTCCAAAGAACTCATTGGTACAGGACTGGGGATTTGAACTCACGACCTCACAATTGTAAGGCGGGTGTCACTACTTCTGGACCACCACGGCTTATTATTATTAGTTCAGTGTATTATAACTATAAGTAGGATCCCCTCTAAAAACAAATTGATAAAACCATTGATATAATAAACCTTCCACGCTAATAGCAAAACCCCATTCGCGAATGAAAAAACTTACCTTACAAAATACGGACTTCAAAAGTTGAAATAGGTACTAAGACGCGTGCTCTTTAAGCAAATAAGCTCTGAACAAGTGCGAGCAAGCATGAAAGGAGTCTCATTTACTACGAGACTCTTAGTGCAGGGGTCCGTTTGTCTAGCGGGATGAGTTTTTAGAGGAATTTCTTGCTGGATAGTTTCAAATGTTGAAAGGATTTTTGATGTGGACGTTTGACATGGTTTTGACCGGGGCTTGTGAGTTTGGAACTGAAATGTGAAGCTTTTATATTCATATTGTGATACAGTTGAAATGGACTAGGCACTTTCTCATGAGTAGCAATTTTCGTGTACGATACGATGTTGGAAGATTTCGAAGATTTAATTCATCTTCCTTACAAAGTTGTATGTAAGTTTTTATTAGTAAAATTTGTTGAAATTTTTGCTATAGAATACAAAATATTCGGGCACAAGACGCCTATTTACCTTGTCTTTTTCATATTGAGTTTAGATGACATACAAAAATTTATATGCGAGCCATTTTTTGATTAATTTTAGTATTTCTATTATAGAAAATTTACGAATTTTTGTACGTATGAAAAGAAAGTTCTTAAGTCAGCGCGCCAGTAGCAAAACTTAAGTGCGATGTAGTCTTATTGACAAAATCTTTAAAAAGTTGCAAATAGGTAGTATGGCTAATAACTATTTATTTAGAATTGAAAAGCGCGGCTGTTGTCGGTGGAGCAACTTCCACGTCTCCCGGTCTTCCGCCAGTGTCTTTTTCTCTTTGGCCAAATACAACTACGAAACATTTTTTTTAAAACTACATAGACGAACGCTTTCATCATCATTATCTATGTCGTACAGGCAGATGTACTGTACTGTACTGTACCAGCCTTTTTAATAGTCCACTGCAGGACGTAGGCCTACCCACGAAGGGTGATTGGGCCATATCCACCACGCTGGCCCAGTGCGGGTTGGTGGATACAGGCAGATGAAATAGTAGAAAAACATGGCGAAATATAGAACTTCTACCATTATGAGCGTTACTTTCAGGCAGGTACTTAATGAATGATGAAAAAATAAAATTAAATACTTTTCCAACATTGAAACATTTTACACAAGTTAAATGTTTTAAGTTCAAAACCACAATCAGCTAATTTTGCTCCCCAGTTCTACTTCTTTACATAAATAACAACGTAAAGTGAAACATTCCCTGCACTTTGTACATTTTCAACTAGAATGTACAAAGTTTTACGTTGGAACTTTTTGTACTGTAGAATTTCAGTTTCACGAAACAAACTTCCAACAGTCATACTTTGTAATACGTTCTAATATTGATATTGTATTTATCTGAAATGTACAGATAGTGTACTCTTGGGTTTTTTTACCTAATTACCGTAATATTAACGTATACGTTAATCAAAAGTGATAGTACCTACTCGTATAATACAGTGTAATAAAATGTTAGTACTGTCGTAATAACATAATTATTTTAATGTTTGACTTCTTTGTAATAAAGAACACGGCCAAATAAGTCCAGCATGCGACCACTAAAAGCAACGAAAATAACTCTTTTCAACGTGTGAAAAAAGTGACAGATATATACTTTGCTATAACGTTGTCTTATTCTGACACGTCGAAAGAAATATTACGGAGTCCATGAAGTGCAATAGTTAAATTAAAAAAAACCTACGTATTTATGTTAGTTTTATTGTGAATATTATTTTAATCCTACATCTAGCCCACAAAGATGTGGTTTGATTTGTTAAAACAGATCTCATTGCATAAGTCTTAAAGTAATAAATAGTTCATTACAGAACATAGGACTACCATGGAATAACAGCACAAAATTATGTACAAAATCAAAATATATATAATATACCTATATTTAATATATTAATATGTAAGCATTATATCATGTAGCTGCAGAGTGCTAGCCAAGACCACTAAAACGAACCCAAACTCGACGAATCTGTCTTGTTAGATACAGAAGTTCTCATAGTCACCTTCTGACTCCATCCTCAGATCAGCTCCAGGGTACCATATTATTGCATTGCCACGCAATATACAGGGTTATTTCTAATCAATTAGCGTCCTTTCAGGGGCTTATTCTGTACATCTAAACTAACAACTTTTGTTCTGTGACTTTTGTCAAAACTAAAAAAAAACAGCTGTTCCATACATTTTGTCGATCGGGTAAACGATATTTTCCTATGGAACAAAAATTATTTTTTAGAATTACCTATTAAAAGTCATAGAGCAAAAGTTGTTAGTTTTGATGTACAGAATAAGCCCCTGAAAGGATGCTAATTGATTAGAAATAACTCTGTACCTATGCGTGCAAAATTTCAGCTCAATCGGAAACCGGGAAATTGGTCAAATTTAACTTGCAAGATACTACCCGACTAGCTACATAGGTACTTACATACATAGGCACATCCATTGCAAGTTAAATAAAAGCTTGCAATAAAATGTAAATGTTTTTAAAATTGGAAGCCACAGCTCTCTCACTATGTAACCACACCCATATTAACGCACGTACAAATTATGACACAAGTTCTCTGAAGACGTTCCATAATGTGCACCCTAACTGGGTCACGACATTAATATCGTACTCGTACTTGCACCATAAAAACAAGAGATGTAATGTACACAATTTTTCACGCCATGTTCCTTACACACAGAATATTACAGTAAGGAAAGTAAAGTGTGTGAATACTTGTACGCATACCGAGCGACAGTCGCGTGCGAGACGTCACGTCGGTTCCATCGGAAGATCAGCGCCGGCTGTCACGGTCGGCATTATGCTGAGATGGGACCGGTTTTGTGGCGAAAATTTAACATATAATTACTGTTTATATTTATTCATGTACTATATTTTTGACGTTTGTCTTGTATTATGTGTTGTTTTCGTAACAAATAAAGTTATGTCCATGTCTATGTCTAAAAAAAACGTGTGATGAAATATTGTTTCGCATTGTCGTTATGCTGTAACGGCCTTTTAACAGTGTACTGCTGAACATAAGCCTACCCACATCTATCACGCTCGCTCAGGGCGGGTGGTGGATTCACATAAAATATGTCATTGGATTCCTTTTTACGGACGTATGCACTATGCAGATTGCGACGACGCGACAATTCCCTTCTCTCGTAATAGTCTTGATAAAATACGTAATAATATTTCTACAGCTTTGCAGGATCTTGGACTAACAGTCCTTACTGGTGACACTGGAAATTATGTATGTCTTCATATTATAAGCTTCAAAATATGATACAATTTCTGAGACATTTCTTTTGATGTAAGTGCTGTCTGTAATGATATAACATTACAACCTTTTTATATGCAAAAAAAATGTGTTTTTATAGTTTTATAGCGTGTAACTGCCCGTCCAGACTTTGATGGGCTACGAATGAATAGAATAGATGGCTAAAAATATAATTGACGAAGATTTAGCCCGTTAAAGTTCCGCGTCACGTCACTACTGTTTGATAAAAGTTGTTAGTTTTGATGCCAGAATAAGCCCCCAAAAGGATGCTAATCGATGACTAATAACTCTGTATAATGTTTGTTGTATTTTTTCCAATATTTTTAATCCCGTGCATGTTTCAAAAGACCTATACTCTACAAAATTTAACTTGATCTCTGCGACAGCTGTCAGAAAAATCATGCCTATGAAGTCCTGAATTTCTGAAAAGTACAGACAGTACCTGTCAATGTCATACTTTGTGGGCATGCCGATTTGTGTTGGGTGACGAATGATCGTGACCACAGAGTTTTAATTAAAATATCGATAGTTTATACTGACGATATTTTAAATAAAACTTGATTTATCATTAATTTTATTGTATATTTTAATATCATAACATTTTTTACATGTGTAATTAAAGTAAACCCAATTATATGTTACATTAGCATCGATAATAGTGAAAAACGTCTATAACTAGTATAAATACTACCGTTACATTATTATGACTATATAATTAATATCATAACATTATTTACATGTGTACATACTTGATCTTAAATAATAGTAAGTAAATAAAATCCAATTTCTCACCTACAACTACTCATTCGATTGCATTACAACGATTTTTTTCCACCACTATCTCAACTCTAAAAATGTCAACCTTCTATGTCAATGTCACTGTCGCAGAGATCAAGTTAAATTTTATAGAGTATAATGGATTCTGACAATTAAAGTATCATTTGATTTGTCACAAAAACTCAAGTGTCTTTTAATAGATATTTAAAAACAAAAAACAAAATGGCGGAATTTTGGCTCCAAATTGTGAGCAGTCCAGTTTTTTTAACCAAAAGTATCGAGTAGAGTATGAAAATAAGGGGAATCATAAGCAGATTACAAAAATAAACACACGTTTTATATTTAAATTTAATAAGAAAAACCGGACAAGTGCGATTCAGGCTCGCACATCAAGGGTTCCGTACAAAAATATTGTTAAAATAATTAAGAACCTGTTTTAGCATGTGCTAATGAAGTTATTTTATATTTTGAACCCATATTTTGTGAATTTCGAGGCCCTATTTTTATGTGATTTAAATAAAAATTTAAATCACATAAAAGTGTAGGTAGTTTTAGAATTTAAAGTGGTATTGTATCTTATTGAAGACACCTACATTGTATATTAACGGAAAGACAGACTCAGGCAAAGCGTTCCACATTCTGGCAGTTCGTATGAGGAATGTGGACTCAAAATGCTTTAAAATTTTAAATTTGTTTAGTGCGATTATTTGTTTATTTTTTGCAGTTGTGTTTTTTTACCTAATTTGTTACGTTTCACATGTTAACACTATTATTCCCTTTAACACCTATACCCGAACTAAGTTAGTTCTATATGGGACTCTCGTTGTAGCCGGAGCTAAAACTGACGTCACGGAAATTGGGATCCAATAAATTTGCTTTCAGTGGCCAATGGTCAACATCGTAGCTTGGTACAGCTTGACAGCGATAAAAGGTCTCGAACCTACGTTAGATTATTACAGGTAGGTATTGGTAGGAAACCGTTGTTGTTAAATAAATTGAATATTTCTTTCGTTAAAGCTTTACTGAACGATTTTTTCTACTATAGAATGTCTACTGCTTATCGACTTGGCATTTTTTCAGTTTTATGCCACTGCTAGGCTTAGGTATTTACTTATAGTCTTAATGAGGTCATAAGTCAACTGCGTAGGTGAAAAAATTGCGTTGTGCTTGTCGGGTTATGGTTTTCACTCGAGAACTTTTTCACCCCATCGTTAATTACCGATGTCGATGTGCAGTAGACATTATATGGTAAAAGAAATTAGTTAAGCGTTAACGAAAGGAATATTCAACCTCTCTATTAAACAACAACAGTTTCCTACCAATACAATCAATCCTTTGTGATGTGCTCTACCAACTACCTCTACTACTGGTGTTTATTTGGCTCAAGGTATAAGCATTGCCATTCAGCGTGGCAATGCTGCCAGCATGCTGGGCACGACGTCAACTGGCAGTGGGCTTGAGCGTTTGAACTATCTTTAGACCTTCAAGGATCTGTGGATGATCCAATTGCTTTCTATGTAGTAGTAGTGTATGTAGTTTTAGAATTTAAAGAGGTATTGTATCTTATTGTAGCTAATAAAGGCACTACCGTTCTGACTAGCCAATCGGTAACTGTTTATTTTATAGATCAAATTTGCACAGTATTGTTTTTGCTCTGACTTGCCATAGAGTACTTTTGAAATAGATATAAAGTTTTGTAACTATTTTTTACCTGAATTGCCAGGAAAAATTGTCCTTCAATTCAGAAAATGGTAATGTATCCACAACGCAACTTAAGGGTTAATTAATATTATTGGGGAAGGTATTAAAAGTGATTTTACTAACATCAGATTTAACTCGTCAGTCTCGCAAAATGCGGTCAAAACTACACTCGTGACATGAAAAATACGTAACTATTTTGCCGTTATATCCTACTAATATTATAAACGCGAAAGTTTGTGAGGATGGATGGATGGATGGATGGATGAATGTATGGATGTTTGTTACTCTTTCACGCAAAAACTACTGAACGTATTGAGATGAAACTTTGCAATAATATAGCTTATATATCAGAATAACACATAGGCTATTGAAAATATAATGATATAATGATAACTTATAATGATATATTGCGTATGCGGGCTAAGCCGCGGGTAAAAACTAGTTATATTATAAAAATGTACGGAAACAACGTTAGTTTCCATAGTAAACAGATTTCTAATATATTACGCAATTTGTTAGAAAATCACCATTCTAATTCTAGTCGAACTGTAATGTAGGATTGTACAAGGTCGTAAAATCCCGGGTCAATTGTCAAAAGCAATCTGTTGGCGGCCATCAACCGTAGGTGGCAGGCGGCGGGCGGTAGGTGCGTAATCTGGTGCAGATTGAATTATTGAATCACCCGCGGCTCTATCAGGTTCGACGCTCTAACCGACCTGCCACGAGTTTGGGCTTTAGCGACATCGGCGGCGGCGGCGGGCTCTACTCGTACAAACGTTCAGAGCGGTACTTCGTGGCGTCATTCGAACATTTGTTCCATTTTTAGGGTTCCGTACCGCAAAAGGAAAAACTGAACCCTTATAGGATCACTTTGTTGTCCGTCTGTCCGTATGTCAATACCCTTTATCTCGGGAACGCGTAAAGATATCGAGTTGAAATTTATACTATATACGTATATCTATAGTTTCTTGCAGTTGGTTAAAAGAAAAACTTCTCAGTTGTCGTATAAAAAAGGTAGTAAGGGCCTTTTTTGTCGTAAAAATTGCATATTTTGACACTCACATAAATCAAAACGTACAGGGTACTTCCAGTTGATCTAGAACTATGAATTTTGACAAAAAACATTGTCTTAGAGCACACATACGAGTATAGAAATATCCGAAAACTGTACATTTTTTAAATAAACCACAAAAAATAGGCCTTACATTCACAAAATATGGGTTCAAAATTCAAAGTGAGTAAATCGTGTCGTGTAAGGTATCATATAAAAGAGTTTCATTAGCACATGCTAAAACAGGTTTTTAATTATTTTAAGAATGCGTGGTTTTCGATGTATGACGAGAAAAGTGAAAAAAAAATACTTTTTATCGATGATTATAGTATTAAGATTTTAAAAACTTTAATTTTTTGAAATTTTCTGGATTTGTACGGAACCCTCGGTGTGCGAGCCTGACTCGCACTTGTCCGGTTTTTTTCTTTACCACTAGCCGCCCCAAACGGTAATTCATGTGAAAAAAAAATATTCACATTAATTACTTTACGGATATATCCAATATACATAGATATGTGTGTTAATTTTAGTGCCTTATAGATCGATGTCTATAATAGTAATACCTACACAAATTTGTTCACATTTACTCATGAGTATCAGCTTTACAAATTAGTCTACTCCGTCTTACATCAAATACGTAAAGTAATTCCTATTTAAATTTCAGTAATGTACATTAATTTGGCAATATTAAAAATAAAAAAGCTGCTCCGTGATGCTTTTAATACATAAAATAGTACCTGGAGAGTAGTAGTAGTTGGAGTTTTTTTTAAAGTACCTAAATAAACAACCTTGTAAGTCATGAACAATAGAGACATGAAATCTGTTGGCACTTAAATGTTATGCGAGTCTATTACGTACCCGCGTTTTGTCCTAGTAGCCAAGTAGCCAAGGGCTGTAAGGCATCAATTGCAGCCCGAGATATTTAGGCGCACAAGCGCAGTGAGGGCGCCTATAGTTCGAGGGTGCAATTGATGCTTACACCCGAGCTAACTATTCTGCATTACATCTCGATTGTGAGGTAAGTAGAAAAAAAACCGGCATTACAAGAATAAAACATTTTATTGAAATTGAGCTTCGCGGTTCGATATTTAAAATTGATGACTATTACACTCACACGAAGACAAGGCTGAATAGCAAAGTGACCTCTTTGGTCATTGGGCTGAATGCATGATGTATATTGCCAGTATGATTACCATTAGATGTACGCGAACTTTTTGAAAGAAAGAAGTGTTTTTTTTTTAAATACTTACCGCCCTAGGTCTTTTCTAGTTACATGATTACCCTAGAGCGCTAATTAGTCACCTACAAGCCCCATTTGGAGGTAATAAGAGCCTACTTACCGAATACGAGAGATGTAAAATAATATGCCATTCATAATTTTAGTCAAAGATTACTTCGCCTAGATTTGTACAAGATTGTAGTCTTGTCAAAAGCAATCTGTTGGCAGTCATCAACCGTATAGGTGGTAGTGGAAGGCAGAGATGCGTAATCTGGCAGATTGAATTATTGAATCATCCGCAGTTACGTCAGGTTCGACGCTTTGGGGTGGCTAATTTATGTGGAATGTACTGGATTGCCGGTAATTTACGCACAGCTTCTTAAGGTATCGGTCCTCAGAGCAAATAAAAAAATCCAGAGGGAACGTCGTTGAACAGTCAAGTGAAGCCGGTTTTTTATACATGTGTGAGTGCGTCGCTGTTGCGTCGCCATAGTTTGACTCACAAGCCAAGGCGTAGTTTCATAGTTACCTGGATGTGTGTGTAATTGTCTGTACACGGCGAGGCGTAGTTTTGGTTGGCTTCACTTGTTTGTTCACAACATACTCTCTTGATTTTTTTATTTGCTCTGAGGTATCGGTCAAGTACGAGTCGGACTCGCGCACGAAGGATGTGTGTCCTAATATACCTATTTAATTTTAATTATTTATTTTAGCGGACACTTTACAGCTAAATATTTTGTGAATATTTCAAGCATCTACCTCTCACCGGGCTAAATCGGGTAAATGCAAGTCGGTTACATACCCTATGAGAGTGCCCACTATTTTTTTGTTTGTTTTTGAAGTGAATATACAACTAAATATTAAGACGTGAATATTTCAAGCGTCTACATACCTACTTCGTCTACAAAAACGGCAAAAAAATCACGTGTGTTGCATGAAGGTCTCCTTTAATATGTATTTTATATCAGTTTGACTATTTATTTTTGAAGTGAATACAGGTACAACTAAAATAAATATTCTGTGTATATTTCTATTGTCTACTTCTTGCCGTTATTAATATCGAGTAAACACGGCAAAAAACACGTTTTTTTTCCAAGAAAGCCTCTCTTATATAATTGTTTTAAATTAATTTAGTTATTAAAGTTACCAGTAGTTCTATATAACAATCAGGATAAAAGGCTCAATTACGGAGGCGCCATCTTAAATTTAATAACAACGTAAAAAGTGTTCTCGCTATCGAATGCCTAAAGTGAAACAGAAATATTCTAATTTGTTAATATAACTACGATGGCGCTTTCATAATTGAGCCTATCATACTATTATATTTTATTTGTATAGTTTAAGATGCAACCGTACAGACCGTGCGTACCTATTAATCTTACATGGTGGCTAGATGGCAGGCAGTAGGTGCAAATTCTGGGCTCGATTGAATTATTGAATCACCCATTGCTCCGTTGGGTTTCGGCAGGCTAATTCGTGTAGGAGATAGGGTGGTACTTACGATGTACATTGTACGTGTTAACATTACAAAAATGGTATAAATGAAATATTTTTTTTTATAAATCATTACATAGCTTTAAAATTCTCCTTAGCAACTTTAGGTAGAGTAGTGAATAGATATGGTCGAGAAAAGCGCTGAATATAAACCCCTCCAACAAGACTTAGAATCCGTGTCACGAAATAATCCCGCAGATATGTCGTCACTGTTGGATTGCTGAACTGGTTAGAAGTAGTTTCATTTAGAGTGGGTTGCACCTAATTTCTTTAACGATAACCAAATCCTGACCAGTCGTAATATTTCTGAATATGTCAATTTTTTTATGTAACCAAAGATTTACGAATGGTTAGGTTAGCCCAGTCTGCCCATCCCAGTGTATGTCAGTGGATTATCATATGTCACTTTCAAATTTCTTCTGATCAACAAAATCCAAATCTTCATTCCATACAAAAACTTAATAATTATTTTTCACAGAAAATGGCTCAACCGCCTTCCATCGTGTACAAAATTCGAATATTTCATTCAATTTACATTATTGTTGATTTATCAAAAACGTGAGTATACCCTTTCGAACTAAAACATATTTTTTTCTATTCGGTTCACAATTGGCGAAATTATAGATGAACATACACAAAAAAAATACATACAGACGAACATAGAACCTCCTCCTTTTTGGAAGTCGGTTAAAAATGAGTCGATACTGCGTTCTCGGAGAAACAATACAACATTCTCGTACCATAAGAATCTAATATTCATACTCTATAACATCTCATAACCAATGTCATAATACGACATTTACCACCCAACTCACATAGAGATGTCCTCAACTTCCCCTAACAAGGCCTACCTTTGTGTGGCACACGAACGGCTGAGCAAACAGTTACACCCCTAACTTTACCACATCTCGAACAATCTTGCAATCTACCGGGTAGTAGCAAAGCCTTAATAATAGCGCTGCTATCATGGCGGTGATCTACTGCCTTTAGGGTAAAACTGCACGGTGCGGTGGAATATTGTGAACAATGCAAATTGTTCACTTTTATGTCGTCGCTATCATAATCAGCCGTACGTCGTCCACTATTGAACATAGGCCTCCGCTATGGATATCTAATAAGCCCGGTTGGAAAAGGCTTCCATCTAGGGAGTTCCTGCAGTCAGTTTCTCAGTTCGATGTAGTTCATTTCCTTCTTGACCTATGCTGGATATAATTATGCTTGTTTAGAACGTCAATAAGTCCGTTATTATTATAATATACTACGGGACTAATCGCGCGCTAAAATTACGAGATAAATAAATGCCTCATCATCCGGGTACCTCATTACCCCGGGACTGACAGTCTACCCGTGACCACGGTCGATGCAACTTGGCCGAAACGTGGGGATGTTGAGGTATTTATTTATCTCGTAATTTTAGGGTGCGATTAGTCCCGTAGTTTATAATAATAACGTGTTCAAATCGCGAAAGTTTAAAAACAACGACAGTCAATAAGACCGGTCGGAAGCGGCTTGTATCCAGCACGTTATTGCGGTCTAAATCAGGTGGATGCCATATGTTGTGCTTGCTAATTAAGTAAGTAAGTTCGTATAGGCCGGGTGGCTAGCCCTGGTGTCAGAGTTTTGAAGCCGCCTGACAGCCTCTGACATGGCTAAGCGGTTAAAACAACCGGTTGTGCTTGCTGGTACGTTGTCTCAATTTGAGAACCTTGCAGTCCTATTGGGTATCAATTCTCCGATAAGTTTAAGTGAGAGTAAACACTCTCACTTTAACTTTCTATTCCCTTAGACTAGGTTCGCAGAAAAAATCCAAAAACAGCCTACTCAATGGTTTGTAGAACTACTTTGAGCTCGCATATTACTTAAACCCCTTATTAAATACTTTGTTCTACTCCAGTCATCAGTGGCAGTAAACAAATAATAAAGATTATAGTGTATGTATTTAACTCTATCGTGTTAGCTGATGGGCCTTATTACTCCAACAGCGTCACTAAATACCCTCAGGTGATACACCATTCGACAATAATACGTACCTCTAATACCTCAGAAATCATAAAAAACTGAAAGTACTTACAAGGCTTACAGCGTCACGTGGCCACGCAGAACGTATCATGTGGGCTGCCCGCCTTCAGTATTTTAATGTCATTTACTTATTCTTTACCTACTCGAGCTTTTTTTCTAGATTATCTATATTATATATTACAAAAAAGAAATTCGTTCTGAATGAAGAATAAAAATACATATTATTGGGTTTTTTGATGTTTGTTTTTAGGGTTCCGTAGATAACGAAGAACCTTAAAAATATGAATTGAACATTTACTAGTCACAAATCCAAACGTTCATTCATCACTACGGCGCGCCGCGGCTGACTAGCATACTGCGAACATGGGGATGTTCGAAGTGGGGGGCACTTCGAGGCGCGTAATTATGATTCGCATTCTGATCGTTTGTATGAAGACGTAATACTGTTACATGATGATCATTACCGTGACCGAAGTGTGTTGAGGCTATGAGTAGATACCTATCTTCTATAATAAGCGAAGCTAACACTCGTGTGGTCTTCAGCAAAAGTCTAGAGCTCTAGACTTAGTGCATTCTTACCTTATCTTAGAATATTGGTCTAGGTTTCAACGTGCATTGATAGGATGCTTTGCCTTCTGGGAATATTGCAAGGATAGGATGTAACGATGAAGATGGAAGAAGTAAAGATGAACAATGTTTAGCGATAGAAACTTGTTTTGAACTTAATTGATTACATTCATTGAACTTGCACGCAAAGCGCTTCTGCTTCGGGTTCATTCTTTTTTCAAAATTATATTCAGATATTAGTACAGTACCTACCAGTTTTTATAATTAGTCCAATGGAGGACGTAAGCCTACCCACAAAGGGTGATTGGGCCATATCCACCACGCCGGTTGGTGCGGGTCAGTGCGGGTTGGTAGATTCACATATGCCATCGAATTTCTTCTACAGACGAAGGTTGCTTCACGATGTTTTCCTTTACCAAAAAGATACTGATGTGAAAATCCGTACATAAATTTCAAAGAACTCATTAGTTCGAGACCGGGATTTGAAGCCATGACCTCACAATTATAAGGCGGGTGTCACTCTCTCTAGACCACCATGGACTTCAGATATTAGTAAATGTGTGTAATATGACTTCCCTAATTTAAGTCTAAGCCTAAGTCTGTCAATTTATGTTAAGTTAACGAATCAATATTCTGCTAGGCGTGGCCAGTGAAGTGCGTTAAAATTCTGGTTTATTCTAAAATACATAAGTAGCCGTCACAATAACAGTTGTCGTATTTATTTTTACTCTTTCTCTATTTCCGATTTTACAACCTAGAGAGTTCACATAAAAATGAAAACAATATATTTCTCAAATCACCACAAACATTCGTGTAAATTTTAAACAAAGCCTGCCATAAATCTAAAGCTTTGTTCACTAAAACGAAATGCATATAAATATCATCCAGAATTTGGTGTAAATGCTAACTTTTAACTAGGTAACCTAAATCTAGACTAGCAATAGAACCACTCGTGTGGTTATAAATTTCATGGTTACATCCGTATGAATATCTGTGCTACTACGTTAATTAAAGTGTTTACCCACTACAACGTAAGGTAGCGCTCATAGTGTAGTTTGACATGGTGTTCTTTAGTGATCATCGAAGTTAAGAGTGTGCCTAATGCCATGAAAAAAACAGATTTCACCCGCGCTTCTTGCGTCGTCCGCTATCATCTATGCCGCTTTATTTAGAGTTGAAGCATGACACAGTTCACGATGATTTTGGCTTCGAGCAAATTCGAAGAATATTAATATAATTCTTAATATTAAGAATATTAATTCAAATTAGAGAAATATTCTGTAAATATTTCAAGCATCTACATGTCACCATTATCGAGCGAAAAATGGCTAAAACTTCAGGTTTGTTGTTTGGAAACCCCCTTAAATATTTATTTATTTTTGTATTTGGTTGTTATAGCAGCAATAGAAATATGTCATCTGTGATTTCAATGTTCTAGCTATCGCTTTTCATGAGATATAGCCTGGTGATAGACGGAGAGACGGACAGCGGAGTCTTAGTACTAGGGTCCCGTTTTTACCCTTTGGGTACCGTACCAGCCTTTTTAATAGTCCACTGCAAGACGTAGCCCTATCTAAGAAGGGTGATTGGGCCATATCCACCACGCTGGCTTAGTGTGTGTTGGTGGATTCACATACGCCATCGAATTTCTTCTACGGACGTATGCAGGTTGCCTCACAATGTTTTCCTTCACCGAAAAGCCAGTGGTGTGAAATTTCGAACATAAATTCCAAAGAACTCCTTGTGCACGGGACCGGGATTTGAACCCACGTCTTTACGAATGTAAGGCGAGTGTCACTACCTCTAGACCACCACGGTTCTTTGGGTATAGAATTCTAAAATGAATCAACTGTTCCATAGTTTTTGTTGAGTTAACTTACTTTTTGCACAAACAGCTATATTTTTTCCTATTTGGTAGTCGGTCCCAAAGTTGTTTATAACAATGAATGTACACCTTGAATTACCCTGCTCTTTTTTTTTATTTCGTACTTTACTTTATTTGTCAGTTTCACATATTCTTTTAACCTACCCCAGGTAGTTTCACTAATGTTTAATGTGAAGTAGATATTCTTCTGATCTAAATACTAAACATACGTTAATACCTTCCACAAGATAAGTATTGGAAGGGATGGCCGTGTAATCAGTTCACAGAATTATTTTCATATTTCTTGCCTAGGTTATACCAGAAGATAATTAATTTTCGCCAAAAACGGCACAACCGATTTTAACCGTGTACTTAATTCAAATGATCGCACGAATCAAAAGAAAACTAACTTAAAACAACGACATACTTATTTTTACACTATTGTTATTTTTCCAAAAACGACTCAACCGATTTCCATAAAATTTAAATAAAACCACCGCTGAAGTATTTAAAAAAAAAGGACCCTGCTCTTTATATAGCAACACATATTTTTAACCATCGGCCTAAGCGAAAAAGATGCGATTCTTACAACTAACTTGTAGCCTTATTCGAAGTTTATAGCATAGAAGCACTCTGCTTGTAGTGATACAACAGAGGTATTGAGTCTGGGGTCTGGATTTGACAGTTTGCGGCTACGACCGGAACGTTCCTTTAATGAGTATTCACGCGCATTTCCATATTCTGAATAGGTATTTAGACGAGATAGTGATGGTATTTTTAGTTAAAATTACGTGCCTATAAATATGGAGTACATTGCACTTTTTTTTTGGGTTAAATGTATCCGAGTGTTATCGTAGAAGTCACGGGCTCTTGAAATATTTAGACTAATTCGAGAGTCTACGAATCAGTTTGTACTGTTTAGCATTTTTAGGGTTGCGTATCTCAAACGGAAAAAACGGAACCCTTATAAGATCACTTCGTTGCCCGTCTGTCCGTCTGTGTTTATGTGATTTTTTTTGTGATTTAAATAAAAATGTACAGTTTTCAGATTTATTCCTATATGTGTACTGTGAGACAAAGCTTCTCCCCAAATTTCATAGTTCTATGTCAACGGGAAGCAACCTGTAGGTTTTGATTTTTGTGAGTGTCAAAATATACGGTTTTTTACGACATAAACGGCTCTAACTTTTTTAAACGATAACTGAGAAGTTTTTCTTTTACACAACTGCAAGAGACTATAGATATACGTATACAGTTCAAATTTAAACTCGATATCTTTAGGCGTTCCAGAGATAAAGAGTTTTGATATACACACAGACGGACAGACGGACAACAAAGTGATCCTATAATGGTTCCGTTTTTTTCGTTTGAGGTACGGAACCCTAAAAAAAGTTTGTTCATCACTACGACGCATCTGCGACTGTTCGTGTATACCGAACTCCGAAGCGTATGTATGATGTATGTATAATTCGCAATTAATTTCCGACCGTTTATATGAAGACGGAAAGCTGTTAGATGTCATTACTGTGGCCCTGGTCATCGCAAAACTGCTCATAAGTATTTGGTGACAGCAGACTGCACAATTAGTAACCGTTAAGTAAGTAAGAATAGTTACTCCATCAGAACCTAAAGCACCACGTGCTACTGCAATTACAGCGATTGAATTATCAATTCGAAACGTGACTAAGTTACAAGATTGGTCTGAAGCAGTTTAGCATAATGCGATAACGTCTACCGTTGAACTTCAAATGGTGTTCGTACTGTAGGCAAAAATTTATTTTGTGAAAGTGGCATTTAGGTTCAAAGTTGTGAATCACGGAAATTACTTTAGAGTTTTTGGGACAATTTTTCTTACGCTTTGTAAGATATTGTACGCTGGAGAGCAACGCAGAGAGGAGGGAAATATATTTGTTTCTTTTTAAGGCAATCAAAACAATAAAAGAAGCATGGGTAATGTTTTTTCATTTTTATGATAATTATAAAAAACCGGACAAGTGCGAGTCAGGATCGCGCAACGAGGGTTCCGTACAAACACATTGTTAAAATAATTAAAAACCTGTTTAGCATGTGCTAATGAAGTTCTTTTATATGACACCTTACATGATACGATTTTTGAATTTTGAACCTATATTTTGTGAATTTCGAGGCCTTTTTTTGTGATTTAAATAAAAATGTACAGATTTCAGATTTATTCCTATATGTGTACTCTGAGACAATGCTTCTCGCCAAATTTCATAGTTCTATATCAACAGGAAGTACCCTGTAGGTTTTGATTTTTGTGAGCGTTGAAATATGCGTTTTTTACGACATAAACGGCTCTAACTTTTTTATACGCATATATTGCATAGCTTACGGAGCTATATAGTACGTGGAACTCTAATTATACGGTCTTTTTTTGTCTGTAGATTTTTTTTCTTTCAACGGGAAGTATATTGCACGACGTCGAATTAAGGGTTAAAAACCTGTTTAGCATGTGCTAATGAAGTTCTTTTATATGACACCTTACATGATACGATTTTTGAATTTTGAACCTATATTTTGTGAATTTCGAGGCCTTTTTTTGTAATTTAAATAAAAATGTACAGATTTCAGATTTATTCCTATATGTGTACTCTGAGACAATGCTTCTTGCCAAATTTCATAGTTCTATGTCAACAGGAAGTACCCTGTAGGTTTTGATTTTTGTGAGCGTTGAAATATGCGTTTTTTACGACATAAACGGCTCTAACTTTTTTATACGGTAACTGATAAGCTTTTCTTTTACACAACTGCAAGAATTTATAGGTTTACGCATATAGTTTTAATTTCAACTCGATATCTTTACGCGTTCCCGAGATAAAGAGTCTTGACATACACACAGACGGACAGACGGACAACAAAGTGATCTTATAAGGGTTCCGTTTTTTCCGTTTGAGGTACGGAACCCTAAAAAATAGATAAACACTACAATCGCTCCAGTCGCTTCAATTTCGAAATTACACACAAACTTTTTTCACACAAAAATGATGATAGCTACATTAAAAACCGGTAAAATAGCCCTTTAAATATAAAAACTTTTTATAATGAACCCTAAATATGTACCTAATTCGGTTTAATTGTTTCTCGTCTACCTTCCAACACGGCCTTAATGTAATAATAATAAATTTTAATTATTGCATGTATTTAAATATCTTAAGTAATAAATAATAATCTAGTTTATTTAAGTAAATTTAGCTTAAGGGATAACATTATAGTCACGAAATAAATTATTCTTATTCTGATTATAGAGATTGACTAAGTTTTTCTCGGCGACTACTGATGTGGCTGTCGATTGGTTTTGGAACTAGGGCTGGCAATTTGGGTGCTATGAATTTCAGAGGTAACGTCGTTGAACAGTCAAGTGAAGCCGGTTTTTTATACATGTGTGAATGCGTCGCTGTTGCGCCGCCATAGTTCGACTGACAAGCCAATGCGTAGTTTCCTTGTACGTTGATGTGTGTGTAATTGTCTTTACACGGCGAGGCGTAGTTTTGGTCGGCCTCACTTGTTTATTCACAACATTCTCTCTTGATTGTTTTATTTGCTCTGAGTTTAGTATTGTCAATTTTCAGGTCGATGAGTATTTGTACTTGAGTAGTATTTACTCATATTATGCTCTATCACGGATGAAACCTTAATTTTTATTTCGATTATTTAAGTTGTTTAACCGTGTCATTAAGCTTTACATGGCTTAAACACTGACGCCAATTTTACTAACTCTGGAAAAAAAACTTCATCAAACAAGGAAAAGCTACTAAACAAAACAATTTATTGCAAAAACAAGATTATTGAGGGACAGAATCAAACTAAATATTCTACCTGAAAAGTTCCAAGCGCCCGTCCCAAGGCGAACTAGCCATTGCCTTTGCGCCATATTGACATAAAAATAAGAAGGGTAAAAAGGTAAAGTTCCCAAAATCTTTATTACGGGACGAAAGTTTCATAAAAGAACCACACATAAACAGTATGGAATGAGAGATTACTCCATCTGGGTCAACCTGATCCGGTTGATCTTTCAATCTTTTATGCGTATTACGGATCTGCTATGAAGCTGTAGAACGAAGTAACTATTCTTATTAGAGACTACTTCATAGAAGTACACTTTAGACATGAAATTTATTAGGTGTTAGAAAAAGATGCACATAATTATATCCGAACTTACGTAATTTCGCAGGGTTTCACAAACTAGCATCGATATATCTAGGGTACCTATATATAAAAGTAGGGAGGTAAAATGATCAGTGATTTGAACCTTCTTACTGGAACTGGAGGGTTCAAATTTCCGAAAAAGAAAAATCACCAAGTTAAACCAAATTTTAACCATTTTGACATTCCAACTGGTGATTTTGACGTACGCGACAGACATTGCGTTTTTTTTTTGTTCCACTCACTCTCGCGTATGCTGTATCACGAGATATGAATAAGACAGCTGTAACGTAGTTTTTATTTGAGTAAAATTTAGCAATACTTCTATTACTTGTAATTCTTCTGAGGTACATATCATTTTTGTTTATAAAAGCTTTTCGGACTAAAACCTCTATTTGTTATTTGTACATATTGATTTTATACATCATTAATTCTAGAACTTTATTGGTGGCTTAACTACTCGTATACAGCATGACTTTTTATTCAGTGCACAATTTTTTATCGCGCAATAGATATCATTAATAGAACATATTTCACTCATAAAAAGATCGACTTTTTTTCATCAATTTTTTTGTCAAACTTTAAAAAAAAAATTGCATGCACTCTTCACTCCAGACAATAACTACCTACCAAAACGTCTCGGGCGTAGGTACGACACGGGCACGTAGGTATTCAGACGTAGGGTGACATTGATTACTCCGTTTATCTGTATACTTTCTCTTGAAGTTATTTCAATAGTTTTGTACTAAAGTGAGTAAAACCAATGTAGGGGTTTGATTGTTTGTTTATTATACATTCCGTATGCAAAGTATGTGCACTGAAAAAAAACACCCTTATGTATACACATTCAACCTGGTATCAGAGATGCGGAATATCACATAATACCTAACGTAGGCATACCTTACAGATCTTACTTACGAAGTTACGAATCTATGTATATATTTAAAATAAGTAAACTGTACTTTATATAAAATACAAGTACTACCAATTTCTTGCAAATAGTTTCATAATCTTGCTGTTTTTATAAAAATGTCGAGTTAATTTAGTAGCTATTTTTCCGTCAGTTGCCAGGTAAAATTATTAGTATTATTTCACCAATCCGCAACTGTACCAGCGTGGCAGATACGGCCTAATTACTCTTCAAAAATAAGCCTACGCTTAGTAGGGGACTATTCAGGACTGATAAGGCGAGAATGTGAAATATTTTGGGCTTTAATGAAAGGCCAGTGACTCCAAATTTGGTCGTATCACCCCTACTGTAACTGCTACCGTGATAAAACTTTATGTAGCGCGACCTATTCATTCACACTTTTGACCGCGACTCCTGAGGGTTGCGTCCAAAATATTTTATTATGTTCCAAAGCTGCTTAAAATTTAATAACCATATAATATACAAACATAAAAGCTGACTAAGCAAACATTGTTTTTCTTTAAAAAGAAAAATCATGTAGCGAAGACGAAAATACATATTTCATCACTATGTTTTCTTTCTTTGAAAAGCCAATGATCTAAAAATCCATGCGAATCTAAACTTCAAAAACTCATGAGTACAGGAGCGGAATTTGAACAAACGACCTCACGATTACAAGGTAAGCATTACTGGCACTAAGCAATCACGTCTTCATTTTTAGGGTTCCGTACCTCAAACGAAAAAAACGGAACCCTTATAGGATCACTTTGTTGTCCGTCTCTCGTCCGTGTGTGTATGCCAAGACTCTTTATCTCGAGAACGCGTAAAGATATCGAGTTGAAATTTAAACTGTAAACGTATATCTATAGCATCTTGCAGTTGTGTAAAAGAAAAACTTCTCAGTTATCGTTTAAAAAAGTTAGAACCGTTTATGTCGTAAAAACCGCATATTTCGACACTCACAAAAATCAAAACCGGGTAAAGGGTACAGGTATACAGGGTACTTCCCGTTGAAACAGAACTATTAAATTTGGCCAGAAACATTTTTTTAGAGCACATATATAGTAATAAATCTGAATACTGTACATTTTTATTTAAATCACAAAAAAAAAGGGATATTTCGCAACATTACTCGATCTTAATAAACGCGATGTTAACAAGTAAACAACTTGAAAGTTCGAGAATCTCTATTGTTTTTCAAATACGTAAACACCCAACAAATAAACTAAACAATAGACGAGATACAAACACTGATCCCGCTCGAGTCATAAAGCCATAAAACCGAATACAAAAGGCACCAATAAAAACGCAGAACAATAGAGCTTCCCAGAACCGGATCACGTAAACACCGCAGATTACATCATAGTTACTGCATACCTACAACGGGCGCCTACTGCGTTACAGTATCATACATAAGAACTTCATTGGCACATGCGTAAACATGCGTGTTTAATTATTTTAACAATGTGTAATATACGATGTATGACGAGAAAAGTGAAAAAAACACTTTTTTGTCGATGGTTATAGTATAGAAATTTTAACAACTTACTTCCCGATTTTGCGAAATTTTCTGGATGTGTACGGAACCCTCGTTGTGCGAGCCTAACTCGCACTTGTGCGGTTTTTTATTCGTATCACTTCTTTTTCCTTAATAAAAGTCTTATGAGTATACTATCCCACCCCAGGCAGGTTGGTTATGTGGGAATAACACAAAACCCACAAAAAACTCTGTGGTGTTCTTTCTCCGCTAATCTCTGTCGGTATTGCGCGAACGCTTGCGCACTCTTCCGCTACCCCGACAGCACTTGTCATATTCGGAAAACTGCTAGTAGAACTCTGTTCTAACTGAGATTTGCAGTCGTATCACCCCATCAACTTTTTAACGTTTTTAGGGTTCCGTACCCAAAGGATAAAAACATTACTAAGACTCCGCTGACCGTCCATCTGTCTGTCACCAGATTGTATCTCATGAACTGCGATAGCTAGAACGTTGATGTACCTATTTCTGTTGTCGCTATAACAAATACTAAAAAAATATTAAAGGGGACTTCCATACGGTACGGAACCCTTCGTAGGCTACGCCGACTTTCACTTGGCCGATTATTTTGGTAACAGCTACCGAGATAAAACTTTATGTTGAGCGACCTATTCACTTACACTTTTGATCGCGACTCCAAGGGTTGAGGTTAAAATATTTTATTACGTACTAAAACTGCTAGAAAAGAAACACGTATGAATAAAATTGCGGACATGAATATTTTAAAAGCCTCGCAAGAATAGTAAAAACTGTTAAAAAATTCGTGTGCTAATAATATCTTCCTTTTGGTTTCAAAAATATTTAATAACTACGAGTGCTACGACGTACGACGTAACAGTATGTTTTTCTTTTTAACCAACTTCAAAAAATTAGATTCTCAATTATATTGTATGTTACTTGATTACTTCGCCAATTGTGGACCGATTTTGATGATTCTTTTTTCTTTGGTAGGTCTTACTATAAAAGTGGTCGTAATTAAATTTTATCAAGTTATGCTCGAGTTGTGTCTCAATTACTTCATACATTCATAAGGCATACTAATTCTACTGCTGGAATCGACTGCTTTCCCCTAAATATCTCCAATAAGAGTTAGTAGCGGCTTGCACCTAGCGCGATCTTGTGGTCTTAATAATGTCATCTAGCATCATAACTTGCAAAGTCTGCTAATTTAATAAAATAAAACCATTTTTAGGGTTCCGTACCTCAAAAGGAAAAAACGGAACCCTTATAGGATCACTTTGTTGTCCGTCTGTCCGTCTGTGTGTATGTCAAGACACTTTATCTCGGGAACGCGTAAAGATATTGAGTTGAAATTTAAACTGTATACGCATATCTATGATTTCTTGCAGTTGTGTGAAAAAATACTTCTCTGTTAACGTATTAGAAAGTTAGAGCCGTTTACGTCGTAAAAAATCTCATATTTCGACACTATCAAAAACCAAAACCTACAGGGTACTTCCCGTTGACATAGAACTATGAAATTTGGCGAAAAGCATTATCTCAGAGAACACATATTGTACATAAGTACATAAATCTGAAAACCGTACATTTTTACTTAAATCACAAAAAATTAGGGCCTAGATTCACAAAATATGGGTTGAAAATTCAAAGTGAGTAAATCGTATCATGTAAGGTATCATATAAAAGAACTTCATTAGCACATGCTAAAACAGATTTTTAATTATTTTAACAACGTGTAATTTTTGATGTATGACGAGAAAATTGAGAAAAAAAAACTTTTATGTCGATAATTTGCATAGTGATTTTAACAACTTGCTTCCCAACTTCGTGAAATTTTCTCGATTTGTACGGAACCCTCGGTGTGCGAGCCTGGCTCGCACTTGTCCGGTTTTTTTTTTATTCTATGAACATTTAAAAAAAATAACAAGCACATTCATCCTTCTAGAAGTATTGTTGTTTTAAACTGACTGCCTCGGTGGCTCAATGGTTAGTGACCCGAACTTCTGTGTGCAAAAGGCGTGGGTTCGATCCCCACCCAGGGCAAATATTTATGTGATGAACATAGGTGTTTGCTCTGTGTCTAGGTGTTATTTAGTTACTATCTATATAAGTATGTATTTAAAAATATGTATATATAATATACCAGTCCCTGGCAGCCATATCACAAGCTTTGCTTAGTTTGGGGTCAGAGGCCGTGTGTAAGATGTCTAAAAAATAAAAAACCGGACAAGTGCGAGTCAGGCTCGCACATCGAGGGTTCCGTACAAAAACGTTGTTAAAATAATTATAAACATGTTTAAGCGTGTGCAAATGAAGTTCTTTTATACGATACTTCACTCACTTTGATACTCACTCATAGGAGAAACTAAGGCCCAAAGACTTCGCTGGGTGGGCAATCTGCTGAGGATGGGGGAGGATCGCAGTGTCAAGAAGGCCTATCTTGGGGTAGCAAGCGGCCGCACAGTTTAAACTTAAACTCAATATCTTTACTCGTTCCCGAGATAAAGAGTCTTGACATACACACAGACGGACAGACGGACAACAAAGTGATCCTATAAGGGTTCCGTTTTTTCCGTTTGAGGTATGGAACCCTAAAAATGTCGTCATGATGAGGTATTTATTTATCTTGTAGTTTTAGTGCGTAATTAGTCCCGTAGTAAATAATAATAGAAGTAGTCCTAACATGGTATATGGTTTGGTGAGTGTTTTTTGTATCATATTTTTTACGTCTACGGTGTTTTAAAAAGTAAATTACCTAACGTTACTACAAAAGTGGAAAGGCTTCAACGTAGATTGAATAACTAAACTACCTACAAAATTTCGTAGATAAAATTACGACGAAATTGTAAACACCGCTACGCTTAATTAGTACTAGATAAGCAATTATCACCCTTATACCTTTCTAATGCGGTAATTATTATAAATTGGCAGCAAATTGAGATACCTGATACTTGAAAGATTAACATTTATATGGGCGTAAACTAATAAACGCTCGAACGGTTTTACGGAATTAGGTAGCATGTTTGAAATATTAATAATGCGAACATGATACCTGGTGTTTACTAATTGTATTTTATAGGTACAATTAAGGTAACCGAGTTATGATATTAATATAGGAATTGCGTAGGCGCTTTGGTTTCTGTGATCGTTTGAGGTAATAGGACATGCGCATATTGAAGCCTGAATACGACACGTTGCGTATAATTATTTAGGTAATATAGGTGTAGAATTATTTAAGAGGAAAGGTACCTATTCTAGGTTACATTTAAGAAGCAATACTAGAAAAAACCAACTGGTGACTCCTTCTCATAGGCTGGCGAAATCGGAGAGGTCTGTATATTTTGGTGGGTCCGCTATATACAACCGAATACCCGTAGAAGTTCAGGATGCACCTTCCGCTGAGTCGTTTAGGAATAAATTAAAATGTTGGCTACATGAGCAACTATTTTATGACGTAAATTACTTTTTGAAATTACCTGAATTGTATTAAGATTTTGTGACTAATTTGGTAATTGTTAAGTTCTTTTATTTTTTATTTTGTGCTGTATTGTATAGTGCCCTATTGTAATGTTTACTTATTGACTTTTAACAAATGGTGTTGTGAATAAATGACTATATGATTAAACTAGTATCTTGTAATAATGCCCGTCCAGTAATATTTTTATTTTTGATCGATATCAAAGTTCAAGTATCGTTAAAATTTAATTACAACATAACTTAAAAAAAAACATTTCATAAACTACACCTATTCAAATTAGTCTACTTAACCCTTAATTCGACATCGTGCAATATACTTCCCGTTGAAAGAAAAAAAATCTACAAACAAAAAAAGACCGTATAATTAGAGTTCCACGTACTATATAGCTCCGTAAGCTATGCAAATACCTTGTCAAAAATCAGCAACACATGCATATCGACGGGACGCAAGTAGTTGCCGTCGAGATAGCCGCAAGGAAGAACGCGCAACGCGGGCTTTCGGTTAGTTGCATTTTACGCCTAGTTTTAGGGTTTATTTCTTTGTGATATCATGGAATTCTAAAAGTAAATTACCCGGTAAGCTACTGGTAATGCTCTAATTGTTTTATCGTATTTGGTTTGTTTTTTGTGAAGCCCACAATATGTATGTCCAGTATACTTCCCATCGTCGAGTTATTAGCAAAGAGGTAGCTAAATGTTATGTCCAGTAATTTTCCCGTTGCCGTATTATAAGAAAATATTTTATTGATGTTTCTTGTAATAAGTATTTTAGGGATCCACACATTTTGTATCCTTACTTACTACTAACTTATTAATTTTCATTTTTCAGTACTTCAAAACTAAAGGATGTCCTTTAGTAGCATTAGTGCCGTCTGAAAATGTTTTGGATATAGATAATGCTTTTGAACCTAATAATGAAAAGGAAATTGCACATAAAACTAAGTAATTTTCCTCTTCACCATGTCCGTCCAAAGATTAATGTAGGTATACAGCGCCTGAACTTATTAGAAAGCTCGAAAAATGATACAAAAGACAATTGTTTAATCAACAGTGATGAGTCTAATCAATAAATAAAAATCAGGGGACGGTTACACTCTTTCTCTGACCCACAAACTACGTAAACCTTATGATATGGTTGCCAGAGACAGATATAGGTACTACATAATACTTATTTTTAAATGTATATTATGTATATAGACATATATAGACAATAACGTCCAGACACAGAGATGTGTTCATAACAAAAAGGCTTGCCTTGGGCGGGAATCGGAATCTTTGACCCAGGAGTCATGGTCACTATAACCACTGGACTAATGAGGCAGTCTCGGAACCATACGGCAAAAGAGACTAAAAGATTGCAGCAAAAAGCTGTTAAGTGACAAATAGCTGAAGAAAAGAGGCAGAGGATCATTTAGCCAAGTTTTAGTCTACAAAAAGATCGCCATCGTCAAATGATAGGACAATAAAGTTGTGACTTTGGTCTGTTCTTATGAAGCATACCTACCCAGTCCACGAAATATATAATTGTGCTATACGTGTGTATGTCACTGAACTCCTCTTAAACTGCTGGACCGATTTGAATGATTTTTTTTTGTATGCGTTTGGTTGGCGCCCTGGATGTTTTAGATTCACAAATAAGCCCGGCAGATGGCGCTGCAGCAGGTCTGCTGGTAATTATATAAAATCTCTTTATTGCACATCAATAAATAAACAAAAAGGAGAAACAAAGATACAAAAACAGTGGAACCAATGGGCGCCTTATCGCTTATAGCAATAAGGCCTTATCAATGATAGCGATAAGGCCGCCCATTCAGTGTTTAAGCGTAAACTAATGTCATTATGACTAAAATTCTATAAATAATTTCCTACAGAACCACTTGTTTTTTACTTCTTCTCTTCGACAATGGGAAGTATACTACACATGGTTGGATTACATCTGTTTTTTCAGTACTCGATAATGTCCAGTATAATAGACGTAGGTTTTTCAGGAAACTGAAACATTGGGATTTTTTCAGATATTTTTTATAATGTCTCCTACCAGCTACGAACTAAAATCTGTAAGGATATAAAAAATTACTAGAAAAAAAATTCTGTCGAATTAAGGGAATAAAAACTTATACACTAAAAACACTGAAACTTATACTAAAATTAAAAATAAAACTAATTTAAAGACCTGTAGCATAGGATAACGTGGCCAGAATGCTAGAGGCATTGCCTCGCTGAATCGGTATTGTTATAAATTGTATAACGATTATACAGGGTAAGTCGACCTATTCCCGTTAAGGGTGTGTAGTTTACTTTGTTTCTGACTAATTTGACTATGAAATACACTATCTATCCTAAATAAAAAAAAACCAGACAAGTGCGAGTCAGGCTCGCACATCGAGGGTTCCGTACAAACACGATTATAAACTTGTTTTAGGATTGCAAATGAAGTTCTTTAAAATGATACGTCACTCACTTTGAATTTGATCGAGTCAGGAAATGCATTTAAATGTTTGCATTAAAACATCATCTCTCGAACGCATAGATACCTCGTACATCGACGGAGAAAGTTAATGCCGCGGGCTAACTGGACGCCAACGCCATCTAGTTTTAATATGAGTAAATACTGAGAATTAAACTGCTTTAAGAATTGATTTTATAACTTATTTGATTGCAATTAAGTTTGATGTTTTATATTTATACAATTATACATTTACATATAAATTAAGATTTGAACTTATTTTCAGTTTAGACAGAATTTTGTACCAATTTTTTTGTGAATTTTGAGGCCCTATATTTTGTGATGTTAATAAAAATGTACAGTTTTAAGATTTATTCCTATATGTCTACTCCGAGACAATGCTTCTCGCCAAATTTCATAGTTCTACTCGTATATCAACGGGAAGTATCCTGTAGGTTTTGATTTTTATGAGTGCAAAATGTGCGGTTTTTTACGACATAAACGGCTTTAACTTTTTTATACAGTAACTGAGAAGCTTTTCTTTTACACAACTGCAAGAATTCATAGGTTTACGTATATAGTTTAAATTTCAATTCGATATCTTTACGCGTTCCCGAGATAAAGAGTCTTGACATACATACAGACGAACAGACGGACAGACGGACAGACGGACAAACGGACAGACGGACAGACGGACAGACAGACAACAAAGTGAAACTATAAGGGTTCCGTTTTTTCCGCTTGAGGTACGGAACCCTAAAAAACAGATATTTGAAATTGGTATTCATAAAATTCCCAATTTTCGGCTATCAACTCAGATATTTTGAAACGTTAAGTCGTATTATTATTTATATTTCATTTTTACATATAAAATAATGTTTTATGACTTCACTACCCAATATTGTCCGTAAAATTAACCTTTTATAAAAAGTATTGGAATTCAAATATCTCGAAAACTGTAACATTTAGGATATGGTGTTTCATAGTCAAATCAGTCAGAAACGTAGTAAACTACACACGCTTAACGGGAATAGGTCGACTTAGCCTGTAACCCTGTATATTTTCTCAAAATTTCACGACAAATACATGTACAAAATATTTGTTTGTCTGTTTCTTGCTGTAGTTTTAATGATAATAAAATAACTTAGTGTTTCAATTAGTCAAGTTTAAGAGTGAACTACGAGTAAACATAATTAAATATATAGAAAAGTAAACACAATAAACATTTTGGCAAATTAAAGTAGATATCATTAACATTTTTTTCGGTGGTTGCTAGTGTCTGACAAATTTTAATTTTATAAATCCTTTTAGCTGTTAGAAATATTGATAAGAACTTGACGTTCCTAAAGTTTGTACTTACCAAAGTAAGCTTCAAACTTTTCGCTATCAGGGAAGACATTTCAATGCACGCTAAGAGAGAGTTGGTAGAGTTGAGACCCGTATACTAAATATTACTAGGTTTCATAGAAACTTTGTAGTTTTTAGGGTTTCTGAGCTAAAGGTTAAATGGGGTTTATGTTATGAAGGCGATGCTGCCGGATATTTCTTTCGTGCATGCAAGAAAACTGGTTTTAAAATCTACCAATGTTTCAATAGGCTATTCGACTAGTTTTTGGAAATCGTTTTAAATTATTCGTTAGTACATATTAAGCACACTACATTTATATTTCCGAGAGATCTTCAGTATTAACAATGAAAATCAATGTTAAAGAATAGATATTCAAGATTCCATCAAAAACGTCATTCTGTAATGGCGCTGGTCTTTGACGTCACACACTAGTAAATACCAGTAAATACGGTAGTTCACATCTAAAAATTATCAATTATACTTTAAAAGTAACTTACAGATCCTCTAATATGACTCCGTAATCACAAAACATAAATTGTTGTTTTTAAACTATCACGATTTGAACACATTATTATAATATACTACGGGACTAATCGCGCACTATCGATGCAACTCGGCCGAAACGTCGAGATGATGAGGTATTTATTTATCTCGTAATTTTAGTGCGCGATTAGTCCCGTAGTATATTATAATAAAACATAAATTACAAAAACAACAGTCAATCGAGAAATTCTCGTTTGCTATCATGTGACGTCACCAGAGTCGCCGCCTTTCTTAGAGTGTTTACGTCACAGATAAAATATCAAAATAATATTGTACTTCATGCGATTTGCGAAAACTATACATATTTTAGTTTAAATAAAGAAAAATACGGTTTTTTCAGGCTATTATGTTTAAGGATTACTACAATCAATAGAATATTTTCAATGTTGTCAAATAGCCTATTCATATATTATATTGAAAACATGTTTCTTTTTCGATTCCGGTGTTGATACCGTAATATAAGTTTTCATAATGATATATGTATGGTAAGAGTGAGAATCTGAGTGACCTTTGAAAGTAAGGGTTTCAGGCGGAAAAAAAATGACACCAGGGCTAGCCCGGGTGGCTAACCCTGGTGACAACGGCCCACACAAACTTACTTTTCTTACTTTGGAAATCTTTAGAATTTTCAAATACTTTGTAAAAACAAATAAAAGTTTATTCAAGAAGAGTGTACATATATTATGCTGAAAAGGCTAAATCATACAATACAATACAAGAACACTTTATTGACACCACAAGTAGTAAAACATAACAGAAGAAGAAATAACGATAGGAGAATGGTACAAAAGGCGGTCTTATGGCTAAAAGCGATTTCTTCCAGACAACCTCTACTATGTGGAAACATGTAATTGACTTGGACGGTGGTGTAAACATAAATGAATAAAGTAAAGCTATAAATATCCAAGAACAATAAAATATACTACATAATAATAGGCATACACAAATACTTCTTATAATACATACAATAAAAATAAACCTACTTACATACATAAACAAATAAAGATAGTTAAAACGTAAGCGATAAGTATCATCAGTATGAAAAACATTGACTATGGGGCCAAACAGTATTTCAAGAAAAGTCTTTCTGAATAACTTTATATAAGTAAAGAAATATTTGGAGTATGAATAGCAAAGACATACGGAGACACAATTAAGCAACATAAATTGTACTCGTAATTATTGTACTTATACATTTCATATCACAAATGTTTTACACATATTATTTTCTGTCATAGACGAACATAGTGGTATATATTTGTCTATGTTTCTATTTATTAAGTGAAATAAATCATACCAGCAAGAAATTGTTTTGATGAAAACTGCTATCTCCAATACCCAATCCATGAGGTGTAAGCAAATATTAAATAACCATCCGAAATTCCAATCTCCTCCCATAACTCATCGCGAAAATCGACTTTCCATAACGATACAATGTTTCACGCCACATCATCACATTTTAGTCCATTTACGACAAAACCTCCAAAACAACATAAACTTCATGAACATTTTCCTTATTCTGCCTTATGTCAAAACTTTTTGCCCATGTTTTTGCCAGGAGCACCCGACCAAAAGAGATATACACCCTTTTTGTGCTCCTTCACCTGAAATGACCACGGAACTTGGAAAACCTTATTTAGTTTGAATTTAGTTATGAAACTGGGAGCAAGTTTTAGGGAAGCTTATTAAAGTGGTTATACTCGGATGTTATGACGAAAGTGTCACATATTATACGATGTTATTTAATAAGTTTGGAAGTTTCCAATCTGGCCGTAACGGCACCGAAGGGGAATCTTCCAGTTTTCGTACTCTCGTTTTAACTTGGGAGTTTAAAATTAAAAGTATTAGTATTGTAAATCTGGGCGGCGCGTGGCGGTAGACGATTTTTATGGTGGATCGTGGTCGGGATAGCACGCCCATTCCCTGTGCAATGGTTGCCATTAAACTCATTGTTTTCATTATTCTCTTAGTCGTACCTCAAACGGAAAAAACGGAACCCTTATAGGATCACTTTGTTGTACGTCTGTCTATCTGTGTGTATGTCAAGACTCTTTATATGGAGAACGCGTAAAGATATCGAGCCGTTTATGTCGTAAAAACTGCATATTTCGACACTCACAAAAATCAAAACTTACAGGGTACTTCCCGTTGACATAGAACTATGAAATTTGGCGAGAATCATTGTCTCAGAATACACATATAGGAATAAATCTGAAAACTGTACATTTTTATTTAAATCACAAAAAATAGGGCCTCAAAATTCACAAAATATGGGTTCAAAATTCAAAGTGAGTAAATCGTATCATGTAAGGTATCATATAAAATTACTTCATTAGCACGTATGCTAAACCAGGTTTTAAATTATTGCAACAATGTGTAATTTTTTATGTATAACGAGGAAAGTGAAAAAAAAAACTTTTTGTCTATGGTTATAGTATAGAGATTTTAACAACTTTTTTCCCAATTTTGTGAAATTATCTGGATTTGTACGTAACCCTCGATGTGCGAGCCTGACTCGCACTTGTCCGGTTTTTATTTTAGTTCTGAATTGAGTTTAGATACTGAGCAGGGAATGATTATAAGCATGATGACAATTAGTCCGTTATTTAGGTTATAAAAAAATATTAGACACATAATCATTTGTCAATCAAACAATAAAATAAATTAAAAGCAAAACACATTCTTTTTAAGTTATTAGGTACCTCACTAGCTTTTACCCTCGGCTTCGCCCCCGTTATAATTTGGTTTTGGCTTATGTTTATATCGATGCCTACCAATTTTAGTAAAATATTATCTTAATAAATATGCTAACAAAAATAGTAAGTGCGCTACAAAATATTAGCCACAATTTAATGTAAATGATACTTAAATATTGTAATAATAATAATTTCAAACCAAAAAATATTAAATCTCAACCAATTTGTGTCATCGTCGTTTTCATCCGCAGCATTATTTATCCCACTGCTGGGTATAGGCCTCTTGCAGTGACATCTGCCTCCATAATTTGCCGGTCGTGACGTCGTGACCAGGTTCGACCGGCGGTATTGACGATATCGTCGATAAGCCAAAATCAAATTATAACGCGAGCGAAACCGCGAGTAAAAGCTAGTTATCTATAGGTAAGACGGATAATAAATAAATAAAATAAAATAAATATTTTAGGATATTTTACACACGGCCCCTGACCTATTTATTAATCTGTGCCCTGACCCCAAACTAAGCAAAGCTTATGTTATGGCTGCCAGAGACTAATATACTACATATACTTATTTTTAAATACATGCTTATATAGATAGTAACTAAATAACACCCAGACACCGAGCAGACACTTATGTTCATCACATAAATATTTGCCCTGGGTGGGGATCGAACCCACGCCTCTTTGATTCAGAAGTCAGGGTTACTAACCACTGAGCCACCGAGGCAGTCGATGTTTTTTTTAGTCATCAAGCCAAGCCTTGTTGTGATGTTCTGAATAAAAACAGTCCGCGGCAAAATCGAGAGGATTTAAGAACCCATACTAGGATAGTTGGTTGTACAATGTACAGTTTTAATAACTACTGGCATTAGATTGTATACTTATAACACAGGATTGATAAGAGATTATAAGAGTGCAAAAATATTTTCCTAGGCAGTGGAAGTGATAAAGGAAATTGAGTGATGAAAAAAGAAAAAATTCAATTGCACAACGGAAACAAGCTCTAACTACTGGCTTATATCAACTGTAATGGTTTTTGATTTCAATTTATCAATGTTTATTTGACTGCGATTCAAAATATAGCTATTAAGTAAGTAGTTAGTTAAATAAGGAAAAGATAAGATTTATTCACATATTTATACCGAAAACATGTTAACCTTTTCCTGGGTTTGACAGCTAAAAAGAAATTATTCTATGGAAAATCTCGGAAGCATACACGGTGTTTCTAAGGGAAATACAAAGAGAGCGCACGAATCAAAAGCATTCCCCTGCACGTAAAACGAAAAAGGATTCAACGCTAATGGCTGCTCCACACCGAACATAACCACGACAAGACCTTTCGTAAAATTGAAACCTTTTACCATTGACGTATATTACCAGTTAGAACCAGAGTAGCGCAGTATTGTTGAAAAACAGCAATGTCAACCCAGACCAATTAAAAATATCAAGACAGAATTTTGTGAGCAAACAAGTGAGGCCGACAAAACTACGCCTCTCCGTGTACAGACACAATTACACACAAACACGTACAACGCCAGTATATGTGTCACGCACCCAATGACCCTGTTATTGGCTGATATAACGCGCAACGGGCTATGACACCATGGAAGTTGGCCCTTGTAACATAACAAAAATTACTGAAAATAATGACTGTCTACTTTGTTACTCGTACACAGTCTCGCGTAACGCGTCTCGAGTTGGAACTCAATTTTAATTATCTTGATGGAAGTTACGCGAGTAATTTTTAGTGTTTGTAACTTCCACGTCGTTTTTCATAACATTAGGTACATTACAAACTAGACGTCTGGAGGCTTGTCACCCCGTTTGCCACTTTGTTACATAAAAAAGAAAATAAACTTAATCTTCATAGGACCAAAAATCGATCCATCAGCTATGGGATACCCAGTGCTGGACATAGTTCTCCTCTATGGATCTCCAATAAGACCGGTTGGAAGCGGCTTCCATCCAGCACAATCCTGCGCTCTTGATAAGGTCATCAACATCATTCCTACGCTGCGCTTGCCGAACAAAAATAATTCAAACTAATTTTCCAAATCACCATGTCTAAAAATGTAATACTTCCATGTTCTTTCCTCCCCTTGCATCGTAAACACACATCTTGGCCATTCAAACAGAATTAAAGGCGGTCAAATCTCATTGATCCACCTTTCCATCGATCACTCCGAGTCAATCACGATTTTGTCGTTTCGGCCGTCGCATAGCCTTTCTTTTTCGAGCTTTAGAATTCGGTTGATATATGGTACTTCTAATTCCACGTGCTGGCTGAAAGCCAAGTCTCTGAAAACGGACGCGCCCGGTGTTAAGGCAATTGTGAGGTGCCAACTTGTCCTTTCAAAATCAATAAACTGTTACCTACCTTATAAGTTTTATCCGATTTGAGTGTTTCACAAGCTTTTATGTAACTTGCAATGGATGTATCTATGTAAGTTCGGGTAGGCAAGTTAAATTTAATTTCCAGTTTCAGATTGAGCTGAAATTTTGCACGCACGCACTGATGTTCGTGATATCCACAGAAGCATGTAAATAAATAAAATTAATTTATAAAAAAAAAGTATAATCAGCACTTCAATCGCTAGAATTATACGAGTAAGTCTGAGTTATTACACTTTTTTAAATGATCTTAATGTTATAAACCTCTAACAAGTCATATTTTTACGCTAAACTTTGACTAAAAGTACTTAAAAATAAACTAAAAATTCTCTGGAAAAAAAAATAAGCCGTACGAGCGTGCAATATTTCTTACACTAGCGATTGACACCGAAAACATAATAACATTTTGTTGCAATCTAAAGGGTAAAATGAGGTTTTCTCCAAGAACGTAAATTTTATCAAATATGTACCGCAAATTTTCTTGATGTTCTACAGAAAACGCGAAAGCAGTGGTCGTTTCACGATCCTCTTAAGTTTTGCTAGGATGCCCGAATGCCGCAGTTTGGGTTTTAATTAAGTTATGAGGTGAAGAATTGGTAGTTGTTCTATCTTTGTTCGAGTTTTAAGTGTGAGTTTTATTTGTTGAGTGTTCTTTTTAAACAGTTTTGTTTAACTCGTTTTAAACTGACGGGCGAAGAATACTTTAGCACGGAATATTTCAACTGGCAGGTTTATTAGCGTGAAATTATCTTCCTAGGTTTAAAATTAGACTATGATTATCTGGTTTGGTTGTATGTGGAAGCATGCCCGTAGTACCAACACATAGCGCAGTGGCGGAAATACCCAGGTTTTTAGTAGGTAAACCGCCGACTAGGGTATACCCAATAAAGACATAACAACCGGTCTCTCCAGGCTGAAGCTATCCATGAAGGATTTTCCCGGATAAAAAAGTTTAAGTTGTACAATTTATTGCTAAGATGTCTATACTTCTCTACATGTCAACTTGATCAATCAAATGTCTAGTTTTACCAAATGTTTGTCATATATACCTATGTCAATTGTTTTACACCGACTTCCAAAAAGAAGGAGGTACTATGTTCGTCTGTATGTTTTTGTGAATGTTCATCGATATTTTCGCCAATTACGAACCGTTTTTTTTATTATTTAATAAAAGTACTATGTTCCCTACCGAGGTAGTTTCATTTAAATTTCATCGAAATCGGCTGAGCCGTATTTTATAAATCATCAATATTGTACATGGATGTCACATCAATGCGTGCAAACTATTCAAATTCTGTACACGGTGGAAGCCGGTAAAAAATAATTATGATAAATGAAATCTATTGTTGTAATACAAAAATACTAGAATACAATAAAGAAGTTTCCTTATTCCGTTGATTCGTTCGTGAAACAAAAATTGGAATATAAAATCATGTAGAGAATAAAACCATAGTGCTCTGTACATTTTACATTTTATCCTGGCTGCAGTAGCAAAGGTAGTCTAGTTTATATTTTGCAATACCTGCCAGCCTTGACAGGTATTGAGGCAGCTAGTCTGCCACGAGCACTGGTCCAGAGTTATTAACTGCGATGCATCAAAGAGGCATCTTCTTATAGATTTCCTCTGATGGATCTTAGACATAATTATTTCTTAGAGCATCTAGTAAATTGGTTGTCAGTAAAGTCGGTTTACGGACGATATTATTGCGTGATAACGTCCTAAGAAAACATTGTTGAATCAACGACTGAAACAAGCCGAACGTTTAGGCCGAACGTGCCTCTGTCGCTTGTTCCACGCTCTCGGTTCAGATGGAATATGACCCTTTTTAGGTTCCGTACCTCAAACGGAAAAAACGGAACTGTAGGGTTTCGTTTTTAAAATCTCCCGCCAATTGTGCTCGCCAATGGCACCGACCTGCGCGCGCACACCTGCGACGCAAGCGCCGCCGCGCTCCGTTGAAGTCACCGCGGTGGCAAAAAAAGGAACTTCTGTTCGTTCGTTTTCGCATTTGAAAATGGTGTGCATACAAATTGTGAAAAATGGTGATAATTAGTAAATTCTAAAAATAATAAGCAAAACTTATGGGAAATACTTAAATGTGTTGTGAACTATCCATGGACATTAGAATTGGTGACCAAATCAACCTAACTCAACGTTTGTCGTCGAGAAGCAGGCCGGCCCACAAGCGGCGCAGGGACAGGTTAGTTTTTTTGGGGAATTTATGTACCTACTTACCTACTTTTTTCAAAGTCTATCGCGACAGGAACCCTTATAGGATCACTTTGTTGTCCGTCAGTCCGTCTGTGTGTATGTCAAGACTCTTTATCTCGAGAACGCGTAAAGATATCGAGTTGAAATTTGAACTGTATACGAATATCTATAGTTTTTTGCAGTTGTATAAAAGAAAAACTTCTCAGTTATCGTTTAAAAAAGTTAGAGCCGTTTATGTCGTAAAAACTGCATATTTCGACACTCACAAAAATTAAAACCTACAGAGTATTTTCCGTTGACATAGAACTATAAAATTTGACGAGAAGCATTGTATTGGAGTACACATATAAGAATAAATCTGAGAACGATACATTTTTATTGAAATCACAAAAAAATAGGGCCTCATAATTCACAAAATATAGGTTCAAAATTAAATAGTATAAATACAGTAAATCGTATCATGTAAGGTATCATATAAAAGAGCTTCATTAGTAGATGCTAAAACGGGTTTTTAATTATTTTAACAATTTGTTATTTTCGATATATGACAAGAAAAGTGAAAAAAAAAACTTTTTTTGTTGATGAATTTTGTGAAATTTTCTGGATTTGTACGGAATCCTCGATGTGCGAGCCTGACTCGCATTTGTGCGGTTTATTATTCTTTCGTGCAAGCGGCCTTCGCCAATCAGTGAGACATTATCATGTCAAAAATAACATAAGTAAATTTTTACACCTTATATTTTCTAATCACAAGGATATAATAAACAAAATTGGCCATATCCACTCCATAAATTGTCATTTACACTAACATTTATTTTTTTGTTTGACAAGCAAGTTTCCAAATTAACTGCAGAATACAATAGACAATAATTATTTATTGCAAAAAATAGCATGACCGACTTCATCCGTGTACAGAATCATTACATAGTATAAAACAAAGTCGCTTTCCGCTGTATGTCCCCATGTAAGCTTATATCTATAAAACTACGCAACGGATCTGGATGCATTTTGTTTTAATAAATAGAGTAATTTAAGAGAATTGTTTATATGTATAATACATCTGTGCGAAGCCGGGACGCATTGCTAGAACGCAAATATTATGCACGGATCGTAGCATTTTTAACATTATCTTAATATATATAAAATATATAATGTTTGTCCTCAATGGACTCCTAAACCACTTAACCGATTATAATAAAATTCGCACACCATGTGCAGTTCGATCCAACTTGAGAGATAGGATAGTTTAAATCTCAAATTATAGTCGCAATTTTAATTTATTTAGCCACAGCTACGCGTGGCAGGGTCAGCTAGTTGTTCTATAAAATTTAAATGAGACCAATTTCGAAGTATACTCTTTTCAATAATAAAATAATTATTAAAATCGGATTACTCTAAAAAAATATACGTGTCGAATTGTCATTATTACCAGGTTTGAACATAAATTTATTTAATCTTTCACTAACTTATTTAGAATTTCCTAAACGTCTAGACGAGATAATTAACCTCTATATATTCATGTCACGCAACAAAAGACGAGAACCATCTTTCTTCCATTTACACAGCACATTTAGCACACAGCCGCAAACTTTAATATTTGACGCGAAGTTACATTAAAGGTTAAAACTGGAAATATTAAAATGCCTTCAACGAAGCTCAAGAACGGAACAATTGCTTCGTTCTCGATCTTTTGCTGTACAAAACTTCTGCAGACGCGGTTTAATCCTGAACTAAGAACCTATGTCCTTGATTCTGAATCCGTTGATAGAATTCTGGAACGGCGCCCTCGGTTACTACGTCGACTGTGTTTGCGGACGGCGGAAAGTCGAAGTTTGTTTAGAGGTAAGGAATTTAATTTCGAGGTCAAAATAGTGTTGTTAAAAAGAATTTCCATTTGTTGACTTGTTATTTAAATTCGTTATGATAAAATTATATGTGTATTCATTCTAGAGACACACTTTTGGGAATAGTTACAACAATTTTGTGACGCAATATACAACTCTATCATATAATAATAATACATAGTAAATCATCACATTGTCAACATTGTTATAAAAAAAACAGTAAACTGCTGTATTAAAACATTTGTATTAAAATGATCTCATTTTCGATTGTATCGCTAGTCATGATAGACAAAATAAGCAGTTAAAAAAATGTTTTTAGGATGTAGCATAAACATATGTATGAGTAATACCTATTTGTTTATTTAGAAGTGTTAGTGTGCGAGAGTTATTGCTTATAACTAAAAATAAAATAGCCAAATAAGATAAGCTAAATTATAATAATAAAATTGTGTTGTAATATAAATTAGTCATGTATTTTTATGATATAGTAAGCAGTGTAATATAAGCATTGTTCCTGATGCTTTATGTAGATTTGATCTAGTACGGGAACTCTATTAAAAAAAAACATTGTTTGCACCTCCCTTTGTCGTCTCCCCAAGCGCCCCTGTACCGCGCGAGCGAGGACTAAGTTAGGCGGTAGGATTATAGACATAAAATATCATATCTTATATTTTTAGAAAAGTAAGATTATGATGCAACTTATCCATAATATATTTCATCTAAACCTATATAAAAGAAGGAAAAACTACAAACCTGTAATACACCAGACAATATACCAGACACGGTCGTTGAATTTTGTATCGAGATTACAAATAGTGTCGAATATATCATACATTTTGGCATCCACAGCGGAATAAGAAAACGAAATAATACGCGCGATTTATCATGGACTTAACAATGGCTACTTGTAGTATTGTCCCGTTTGATGTATTGCCTGTATTTGCAAATGGTATGATTCGATTATGAATATATTCAATAGAAGGTTGACATTAATGTCTACCCGCAATTTTATCCCGTTGGTTGTGGATATCAATATTCATTTTGTTATTGGTGCGCGTGACATTGTCTGATGATGAAGGACAATTGGCGGTTATATGATTGGTGGTATTATTAGTCTTAAATCATTATATCTATATTTGCGTGTATAGGTTACGTGCTATTAAATACAAAATATAGTTTATTGTTTTGAGCGCAATATCTCACTTTTCGGCATACAATTGAACTAAGTATCTAATCTGTCTTCGCGTTTTAATACTACAAGTATAGATAATTTAAAATTTAATGCCTTTGTCAACTAATCTATAGGTCGAATCAAACTGAATGGCGTGTATAAACACAAAACTAGTCGTTGCATAGTAGCAATTTCATCTGGTAGCTGCGGCAAGGAGTGAAAACTACTTAATTAACATTAATTAGGTAAATTTGATTTGGCTCATACCTATACATACACACACACAATTTCAAGAAACCATTTGTCCTTTCATACAATTATTCATACTATCTGTCAGACTTCTATCTATTCACTCATAAATTTAATTCAGACTACTGATTCATCTGAACTGATACTGACTTCTTCATTTTATTATTATTCTTTTTAGACATTTAAGACTGTTGAGGGTAGGCCTCCTCTTAAATTTGGGGCTTAACATGAATATTAATTATATTATCATATAAAATAAATTCTATTTTTGCCAATTTCATTCTCATTTAAAGTCAAAACTGTACGTTATCATGAAAAATTCGAGTTTAAAAGCACTCGAGATAAAAGGTTTCCCTTTAGTTTCACTCAAAATTAATCCTCCAACGTGCAACTTTCAACTTTCCTGCACCAAATAAGTTCTCACGGAGGTTATGTACCACTACAATAAATGGACATCAAAAGGATTAGAAATTGCAATGACATTGATAACCGCAGTAAAATTTGCAAATATTTTCCGTATTTGGTCAGAATTTTAAAATTCTACATTTTTTACATGAACTCTATTTTTACAGTGTTACAAATAAAACACCGATACTTTCGCAGGACTAGACAGCTAACATCAAAAACGACAATGTTTGTATTACAAGTTGTGATATAAATCTATACAATTCAAGTTTTTATTGTAAAGTCGTGATATTTGTAAGTCTATGTTCACGGCAATAAGCCGCTGCCATCCCCCGCCCCGAACCCTGCGAATCGCACGCGGTGCGCATAGAGTTAAAAACATTCAGACAGAAAATTATTTTAATATTTATTTATGTATGATTTAACAAATTACCAAATGTCGTAGAACAAAAATAAATGTTTATGATGTTAGCTATCTAGTCCTGCTGTTGCCGGTGTTTTACAAGTGACTCTGCATAATAAATTAGAGCTATTGGCTTAAACACTTAGCACAGGACCGAGACATATGGCACTGTAAGAGACGAAGAATGGGATAGAGAGGGATGAGGATGATGAGGATTGATTTAGGAAAAATATGGTTGTTTAAACCTGGTTGAATTACAACAACAATATTTCCGAGAAACCGTGAGATAATTTTAATTTTTCGCACAATATTTAACGACGACGTATACAAACTTTTATTGGGTTAAACGTGCGGTCGTGCGTTTTACGTATAATGGTAATGGTGGATTCAGTCTTTGATATACATATTTTGTCATTTTTAAATTGAATGAAAACCAACAAACAAGCTGTAAAACGAAAACCTTCTATAGCACACGCTTTTTTCTAAACAATACTTAACGCATGTTACGTTCGTATTTACAAAGCGTCCACTAGCAAATACATTTTTATCGCATCTTAATTCTCTTGCATACTCTAGTCGCCCTAGTGTGTTCTTACCCCAGGCTCCCCTAACTCGCCCACTGGGGTGTAAAATAGCCTTAACGGATTCAAACACATCTGGCCTTAGAAAGACGAATTAAGATTAAAATCTTCTTTGAAGATTTCATAGCGGTTCAACTCTCTTTTCCATTGATAATGGTATAAAAGGATAAATAAAGATTTTATGGATAAGATTGCGTCAGCATTTATTCATTTACTGAGAAGATTTGGTTAGGATTTTTTATTGAATGTGTATAAGGATTAAAAGGTGGTTTGCGGAATGGAGCAATAGAAAAAATAGGGAACGGATTTGTATTTATAATATACTCTTTTGATGACAAATTTTTCATAGTAATTTTGGAGTATATTGAGTACTGTACTGTATCAGCTCTTTTTAATAGTCCACTGCAGGACGTAGGCCTACCCATGAAGGGTGATTGAGCCATATCCACCATGCAGGCCCAGTGCGGGTTGGTGAATTCACATACGCCATTGAATTTCTTCCTTGGACATATGCAGGTTGCCTCACGATGTTTTCCGTCACCGAAAAGCCAGTGGTGTGAAATTCAGTTCATAAATTCCAAGGGATTCATTGGTGCGGGACCGAGTTTGAACCCACGACCTCACGATTGTAAGGCAGGTGTCATTACCACTAGACCACCACGGCTTGTTGTTATTTGGGTTGTCATTTTGGTCGGTAGATATGGGAATTCTTGCAAACAAAGCTGTGAGCATATAATTATTTTTTGCAAAAAAGAATTATATGACCGACTTCACCCGTGTACAGAATCATTACATGGTATACAACAAAGTCGCTTTCCGCTGTGTGTCCTCATGTATGCTTATATCTTTAAAACTACGCAACGGATTTTGATGCAGTTTGTTTTAATAGATAGAGTAATTCAAGAGAAATGTTTATATTATGTATAATACACCTGTGCGAAGCCGGGGCGCATCGCTAGAACGCAAATATTATGCACGGATTGAAGTAGCATTTTTCACATTATTGTTGATTTATTAAAAATAGCTCAGCCAATTTCGATAAAATTTAAATGGGACCAATTTCGAAGTATACTCTTTCCAATAAAAAAAAATATTGAAATCGGACTACAACAAAAAAGTTATGCGTGATTATACAGAAAAAAAAATATACGCGTCGAATTGTATACCTCCTCCGGTCGTTCGTCGGTCAAAAATGTAGAAAAATACACGTATACAAATAAAGAACTTGAGGTTTGTTTTAAAGGCATATTCCTAAAACTAAGTGGAGAATTTTGCGCTACCCTACTTTCACCCTGCACCTTTAAACCGGGCCGGCATCATAACTCGTACATTATCATAAAAGTGAGGCGTCTTGTAGACACGAAACATCGCTGCAAGGCCCCTTTGTGCCAAGTTTGAGCATGACAGTGACATGTTAGCGTGAAGGGTTCACTGTTTCGTTTCAAGCTCTTTAGGAGTATGGCGAGAATTTGAATTTAAACTTTTTACCGTTTTACCTTTGATTTATGTTCTTGGATAATTAAGTGAAATCCGCTTTTGTACAACTTTGGGAAATGTAGATTAAAAGAAGATTACGGGTTTGGCTTTCATTTTGTCAAAGCTTGTTTACAAAAATTGAGACATTATTCTCTATAAGATTTAATTTGATCTCTGCGACAGTGACATTGACATAGAAGGTTGACACTTTTAGAGTTAAGATAGTGGTGGGAAAAAACGATTTTCAAACAATGTTGTAATGCAATCGAATGAGTAGTTGTAGGTGAGGAATTGGATTTTATTTACTTATTATTATTTAAGATCAAGTATGTAGACATGAAAATAATGTTATGCTATTTATTAAATACTCATAATAATGTAACGAAAGTATTTATCGACGTTTTTCACTATTATCGATGCTAATGTAACATATAATTGGGTTTAATTTATAATTGGTACACATGTAAAAAATGTTTTGAAATTAAAATATACCTAAAATAAAATTAATGATAAATTAAGTTTTATTTAAAATATCGTTAGTATAAACTATCGATATTTTAAATAAAACTATCTAAAACTTTGTGGTCACGATCATTCGTCGCCCATCACTAATAGGCATGCCCATAAAGTATGACATTGACAGGTACTGTCTGTACTATTAAGAAATTCAGGACTTCATAGGCGTGATTTTTTTGACAGCTGTCGCAGAGATCAAGTTAAATTTTATTGAGTATAGTGAATCGTTTTTGTGGTGTAATTTTCGCGTACCAAATCACAATTAAACTTTTGTTGTAATAAAATGTACATTATTTTACATCAATGATTATATAATTTTAATTTTATTCATCTCTTGGCATTTTTTACTAGTCACATTAATTTGATGTATTTTTTTATTTAATTTTTTAGTTTTATTATATAATTAAAAATTAAATTTTAGTTAACACGTTGGAAGACGTTAGCATACGGGAATCAGAATTTCTTGTCCGGGTGCTAAAGCGGGAAACATGCTATCGGACGCGGCTGACGGACGCGACTGACAGTCGCGACTTAGCAATGTGCACAGTCTTAAAATATCCGGTATGCCAGATCGCTCTCGGACGTCCGAACGCTCAAGGTCGTCCGAAGGTGACGTCGACTTATGTCCGATAGTGTGCACGGCTCAGTGTACTTTCATAGTTTAGATACCTATCAGTCGCGGCTGTCAGTCGCGTCCGTAAGCCGCGTCCGATAGTTATATGTTTCCAGCTTTACACATCTTTGTATAAAAAAAAATACAGATATAATGTCATCGCGGAAAGCCCTTTATGCCAAGTTTAAGAATAACAGTGACATGGTAGCGTGAAAGATTCGCTGCTTCGTTTAAAGCACTTTTGAAGTACGGCGGGAGTTTTGTTCGTGGTTCGAATACAAACTTTTTACCTTTGATTTATGTACTTGGATTATGACCTGAATCCGCTTACAAACTTTTTTGTAAGTTTTAGGTGTACAGTTTATAAAAATGTTTACAGTTTACGACTTGCATTTGATGAAAAATATTGAACTCTTTCACTAAAATTGAGATATTTGTGTAATATATTCGATAAACCAAAATATTAAATGACATGAACAACAAATAACTGGAATCTAGGGCAAGTAAAGCGGAGGACTGATGACTGATGGAGTGTTAAAAGTTCTCGAGTGGAGACCGCTTATGGCATGCGCAGCGTAGGACCCATCAGGTAGACGGATGACCTCATTAAAACGGCAGAATCGCGCTGGATGCAAGTCACTTCTAACCGGTCTAATTGGAGATCCATAAAGTAGGTCTATGTCCAGCAGTGCACTTCCTATGGCTGATGGGTGGATGGATAGATTATCCAAATAATTGTTACTTAAGCTTCTTACTGTAGATAACTTTCTAACTTTAGTTGATCTACAAATCTTTTTATTTCTGATTCAATCTCGCAAAGAGATCAAGCATACTTAATTACGTAGCCCTCTCCAAAACACGTTGGGTTACTAGAATTTTACGTATAATGAGCCTCACGGTAGAAGACAACGTGTTACTGTTAATGTGGGTACTGGCCGGTGTTACAGGGCGTAATGTACCATTTGCAGCGAGCGTGTTACGTTACGCCGTGTGCTAAAATTAGTGTAACATGCTCGTTGCCAACTCTCCTTTCTTCCGTGCTCCGTGGGCCCTATTTTTCAACATCGAACGCCTGAGGTTTTATGCGAAACGTTGACTAATTGTATGTAGAATATCTATGTTGTCTATGGAATTTGCAAATACTACATACAAGGTCCGTATATGACCAATTCGTGCGAAGGCGAAAAATATAGCCCCAAATTCGCAAACCACACTCAGCCAAGATGTCAGATGACGTAATTGTGTTGGGATTTTTGATTTTGTTGCTAGATGATATCCAGGATCTCAAAAGCTTGTGTTTACAAAGTTAAAGGTATATATATAATAATTTATTCCGTACTGACTGCATGATGCTGTGTAACATGTTACATTACGCCGCGTAACACCGGCCAGTATTCACCTTTAAAGTCGGTTGATAATTGCTTAGTTGCTTACTTTTTCACCACTCTTTAGCAAAACGAACCAAACTCGTATAACTGCGAGGCCACTGTTTCGAGAAGACGGATCACTTTGAAGTCAGAGTTTGCAGAATAAAGTCAAAACTTTTGTTATAAATTTCTCTATTGTGTAGAGTTTTGAAATTCAAGCTCGTTAATGAAGAGAACAGAAAATAACTTCCAAACTCGTAATTTTTTGAATGGCTACTTTTTGTTTCCTAGAAAGGTTTGGTAGCGCAAATAACTAGTTCAATTTGTATTCCTAAAATATGTTTGTTTCAATTCGCTGAATAAATACTTTTAACTCAACAAAATTTCACTGAATCAAATAGGAATATTCTAAATATTTTTTGTGTTGTTAATTGAAAAGTTCCATCAAATACGACGCAAATAAAATTGTATTGATTTTATTTTTTGTCAAAACTCATTACAAATTACTAATTTTATCCTAAATACCTCAAGTAAAATAGACTTTTTTTTGGCCAACTATACACTTAATTTCCGATCCAATTTTTTTTAATAAGGTAATCACTTACTTAACTTAAAATCATAAAATATTGACATATCCAGGTGGAGCTTCCAGCGCCATCTTGAAAAATTGTTTTTGGCCGATATCTCATAAACTATGCTTTAGGACAAAAGTCAAGGAGACTATTATTGAAGAAAATAAAATTTTGCATCTTATGTTGCTAGTAAACTTTTTCTAAAACTTACGGTTTACGATTTATGATCCAGTTATTCTACCTTTTTTCAAGATGGCGTTTGACGTTTCTCCTGGATCTGTCAGCGTTTTGTGATTTTATGCTCAGTAAGTGATCCTAAACTTTGAAATATGAATTGGATCGGAAATTTAGTGCAAATTAATTCTATTTTTCCTGTGGTAAAATAATAACAATTTATTAAATGGCTGATTTTTTTAAAAGGCTCAGTGAAATAAGATCTCTGACAAATTGTATAGTTTTACTGTAATTATTAATCTGGCCAAATAAGTTGTGGTTACAAAATATCTTGTACCTACTCTAAAAGCAACCATCTTTATTTCAAATACTTAACCACTGAATAGAATAAAAGAACCATAGAGGAGGCCTATGTCCAGCAGTGGACGTCCTTCGGCTGATGGATGGATGGATGAACCACTGAATCTTTTAGCCACTTTGCTAGACCTACTATTTTTTTTTTACTAATCAATAAAACTATTTTTATCACAAATAGGAATTCATCCACTTTCAAACTCTGCGTGCTTTATACGCGGAGTCTGAAAATACTTATTCATTTGAGACTTTGGAAAGCTTTAGATTTTTTTAGATTCATTGCTATACTAGCTGCACCCTGCGGTGTTACCTGCGTTAGCCCGAGATAAAAAGTAACCTATGTGTTAATTTAAGGTCTAAGCTACCTTCATACCGAATTTCATCCAAATCTGTTTAGCCGTTTCTGCGTGAAAGAGTAACAAACATCCATACACACCCACAAACTTTCGCGTTTATAATATTACTAGTTTTTACCCGCGGCTTCGCCCGCATGATATTTTGATTTTTGACGCAATATCATTATAATTTATAGCTTATGTGTTATTCTGATATATAAGCTATATTATTGCAAAGTTTCATCTCAATCCGTTAAGTAGTTTTTGCGTGAAAGAGTAACAAACATCCATACATCCATCCATCCATCCATCCATCCATCCATCCTCACAAACTTTCGCGTTTATAATATTAGTAGGATAAGTAGGATTAAGTTTCTCCGCGTTTGTCGTTTATAATATTAGTAGGATGAAGATTCTCCGCGTTTCGCGTTTAGTTTAAAAATCAATCATCACCTACCTATTCAAAAATGATTAATGATTCGCCAAAAAATACCAACATAATCATTCAAAATCCAAAACAGGACCACGTGCAAAAGGTTCTCACGTTCGTACCCAAGAATCATCGGAGCGCGAATGATAGGAAGCACTTTATCATACTCCCGCGTCCTGTTCCTACATGCTCGGTACAAAGTAGCGGATAGGCCGACGTGTAATGTGCCTATTAAATACGTGCTAGGCTTTGTTCTTTGACATTGTGTTTCAGGGCAAAATCTGCGCTAAAACAAAATATCATTTTTTCGCGCATAAGATTTTTACAGATGACATTTTGGTCGAACTACGCGTTGTTATAATCAATTACGAGATTCTATTCTTGCAATATCTTCTTCTTATATAATAAAAAACCGGACAAATGCAAGTCAGGCTCGCACATCGAGGGTTCCGTACAAACACGTTGTTAAAATAATCAAAAACCTGTTTTAGCATGTGCTAATGAAGTTCTTTTATATGACACCTTACATGATACGATTTACTCACTTTGTATTTAGAACCCATATTTTGAGAATTTTGAGGCCCTATTTTTTGTGATGTAAATAAAAATGTACAGTTTTCAGATTTATTTCTGTATGTCTAAGACAATGCTTCTCGCCTAATTTCATAGTTCTATGTCAACGGAAAGTGCCCTGTAGGTTTTGATTTTTGTGAGTGTCGAAATATGCGGTTTTTTGTTAAACGGTTCTAACTTTTTTATACGATAACTGAGAAGTTTTTCTTTTACACAACTGCAAGAAACTATAGATACACGTATACAGTTTAAATTTCAACTCTATATCTTTACGCGTTCCCGAGATAAAGAGTCTTGACATACACACAGACGGACAACAAAGTGATCCTATAAGGGTTCCGTTTTTTTCCGTTTGAGGTACGGAACCCTAAAAGTAGAAGAAAAGACAGGAAGAAAAACACCACGATGGGTATTTTTAGATCAGACAGGAAGAAGCAAGCCCTGGCAAAGTAACAATTATAAAACTAAAAACAAAAGCATTCGTTGATAGTCGGGTAAAAATAGTATAGTGCCCTATTTTTTCACAACTACACTTACTCTACGAAGATATGGCTCCATAGATTGTTAACGCCCCAAATTTATGCCCCAATCTGATCTGCCCCCCAATACATCAAAGATGTCCTACCCCCCGTAGATACGATACCTGTATTCCGAGATACCCACAAATTATCCTCCTCCCATCGCCACCGCACATTTTTCCTTTAAGCCACGTCCGTTCCGACAAAATCGCAAAAAATATCGCCGTTCAGATAGGCAAGAAGATATTGCGAAATAATCTATGGACCTTTGTTTGTGTGTATTTATTCGTTACAAATCTAAATACCTCGAGTATTTATATTTGTAACGAATAAATACAGTGAAATCGCAACATACAGTCAGCATGGTTTATGTGGTCAAATTGCTTGAATTTATTTGTTTACAGTTAAAATATAAAAGTTTATAAGGTATTTATTAGCTATCAGAAGCAGAATCAACTAAAAAATACACGTAATATAAACCTAAACTTATTTGATTATTACAATTTTATAATTTGACACACAAAATCAAAAGTACCGACAATCAAAACTTCAACACAATAATAATCTATTTGAATGTAAACTGACAAGAGGTCCGCTCCGCGCAAAGGTTCGAGAAAGAATGGCCGAACGGCGCGCTTGCATCGGCTTATATACTTTTTCATCGGTTGGTCTTCTAATAGTATAAAAATTTAATAGTCAAAAATAAAGTTAGGGTGTTCAATCACACCATAAATCACATTGACAACAAAATTAGACTAGTTGAAGGCATTAGAAACTATTTGACTCTAAAATAGCATTAATAACTTATATCAGCTCTCTATTAAAACTGTATCCTCTTTCTAAGCCTTGATCACTTTTGGCCTTCTTTTATGTCCAATAATTTTACTCTATAGCATTTGACTCGGAGGCCGAAAGAAGAACTAAGAACGTTATTACTAAAGAAGGCCAACAAAAAGGCCTAAAAAATGGATGAGCAAACATACATACTTACTAACTTTTGCATTAGTGTGATTCATCCATACTGAAATTTGCACCAAATTTTGGTATAACATTAAATATATGCAACGCTATAAACGATAGCAGCGACGCCATCACGGGGTCCGATAAGTTTGTGGCACTGCATATATTTATAATATGTAATATAATATATAGAATAATTATTACAAAGTTTCAAGCTAGTTGTTTTAAAAAACGCACTTCAGAACAACTAATTCAAACGTTATGTTATACCTCCAAATGAAAATTCAATTCTTTTTAGATTCTCAAACGTTCTTATTATCGCATGAAAAGACTTAAAAGTTCATTACACTAAACTAAAACACTGTACTCGTACGTCTAAAGCTACAAACTCCACGACTTCACTAATGACGTATCATAAACAAAATACCTACTTTCTCGTAGTTCCCGGTGCGTTTTATGTTTTCTTCCTTATAGCCTACGACTTATAGCTGTAAAATTATGACTCACGTCCCTCATAAAGTCGCCGGGAACAAGTGTGTGTTGCAGATTAATTGAAGCAGATATTAACTTGCGATTAATAAATATTCATTAACAAATAGTCATTTTCACAAACTTTGATTATCTACCAAATTTATAAGTACACTGGTTTTTACCCGCGGCTTCGCCCGCATGATATTTTGATTTTTGTGCTATCCCATAGGAACCCTTTGTTTATCCGGGATAAAAAGTAGACTATGTCATGTTCCGTCTTTCAAACCCGATCCAAAAAATTAAACAAGAAACGATTTGACGGTTGTTTGATTCAACAGTTGATTTTTTTTTGACATTTCTTGAAGCGCACTCTAGAATAGTTCTCAGAGATTTCAGATCTTACTTAACACTTATTGTTATATTATGAACAATTTACGCAATATCATTATAATTTATAACCTATGTGTTATTCTGATATATAAGCTATATTATTGCAAAGTTTCATCTCAATCCGTTCAGTAGTTTTTGCGTGAAAGAGTAACAAACATCCGTACATCCATCCATCCATCCATCCATCCTCACAAACTTTAGCGTTTATAATATTAGTAGTATTAGTATTAATTCGTTTAAAGAGCATACTGGTTGCAGTTGTAAAGTGTAATAAAATGAATGTGAAACATTAGTGTAATATTTTTTTTTTTAAATATTGAAAGCAGTAGACTTTGTGTATGTTTTAATATAAACATATAACTCCTAGACAACAATGCTACATTTTAGATCACAACTGTATGCTTAAATCAGGCTCTTAGAATGAGCTCAAACTCCTACCTATACTGCATACAATATATGTTTTGGGACTTTTATCTCAACGTTTATACATAATTTATATCATTAATAATAAAGTAAAAAATAGGTCATTTTAATTATTATTTCTTTTATTCATGTAAAAATCACAAGCATAGCTTGGTCCTTTGGCAGGCATCAGTGGAGCCGCAGCCAACACTGAGAGGCCCTTTTACATAAAATGTTATAAAACTTATCTGTGAAGTGCATGGAGTAGGATGATATAACTATTGCTAGATATGATTTACAGTATTTCGGGTTATTGTGATGTGGTGATAGATGACTTACAAAGATGGGCTATAGGATGAGGTGCGGCACCCGCCAAATAATGCCTCATTTCACAATGTTTAGGCGGGTGGTGACTTGCCATCCACTAAATGAGCCCCCTCATAAAGGCTTAATTATTATTATTATTTAAATGCTTTATTTGTCATACAATTTGCCAAGTATCCAGAAATGTGCATAAAGTTACATAAGCTAAACAAAAATAAGATTTCTAGTAACCAAACACCTTTGCTAAAGCGTTCTCTCAATATTTATGTTTTTAAAGTCATGCCAAAAGTGCTCAAACGTAAAACATTTCGAATCGCATAAGGCTTATTTTTATCACTAGCAAATTGTTAAGCCGGAAACATACTATCGGACGCGGCTGACGGACGCGACTTAGCAATGTGCACAGTCTTTAAACATCCGGTGTGCCAGATCGCTCTCGGACGTCCGAACGCCGAAGGTGACGTCCGCGACTTATGTCCGATAGTGTGCACGGCTCAATGTACTTTCATAGTCTAGATACCTATCAGTCGCGGCTGTCAGTCGCGTCCGTAAGCCGCGTGCGATAGTATGTTTCCAGCTTTAGCGAAAAGTTTCATAGTTCAAAGTTAGTACATTGCTAAGCTAATTTACACTGTACAGTACGGGAAACTACAACGCCACCTACAGTCCACTTCACGCGTTACTCTGTAAGTTCCCTGTCAGAGGAAGTGCACTACAAAGGAGCGGAGGAAAAAGTCCGGGATTCGGTTAGACTTTCGTAGTCACCCGCGCTTTGTTGTGCTGATTATATTGCACGTATTTTCTTTCAGTAAGCTTTGACTGGGAGGATGTAATTTTATTACGCGAGTTGTAGAACTGCATATATCTCTTCAAAATTGAGGACAAAAACTTGGTAGCAAAATATAAACTATACACTTTTTTTAAAAACTTGAGATGACGGGAGGACGTTGAATAGTTCTTAAACACTTTACAGTTCATCTGTAAAGTTTATTTGTTATATTTATAACGACTAAACTAAACAATATTTATACAAATTAAAAAGTTCGGGTCAACAATAATACTCACCATAATTATTTTGTAGTCTTAACACCACATCTGATTCAAAATGTTATATTAGATGAGTTATCAAATTTAAATTTAAATACAGATACAAAATTTGCTCGTTTAGTAGTATGACGTATCAAAACAAACTTTAGTAATATTGATAAAAAAACCTTCTGGAATAAAGTTTCAATAAAAACAGCTATCCCCACTGTTTTGTCAGAAAACAAAAAATATAATTGGTACACATATCATTTTCGGTACCGTACCTTCATTCAATTTATACCTCAGCAGCACATGTAGCTACAACTGTTTCATTTAGAACAAACTCTTACCCACCTTCCCCATTACACGACACCTTGCCATTTAATAAGCCCTCTAACTAAACATTTACATGAGAATTCAATATAGAGGGATGTTTGCCATTTGCTTAAGAGACGGGACTAATTTCCCCTCCTCGTTGAGTACCAACTATTCGCAAACCTGTCTCGTAACAGTCTAATACTACTTGCTGAGGTAATTAGTAATGTATTTCAGTGAATTGGGAAGATCTGGCTGGTTAACACGTCTCTCTATTTTAAGCAATAATGGTTGATAGTTGTGAGCTTATTATAGTAACCCTAAGGGCTCCATGTCACTAAGATACCACGGTAACGCATTCACGTTAGTGTGATTATGTTGTCCTAGTAAAATAAAGTATTTAATGTACTTCAACCATAAGATGTGAAAAGTGCGGACTGCAAATATTAACTGTAGATATTATTGACAATGTAGAATACATACCTGCCTTATTTTATGAAATGTATAATCCTACTAATATTATAAACGCGAAAGTTTGTGAGGATGGATGGATGGATGGATGGGTGGATGTATGGATGTTTGTTACTCTTTCACGCAAAAACTACTAAACGGATTGAGATGAAACTTTGCAATAATATAGCTTATATATCAGAATAACACATAGGCTATAAATTATAATGATATTGCGTTAAAAATCAAAATATCATGCGGGCGAAGCCGCGGGTAAAAACTAGTAATTATATAATAATATAATAATTATTATACATACTAGTTATTACCCGCGGCTTCGCTTGCATGATATTTTAGATTTTTGATGCAATATAATTATAATTTATAGCCTTTGTGTTATTTTGATATATAAGCTATATTATTGCAAAGTTTCATCTCAGTCCGTTCAGTAGTTTTTGCGTGAAAGAGTAACAAACATCCATTTATCCATTCATCCTCACAAACTTTCGCGTATATAATATTAGTAGGATAGGATAGTAGGATTATAAAATATGGCAGGTTGTTTCAATTTGACCACAATTTTCGTTTAAAAAAAAATATTACAAAGAATTTTGTCCTTAAAGTCGGCTAACGGACAGTAATTTAACGTGAGAACGTCATATTTCAAGCCCTGCCTAAAATATATCTTTTTAAATTTACAATCTTTTGAGATCCTGGTATTATGTAGCAGCAGAGTGCTGGCCGAGACCAAATCTATCATCAGATCAGCTCTATTGTACCATATTATGCATTATCACGCGATATACATATGCATGCAAAATTTCAGCTCAATCGGAAACCGGGAAGTTGGTCAAATTTAACTTGCAAGATACCACCCGAACTTACATGCATACCTACATCCATTGCAAATTAAATAGAAGCTTGTAAAATTTAGTATGACTACGAGTTATCGCTCAATAACCGTTTTTAATTTAGTTGCTTTTAAGACCTGGTAGTTAAAACCATTGAGCTGAACCTGTTAAGTCACAAAAGAAGATAATGTTGATAAACTTTATTAAGTCGTAAAAGCATTATTTTAAAGATTATTCAGCGTTAGACATTCACGTAAAAGCCATTTGAGTGAACTTAGACAATGACTTAAGTTTCACTGGAAATGAGGTTATCTGGTCTAGTTATTTTGCCCTTTTTGGGTATAATTTAGTGACATAAAATATATTCTAGAAGCTACAGAATACGTAAAAAGAATAATACTTTATTATTGCTTTCTTAAACTGCTAACAAAATCTGTAAAATTATCGTGGTATTTAATACCAGTGATGTCTTTGATATGGGTGGCTTTCTTACTTATTATCCGTCTAACCACAAAGGTTTTACGCACGTTTTAAGCAATGTTTAACAGTACAAATTGTGCCGTTAAGCAGTGATTAAGGCGTGTGGTAAGGCGGTATATGTTTGTCTTAAAAATGCGTAAAGCTTACCTATCAGAAAAAATAACATTGAAACGTAATGAAAGTTAATTTACAAGATCTACAACCAATTATTGGTTTTTGCCAGTAAATTACTTTTTAGAATCGCATGTAGAATTGCCCACGTTATTTGCAAAAACATAAGAACAGTGATTGGCCCTGCTCTTATTTTGTCTTGTAATTACATTTGCGTACACAATAGTTAGCTATCTGTTCAAAAATTGAGCCCGTAACGCACTGTTAAATCAATAAAGTTATAAAAGGTAAAGTTATAATAGTTGTTTAAAAGTAAGTCTATTAGACTGACTTTTAAACAACTATTTTTCGTTTTTAATCGATAGATCAATGAATGATCACACCACTACTCAAACTTAAAAGGACGAGAATAACAATGACAAAAAATTGATTGTCTGTGAAATGGGTTTACGGAATATTATTTTACGTGATAACGTCATAAGCATCACATGCCGAACGCTTAGGCTGATCGTGCCTCTCTGTCGCTTGATCTGCGCTCTCGCTTGCACGCTTGGTTTAGGCGGAAAGTAACACATGTTCATGCGTGCAACCGGCGTTCATCGATTTATCGACAAGTTTTTTTTTTTCAAATAGGTTTGCGTTTGACTACACACTGCCTGATGTTAAGCAGATATGCGGTCTAGGATGTAGCACGTTTACCTAGAAGATACCTATTTAATCGAGATTTGAAGACACCTACATTGCACTTTAACGGAAAGACAGACTCAGGCAAAGCGTTCCACATTCTGGCAGTTCGTATGAGGAATGTACACTCAAAACGCTTGGTTAACGCGTGGGATGTCCACCATAAAAGGGTGGCGCTTTGGTCGCGTCTGTCTAGCCATACGATAGAAGAAAGTGGCAGGTGGGACCAGATTGTGCAACTCCTGGGTGCACTCACCGAACTGTATCCGACATAAACCTCCAACAAAATCGCTATAGTTCTGGAGATATAAGCGCAAAAAATGCAAGAACTTCCTAAACGCGCTTATCTACTATCAGTAAAACACACAAAATCTAAGTAACTATTGATTCCTCACAGTTCTCACTAAGTGCCTACATAATTTGGCCAATGAGAGCGGTAATTTATCACGGCTAAGTACCTGCTTCCTTGTATCTGTAGTCAAACAGGCCGTGCTTACGAGGCGGCCCTTCCGAACCCTTCCGCTCCCGTCCATTTGTACGCTATACTTAGACATGACTTATACTTGGCCGAGACGTAGTTGAAAAGGTTAATTGAAAATTGTTATTTTTACTGATTACATCATTTTATTTAAAAAAATGATTGTACTCCTAAGTTTGTATTAGGTACTACTACTCCCCTGACTAGCCCTGTGTTATCAGGATTTTGAAGCTGCTTGAAGACCTGTGGCAAGTTAATACAACCGGTACTTACTATTTAAGGTGTTACGTCAGCGCTCAGTTACAAACACCACCTGTGGTCACCTATGCCTGATGATGTGTGCATACTACTGTGCGTGAAAACTGACCGCGCCAAACGTAGGTTAACTTCTGTGATCGTCAAAAAACACCTAGTCAAACCATGTTACTATTGTACTTGTTCATTAATTGACCAACTCCTACAAAGGTATAAAAATAGCCTACCACCTTTATTTACATACGTAATACCATAACCTAAGCTACTCAAGGTTGAGGAGGTTGGTCTATGCTAATACCTACTCCCCCTCGAGTGGGTCTTAGTAGCTAGGTCCACCCAACCTGGTGAACGAAGAGGAACCCGAGGTGGGGCCGCCTCTCCGGATTTTTCCCCAAACCCGTGCAGAGGCTGGCCAGTAGGTCGCTAGTCGACTGAGGTGGACTGCGGTGTCGCGCTCGTCGCGGTGCTGCGGCCGAACCCATAGAGGCGGGGGCGGCGGCGGAATGGACGGGCGGCGAGTGTGCCGCTGCCTATCCATCCTGCCAGCGGTCCTAACGGGTGCCGCCAACGTGTTGGCGGAGGCGGTGGGGCTGCAGGTGAAGAGGAGTATCGGTATCACGATGGCCGTTCTCCCTGTCTTCTGCAGCCGTAGTGGCAGGCACGGGGCCACTTTAATTGACCCGTTGCATCGGGACCAGGGCTGTCGGATACGGGTGCTGTCCGACGCCCAGTGCTGGTTGGTCCCAGGTGGTGGATGACGATGTGTCTGGTGTTCGGCACGTCGTTAATCTGGAGCGAGTGCAAGTTCCGTGGTGGGGCCCAAGTTGGGTCAGCGCTGTCGGGTGCCGCGGAGGAGCACTCCTCCGCGGCACCCGACAGCGCTGCGTGCCCATAGCCCCGACACAAAGCGCAGTGGTGGATCGCCCAGGGGTTTTGGTGGGTATACCATCCAATGGCGGGACTCCCACATAACCACCCGCCTACCCACGAGGTGTAGTGGTATCTATAAAGGATTTCCACTGGTAAAAAAAAAATGCCCTAAATATACCGACATAAATAATTTCATAAAATTTTCTCAACCGGTTTCGGAGTACTTCGATAAAAAACCTGTCGATTTTTATAAATCAGAAGATTACTCGGTATATCATTACGTCTCTGTCCCGGCACGGTTTAGTACAAAACGGCTCTCTTATATCTGACATTTGCTGAGGTCTAAGTAAAGATCTATTTGCAGAGCAATGTATCAAGTTGGGATTTACTTAGATATTTATTACCCGAGAGATCTAGTCTTTGTACGATAACTTGGAATAAGAATGACATACATATTTTTGTGGCAATAAACGCTTCTTGCGCAGGTTTTAGGGCGTGGGCTTAAAAGTCTTATTGAATTGATGATGAAGGTAAAATGTTATTATACGTTGTGTGTGGTATTTTCGGGTACGATCATAAGGAAGGCTAAATTCTAGATGATCTCATGATATTGTCGACCCGGTTTTTTTGTTTACTGTCCCTTTGTGACACCTTCTTCGTACGCAATAAGCAATATAATACTGCAGCCTAACTCTATTAAGATCCGACGAATGTTAACTGAATTTTATCAATTTTTTTATCCTTGGTAAGGCCATCACCCTTTTTTACGCCATCAACCATCTCCACTGAAAAGTTTTTTGACAGAGTTTATAGTTTTTGCACAGCAAAAACACGTAGGTATCCGGTTCACAAACGTTTTAGTTCAGTTTTGGTTCTGGTAGCATAGTCATTGTCTTGCTTCCTTGAAACCCTCATCTACCGGTTTTTGTTGTTATCCGTCCATTAAATAGGTGACGTTGCCACAGAATATGAAATATCCCAGTCATAACCTCTACAAAAAAGCTATTTTTAGGGTTCTGTACCTCAAACGGAAAAAACGGAATCCTACGGAATTATAGGATCACTTTGTTGTCCGTCTGTCCGTCTGTGTGTTTGTCAAGACTCTTTATCTCGGGAACGCGTAAAGATATTGAGTTGAAATTTAAACTGTATACGTATATCTATAGTTTCTTGCAGTTGTGTAAAAGAAAAACTTTTCATTTATCGTTTAAAAAGTTAGAGCCTTTTATGTTGTAAAAAACCGCATATTTCGACATTCACAAAAATCAAAACCTACAAGGTACTTCCCTGTGACATAGAACTATGAAATTTGGCGAGAAGCATTGTCTTAGAATACACATATAGGAATAAATTTGAAAACTGTTCACATTCTTATTTAAATATCACAAAAGACAAGGCCTCAAAATTCACAAAATCTGGGTTAAAAATTCGAAGTGGAGTAAATCGTATCATGTAAGGTATCATATAAAAGAACTTCATTAGCACATGCTAAAACAGGTTTTTAATTATTTTAACAATGTGTTATTTTCGATGGATGACGAGAAAAGTAAAAAAAAAAAACTTTTTTGTCGATGAATATAGTAGGTATAGAGATTTTAACAACTTACTTTCCAATTTTGTGAAATTTTCTGGATTTGTACGGAACCCTCGATGTGCGAGCCTGACTCGCACTTATCCGGTTTTTTTCTGTTAAAATCTGTGAAGCTCGCTAGTTAAGCTAGCATTCATGCCTCTTCCATAAAATACAAGTAAATCACTCACATCCCCCTTTAGCTCACACCAGAACAAAGGAAACCAGATTCCATTCCCAAGGTAAGCACCCACTAACTTACCAACTTCACTCATAATATGATTCACAGTAAAAAGCCTGAACTTTTTCCAAGACAGACGCTAATCGCTTTATATAATGTTTAAGTAACATTTTGCCTTTAAAAAGTCTTAATTATGATTACTCTCCCTGTTTTCCTTCCAGGAATTTGAGTGATTCGGTAAGGTTTTCCGGCTTGTCTTTGAAGAAAGCAGTATACCAGAAATCGTTCTGCCACCATTCAGGAATCTTCATACCCCTACTTCCACCTCTTGTGTTAAATACAGTTCCTCTGAAATCCCATTATCGTTCGTTCATTCGTTTCAGCCATAGGACGTCCACTGCTGGACATAGGCCTCCCCTAAAGATCTCCAATAAGACCGGTGCGTAGTGGCTTGCATCCAGCGCGATCCAGCGGTCAAAATGTGGTCATCCGTCCACCTTGTGCGTGGACGTCCTACGCTGCGCTTGCCGGTACGAGGTCTCCACTCGAGAACTTTTCGACCTCATTGGTCATCAGTTCTCCGTGCTATGTGCCCGGCCCATTGCCATTTCAACTTGCCAATCCGCTGGGCTATGTCGGTAACTTTGGTTCTTCTACGGATCTCCTCATTCCTGATTTGATCCCGCAGAGAGACTCCGAGCATAGCCCTCTCCATAGCTTGTTGGGGTACTTAGAGCTTACTAATAAGGCCCATAGTGAGAGACCACGTTTCTGTGCCATAAGTCATCACTGGCAACATACACTGGTTGAAAACTTTCGACTTGATTCATAATTTATGCTACGTTATTATTTTTAACATCTGTTAACTCACTCGCCAGTTATACTAGCACTCCAACCTCTTCCATAAAATACAAGTAAATCACTCACATACCCTTTAGCTCCAGAACAAAGGAAATCAGATTCCATTCCCATGGTAAGCACCCACTAACTTACCAACTTCACTCATAATATGATTCACAGTAAAAAGCCTGAACATTTCCCAAGACAGACGCCAATCGCTTGTTGCGTTCAGGCAAGACGCCTGTGGCTATAAAAGTAACGTTTTCCCCTGAAAAAAACTTCTCAAAGAATGAAACATGTATAAAAGTGGAGAGGACGTACTTACAGAGGTCGTAAAACAAGGAGGCGGATACGACAGCTTAGAGGGCATGCTCCGAGGTATCTACGGATGTACTCCGAGGTACAAAGGCTAAATGGTTGAAGCTGGGAGTTGGAGGTTTGAGTTTCGATTCAGATGTTGGTAGAACTGGGCGAAAGTTGGACTCAAATACTTTTTTTATTTGGTTCATCAACAAATGATAATTACAACAAACAAATTAACAATGGTAGAATGTATGTCAATTAGAATATCGTTAATGTACCTTTTTACAATCTCTTATATCTATAATTTTTTTTAAGTAGAAACTATACAATGAATATTGCACGCCCACACATTCTTATACACATCTAATTTTGTGGACTAATAAAGTCATTGTATCGTCGTTTTCAAAAATTCTAGTAATTATCATTTTCGCAAAAAATGACAAAACCGACCTCCATTGTGTGCGAAATTCGAATAGTTCGTTTAAACAATGTTTACATTAGATATTATTACGATACGGACAGCACGGCCGATTTCGATAAAATTTAAATGGGACCTCCTCGGGTGGATATTTGGATCTTTAGAACTAAAATATTTTTTGAATTAGTTTACAATTGTCGAAAGTATCGATAAACATACACAAAAAATTCATACAGACGAACATAGAATTTTTTTATTTTTTTAATTAAATGAATGGCCCACAGACTCCAGTTTCTGTCCCATAGAACTTCACATAGAACTTCCTCCTTTTTGGAAGCCGGTTAATAAACTAAAAATAATAGCAAAACAAGAATAAGGTAATTAAATAAATTGTGCAAAAACTATGAAACCTGCTACGACAGTTTCCATAGTAAAAAGCATATGATATGTAATCAAATTATGTTATCTTATCACATTAAAACTCCTTTAAGCGCTACTTTCAAAGAATAACTGAATCAGGATCGATGTGAAATAAAATGTATCTATCTATCCATGCATGCCCAATGATTGTTTTACCCATGTGTTTAAAACTCACAAAACCCAGATAAAACGATCACTTTATTCCCATTTAATAGTTGATAGAACAACAATAAAGAAAAAGCCTTTTATATACACGGAACTGATTAAATTACAAGTAAATCGATACCCATAAAGGCACGGGTAGGTAAAACCACTCTTTGACTTGAACATCAAACCTGGGCGTTTTTCCATAATTTTGCTTCCCTCCTCCCAAGGGATCTTTTAGGCATTGGACTTATAGTTAGAGTGAACGAACCTTTATGTGAATAACGCTTAAAAGAACCCACCTCTGTAAGGGCGCTTTTATAAAGGTGAAATAGTATCAAGGTAAGATATAACATTGCATTAAGAATAGCTTCATTGTAGGTTTTTGTTTTAAACAACAGATAATGTTGCATATTTCATGATCACAGTTTTACTAAAATTACATCGAAAATTATGTATGATTTTATGAAAGGCGAACGTACGATGTTTGCATAAATATGATGTTACGATAGTCACAATGTGTGTAGCGTTGGCAAATGATGAAAGAACATTTTATTCAATTATTGTTCGCCAACATAATTTGATATCAAATTTTCAGAGCCCGTGAAACTTTAATCTATCTATACCTCAATCCCTTAATTAGTTCAATAATTAGTAATATTAATTTGGTAATTTAATATTTATTTTATACAATGAAACGTCAAAACATGTTGCACAAACAATGTCTCAAATAATATTTGTCTGCACCAAATAATGTTTTGATAGACTAGTTTTACCTGCAAATTTTCTCGCACAGTTTAATACTTTGAAAGTTTGTACAAAAAGTCAAATTGATACATTGCTACCTAAAAGACCAACTAACACATTTTCGGTTTTATAATACACATACTTAGTAAGCATTTAATACTATAGTAGATACTGGATTGGTAAAAATAAAAAAACAGTATCACTTATTGACGTATCGAGCTTAACATTTCAATTAAAAATATGACACTTTGTACTGTAATACATACCTATATAGTACCGCCAACCATAGGTCTCGTCATTTTACAAAAAAAGTACATGAATAATTTGCACAAAATTGAAAAGAAACTAAATAATGAAAACATTTGTTTCAGGAGAGAAAATAAATATTTAAAACAATTGATTTTAACAACAAAATAAATATTAATAACAAGTATTTGTATTGCTATTTCAATTCATGTTCATTTATTTCTTACAAAATATGTTAACAATTTTATTGTGATCTTAAATACTGTACAATAAAGTAGGTAGGTACTACATGTATTTAAAAATATGTCTATGTAGTATATCAGTCTCTGGCAGCCGTATCACAAGCTTTGCTTAGTTTGGGGTCAGAGACCGTGTGTAAGATGTCCCCAAATATTTATTTAAATTTTCGCAGTCAGCATGCAAGAATGTTGCTGTTTTAGGGGATTTTTGTGTGTAAACTAATCCTTATTACCTTTAGCTTAGGAAGCACCCTTGTATAAAATCGAATGAAAAATTAACGAGCACTTTGACGATGATTTTTTTTTCAAAGCCATCGCGAGGGGTACCTTAAGCCCACGTGTTAAGTGTTAAATTATTTATAGACTTGAGGTTATAAAAATTGTACTTTATTGTGGGGTTGGTATTTTTTAAGATTAGTTCTAAAGCTTTATTTTTATCTTTGCAGATAACTTTGGACGGAATTGGCGCTTGATTTTAAGGTGAGTTTGCATTTGGAGTATTAATAAAATTAATATTAGTGATGCTATGGTGATTTAAAAAAAAAGGTTGATAACGCGTTGAAAAATAGATTGGTCAGCAAGTTCATGGCATATTACATAATATTATTATTATTAGTATTATTTGACGCATGTTATAATAATCAGTAGTTATGACTCGTTATGTACGTTATTTAAGAATTGACTTTTTTGTTTAAATGACATTGGAGTTATGGACATGAATTTGAATTTATGACATTTTTCAATATTTTATGACATTTTGTGACATTTTGTAATTTTCTGTCAATTTTATAAGACATACTTACACTAACATAATTTTAAGAGTGACATGCACTATTGCATTAGGCTAAGCCTGTAATGATAGTAGTATTTGTAATAAATAAATAAATAAATAATTTCATTTTACATTCGGAAGTGCAAGCGGCGCATAGTTTTGAACTGCTAAAATTCGGAGTGACGTTGACATATTATTAAATGAATACTGCATAGTAGCTACAAAATTTCTTAAATTTTGAAAATATGTGGGCAAGCTTAAATTAGAATATCCAAGCACAAAGTGAACAGATGATCAAGACCTCAAATTCGTACTCTGTTTTAATTTGATCTTAGTGAAAATTTAGAGACAGCTCATGCCCTTTGCAGTGAATATCCTATAACGGAAACGATGACAATAATGATGAATTACACTAATTAACACAATGACACCAACTCAACTCTATAATACAGAAAAATAAAATAAAATGTTTATCGCTTGGTATTTAAGAACTAATTTATTCAAAATTCTCTTATAAGCAGTAACAAAACCAAAATACAGGCCAAAATTACATCAACATGTTTGTAATATCCATATCGAATAGTAAAGCATCCAGCTCCTGAAGCTACCCTTATAAAGAAACGGGTGTGGTTTAAACTGTAAGCAATTAAACTAAGTTTCAGACTATTTAAAGTGCTTTTGATCAGCCATTTTGAGTCGCTAGCAGCTAGCAGTCAGCTAAAAAGAAAAGTTAAAATGAATTATTGCACTAGTGAATTCTAAATAGGATTTTATATTCTTAACAGCTAGTTATTTTATATTTTTCCGTTATAAAAAGTGGTCTGTCACTCTCCGACCTTTACTTAATCCAACTCAAATCAAGTTAAACCGTTGGCCGGTTGCTGAGTAAAATAATTAAATATCAAGAGATACACGATACATTAAGACTCGCGTGAGCATTAATTACAAATTAATAATGAAACTAAATAATTACTCACAAAATTATGTTGATGCCGCATTGCGAGTTTATAATAGCTAAGAGCTGCTAAAGAACGACCTTCACCCACATGATAACCATATGAGACGTATTTTTTCTAAATTGTTATTTATTTATAAACACGCATATGATAGCTTGATTTGAGAAGCGTTTGTGGCTATTTTTTACTATTTTTAATATATGTCATGAACGATTTTTGAAAGCAAGCCTATGTGATTAATATTGTAATTAAATTATTAATCTTACGATACCAATTTTGACTAGTTAGAAGATCGGTTTCGTACTTATATTGACATATTTGTACATAGTCGATTGTCATGTAGTATGGAAAAAATTAATTTAGCAAACCTATCAAGTTATATTTTTTACATAAGAAACTATTAGTTGGAATAATAAATACTGGCTATCAAAAGCGAAAATGCAAAAAAAATCAATCCCAATTTTTTTTATCGAATTTAATATAGTCATGAAACTTTTCGATGACAAGCTATCATAGGCCTATTTATATACATAAATAACATTTCATAAAAAGTATGTCTTATCTAGTTATCAGATGGGTGTAGGCCGTTTTTCCACGTCTATTCCCCTATTAGCCGTCGTCTAAACTTTTATAGAATTTGAATATCTTTTTATTTTTGTATTTTAATTTTAGGTTAGTAAGGTAGTTCTGGGTACATCTCCTCGACACAAACACTAGCGTCACTTCCGTGGCCAATGTTTAGTAATCTAACAAGTTTAACATTTTTTTTTAAATTTAAATACGAAGATATCAATCGGGATATTAAATGCTACAGATTTTTTTACAAATATTTTTTTTTATCAAAACAAAATAGCCACAAAAGTAACGATGAGAAGAGTGACAAAGAGAAATAGTTCAAATGACTGATGCGTTTCTTCCGTGTAATGTGATTGCTGTGGATATGAACCATTCTTGAATAAGTCAGCTGCTTGAAATATCAATAAGACACGACATATGGTTGATAGACCATGCGCCTAAACATTTGCTGACCGCATGCTATATACCAGAGGTGTTTTACAGCGAACCGTTTAGTAGTTCCCATAGCAAGGCATCCATCGAATCAACCCTTATAAATAAACATGAGGATGAACGTGTCTTTCCCCGTTTCAGCGAACCGATAAAATATGATAAGTATAGTAAAATCGGAGATCTCTTTTGAGCTTGGTTAGCGATAATTCTATGAAGAATGCTCGAGTCAAAATGTTTGGTATAAGAATAGGTTTGGTGATGATATTTGTGCATATTTTTTATGTTTGGGAGAAAATATTACAATATATTTTTGATTTATTCGCTCTCATTGAGAAAGATTTTGTAGGCATATTTTTGCGGGTTTTGATAGCTTTGTTTTGATTTATTTTGTCCTGCCTGATTTCCTAGCGTGGATTTGAATTGAGTTTGTTTCATTTGTCAGTATGTCGATAAATTGTTGAATAAGAATACAATTCTGCTTATTCATTTTTTTAATGTTTCTACATATTTTTTCTTAGCTATTATTTTAATTTTGCACCACTTTGATTTTTGATATCGTTATTTGTTGGTTTATTCAAGACAATAAACAATATGTCTAAAAATCTAGAAACTTTAGACAAATTTAATCAATACAGCAAAAAGAATTAACCCTTTTTTACCAGTGTATCATACACTTGTAATTTTATTTGGCACCCCGAACAGTCCACAGTTAGCTACTCTTGAGTACCTAACTATATAAGACCAGTATAAAGCTACGCAACGCTTTATCAAACAAAACACAAGGAAAGCTAGATTTACAGCGTTAAATGTTAATGAAACAGGACATAGTAGTCGAAAGACTTTATATCAACAAACGTTTCGCCCACGTACGAGTAGGTCCAAAATCCCACGAAACATTAAATAAACTCAAACTACAAACACTACTACTACATAAAAAAACAATTGGATCATCCACAGACCCTTGAAAGTTTAAAGATAATCCAAATGTTCAAGTCCACTGCCAGTTGGCAGCGTGCCCAGCATGCTGGCTGCATTGACACGCTGAATGGCAACGCTTATACGTTGAGCTAAATAAGCACCAGAATTTTGGTCACGCGTCGCGTCCACCAGACCGTCAGAAAGACTTTTGAAAACAAGACCCAATTGCTTTTTATGAAATAGTAGTGTATGTAGTTTTCGTTTATAAAATAGTATAGTATTTAGTTGTAGTAAATAAAGGCACATTTTGCCAGATAAAAAGTATACTAAAACAGAAGTCGGACAGACCACGTACACGATATCAACCGAATTTCATCCTTATGATGCGAAATTGATTTCGGCTGAGCGAGCATCCCTGGAAGTCATCCAACTCGTGCTTTTTCGCCTTTTTACTTCGTGACACTCATTTTTATGACGTACTCTTGGACGAATAAATTATGGACGTGAAACTTTACGAAAGTTTTGAGTCTTCAGATTTTTAAAGGAATAAGAAAACTGAAATTTATCTAAGCTTCTGGATGGTTTGCAGCGATTATGGCTTGTGTTAGAATAAGTCATAGTATTAAATTATTAATTTAAAATTTGTAAGTTAGGACCCACAAGGTGGACGGATGACCTCATTAAGACCGCAGGATCGCGCTGAATGCAAGCCGCTACCAACCGATCTTATTGGAGATCTTTAGGGGAGGCCTATGTCTAACAGAGGACGTCCTATGGCTGAAACGAACGAAGTAAGTTACCGAAATCAAGTAATTTGTTTATAGTATAAGAAACCATTTTGTCATGTTATATTTCTAAATACAAAATACGCTATACTATACTAAAGAAAACACCGTTTTTACTCACGTATAATATCGCGGCCGGGCCGCTGGAACCTCGACCGGTTTTAGAGTAATTAGTACTCCTTCGTCAGGGAATAACTTATAAAATTTATTTAAAAATAGTAACTGTAGGTTGTATGTAACCTCTAAAGTATAATTTATTTAAGAAAACAAAATTATCGGGATCGATTTATTATTTTATTGGCGGAGTAGTCTCGTAACATACATACAAAAAACATACAATCAAATTAAGAACTTCCTTTTTTTGTAATTGGTAGAGAAATGATCTACTATGCTCTGAACAAATAAAATAAAACAACAACAAACAAGCTATCAACGCGCATTTAGCCGGCGAGAAGACCTTGACATTGGTATCCATTGAGTGTGTTTGCACGGCGCACAATGAAAACTTATCTGACATTAGTTTTCAGCTTTCGACAACTCTCAAAAAACTAAAGTAAATTGAGTAAAATAGACATGTTAATAACAACGCTAGAAAATTAATTTTCCGTTAAATAAAAAATGTGACGTGGTAATATTAGGTATTCATAAAATTGAGTAATCCTGGTTGGATTTTGAAATTACGTTAACTTCGCGCTCATACGCATGGCTACACGAAAAATACCTAATTGTGTATTTGGGTGAAATATGTAGCCTGCTCGATAGTCCAGGTTGCTTACAAAAATACTCAAATGGTACGCTAAAATAATATAATTTTCTATATTATTTTAATAAATTTTCGCGAAAAAATGGCAACACCAACTTCCACTGTGTACAGAATTCGAATAGCTTGCACGAATTGATGTGACATACATGTACAAAATTATTGTACAAAAAAAAGCACAGCCGATTTCGATAAATTTAAATGGGATCATCTCGGGTGAACAACTACAGGTACACCCTTTCGAACTAAAAAATGTATTTTAAATCGATTCACGATTGGCGAATATATCGATGAACATACCCAAAAAAAAAGTACATGCAAATGAGCACCTACCTAGCAGATTTCACAATGAATAAAAAGCCTTTCATTCTTTGAAAAAAGAACACAACAAGCTATCAACGCGCGCTTAGCCGGCGAGCAGACCGCATCTTGACATTGGTATTCATTGTGTATCGTCTTTTGCATGGCGCACAATGAAAACTTATCCGATATTAGTTTTCAATTCCCGGCAAGTCTCATCGGGGACGAGAGCGAAGAGTTTAAGGACGTAGATAAACGAACAGATGCGCCAATTATGTACGTTAATCGGTGCAAAATTATTCTACTCTTTGTTTGTTTATGATTTTTCCGTGTTAGTTATATTCTCAAATTGTATTGAAATAGCCCAGATCATCTTTTTGTACTCGTTGTTATTTCAGTCATAAATGTACGAGTATATCTTATAAATCTCCAATAGGAATAATATTCTTCAATGGTTTATTCTGTCTGAGGCAAAAGCGACATCATATAAACGGTAAATATCTGATCTCTGATTTTTAAAGCTATTTTGAACAGTATGTTCTAGTTAGTATGTAGAAGTGGGTATACGTAAAAATGCTGATTTATGTTTCTACTTGTACTATAAGATCTTCTGTAAAATCCCAATTCGCAGAACGGCAGACAAAAATATTATTTACACACAATACAATATAGTTTCATTATTCATCGATATTTTTTTTCGCTATTTTCAATTTATCTTTTTAAGATCAACACAGTTTGTTGAAAACTTTTAGTTAGTTCATTAGCGTCTTAATGTACACAAAGTGGTAAACATCTAATAGCAAGTATAATTTGTTCAAAACTTGTAATTGATATCTCATAAACTGGTGAACCACTTAGCAGTACAAGCCCCATCTTTGTACATTTACTCCAAGACCAAGGACGACAAAACGGGGACGAAGCGAGGTGAACCGGGGTCGGGGGGACGCTGAATTGGGAATTTAGGATAGTGCTGAATCCCTTAGAGCCTTGACGGGATGTGGCTGGGAGTGAATTTTGAACAGTAACCTGTTACCTTGGCCTTTTGTTGCGCGTTTAATCTTAAACTCCGTCTTACATCTTAGTTTACTTTGTGTCCGCAACCTAACCCACATGATTCTATATCGGTTTATTTGTATATAATAAATACAACCCAATTCATTCATCTCCTTTCTACAACAGGACAAGCCGAAAATCGTTTAAATATCGTTTATTTAATCGTTCGTCCTGACATTAGTCGACATACTACCCGCGATTCACTAAACTTCTTCCTTCATAATGCGGACCGCCGTTGCGTTTGAAACCTATGACCCTGTAAATATTTATTTACGATTCAAGACAAAGATTGATATATAAAGTATAAATGTAAAATAAACTTTAAAATATAATTGAAGTTGAAAATATATAAACACATATTCCATTTTATGATAATTCAAGATATTACAATTTACAAATTTTTAAATACTATATGCATAAAATTAAAATATGACTAAAATTGTAACTTAATCATTAGTAACATTAGTAACCGGTGTCGGAGCCTTAAGCGGGTACCACCTATAGCGAATTTTGATCAACTTTTACTATGGGACCAACTCTGAAAACGTAAAAAAACTGCTGTTCCATATACGATTTTTATAGACTTTCGACAAAAATTATAGAAAAGCTGTTTTTTTTTGAGTCTTCAGAGTTGACTCCACAGTAAAAGTTATTCAAAGTTTGCCTTATATGTCACCGCTTAAGGCTCCTACACTGGTAGACAAACACATTGTATATACATAAAAAAAAGTCAACGAGGATATCCGTAGAAGAACCAAAGTAACTGACATACCCCAGCGGATCGGAAAATTTTAATGGCAGTGGACAGGGCACATGTCACGGAGAACTGATGACTGATAGGCTCGAAAAGTTCTCAAGTGAAGTATGACGTCCATACAAGTTGGACGTATGACCTCATCAAGACTGCAGGTTCGCGCTGTCTAATCCAATTATTTTTGCTTGTTGATATAATAATTATCAAAAAGATAAAAGAAAGGAGATAATAACGTAAACAAACGTAGAACGACAGATATACATTACATGTAAACATAATTGTTTTTCTTCCGTTTTATTTTACTAGACACGAGTGTGGTACGAACAGGGGCCCTATTTTCAAATTCGAACGCCTAGTACCGTATACTTATCTTAACGGGTGACTTTTTTTCGAAGGTGAATTGTTTTAGAACTGTCACTGTCAAAATTTCTAGGCGTTTGAATTTCAATAATCATTTTTTGCAAAAAATAGCATGACCGACTTCAATCGTACCTATACAGATTCGCGAATATTTCGCACGGATTGATGTAACATTGTTTACATTGTTTTTTTATTGTTGATTTATCGAAATCAGCTCAGCCGATTTCGATAAAATTTAAATAGAAACAATTTCGAAGTAAAGTCTTTCTAATAAAAAAATACGCTATATAAAAAAACGTGAAAATCATAAATGGAACGTTAATTAAAAATAGCAAAAAAGTAAATACCTATTATTATGACGGATCGTTATCGAACTGTCGCTGTCAAAGTTCCGTATACTTACGTTCCTAGCCGTACGAAAGTCAAAAATAGATCCCCAGAACAACAAAAACAAACAACAACAACAGAACCTGATTTAAAACATTTTTTTCGAAAGAATAGGCTCTTATTATAACAGAATATCTATATTTACCTGTCTCCCACGTGTAGCAACTCTGCCTACATAAAGTAACTTGAATATAAATATCCTCAAGAAAAACTGCAAACCAAAATGTTGTTAGTCTTCGTACTAATAACTTGCCCGTACCGTTTTTACGCTCTAATTAAAAATATAATTATCGTGGAAATGGCGCTTGGAAAATTAACAATGTTTTCGCATGTCGAAGGTGTTTTATACAAAAGCTTTTACAGATTTTTTCCTTTTTCTAGCCTTTGACGTCATTTTAACACAAGCTTGCTGTAATGTTTTCAAGGCATAATTTTTGCTACAAACTTGAGCCTTCGACTATTGCTTTATTTTCAGATATGTTAGTTATACTTTGTAACAAAAATAATATGGTCAATGAATTTTCTATTTTTTTTTTTCAGATAATTAAGGATTTGAATTTTAAGCATTAATTTGATTTAAATTTTAATATTTTGTAAGTATTGAAAAAGAAATACAAAAAAAAATACGGGGTTAAGCTGCATTTTTTAGTTCCATGCATTTTTTCAACAGTCCATGAACATTTGTATGAAAATGGCCTACAATCTAGCGCATTAGTAAGTTAAAATAGCAGTGGGCAGGACATATAGCACGCAGGACTGGTGACCGCTATGTAACGGTCAGCGCAGTGCAAGACATTCACCAAGAAAGTGAGCTTTGATTACCGTAAAACACCTAATGAGAATCAAGATTTTCGTAAGGAAAACATGTTTTTTGGACAAAAACATATTATGAGTTATTTTTGAGCATATTTCCAATGACAAAGGTTTGTTTGATCGAAAAATAATCCGAAATCGCCTCGGTTTTGAGCGAAGATCTTTTTTCTTGAAGAGTTTTTACAACTAGTATTTTTTAAATTAAGTTTAAATAACAATATGGTTGTAAATAAAAAAAACACATATTTTATAAAAAAAAAGTTAAAAAATTCACTTGCTAATTTTTCCGAAAAAACTGACTTCCGAAAAGGAGGAGGTTCTATGTTCGTCTGTATGTTTTTTTTTGTGTCTGTTCATCGATAATTGCGCCAATTGTGAACCGAATCCGAAAAATATTTTTAGTTGAAAAGGGCAAACTCCCGAAGTGGTCTCATTTAAATTTTACAGAAATTGGTTGAGCCGTTTTTGAAAAAAAAACAACAATAATGTAAGCAATTCGAGCTAAATATCCGAATTTTCTACACGATGCACATCGATATTTTTTTAGTTCAAAAGGTAACTCCCGAAAGGATACCATTTCAATTTCATAGAAATCGGCTTGGCCGTTATTGAAAAATCAACAATAATATAAACAATTCTAGTAAAAAATTCGAATTTTGTATACGATGGATGGCGGTTTTGCAATTTTTTACGAAAAATAATTATATGTGAATTGTTATCGTAAATTTCGTGTATTTTTGCCGTCTCATTTTGTTTGCATAGCGTATCTACGCTTAAAATCGCAGGAAAGCGCTGGATGTAAGCCGCTTTCAACAGGTCGTATTGGAGAGCTACTAGAAAGCTCTGTATCCAGGTTGCCAGCCTTAAATTTGTATGACGATTGACATAAACTTCGGAGATTGTTTCTATTCTCTATGATAGCCAACAGAACCAAAAGGCGCAATCAGTGAAGCACTCAACAAAATTTGCCGCCATTATTCTTTAATAAATAAACAAAACATGTCATTGATCATTTGAAATAGTCGGTTATTCACCACGTATGAGCGCTAAATAACGCAACTGCAGGCATAAAATCAAACTGTATCACAAAGTGTCCGGAACGTCATCCGACGTGGCAGGAAGCTTGGTGGATTCGTCAATTTTAGATTCACAGGCAATGCTCGAGAATAGTTTGTTGGAGATTCAACTCTATTTAGTTTACTACAAGAATCGAAATAAAATGGTAAAAAAAAAACCTAACGCACTTGCTTATAAAATAAAACTGAATCACAAATTGTCCGAAACGTCGTCCACCACGGCTGAAAGTTTGGTAAATTTGTCAATTTAAGATGCATCATTTGACACTTCTGGTGTAAACGATAGTTTGTTGGAAATTCATCTATGTGGTGATACTACAAAGCATGAAGTAAAATGGCATATATTTTACTATCAATTAGTTGAGTAGTGGAAAAAAATAATAATAACGCACCTATAAACCATAACATCTAATTCTGCCCAAAACGTTGACCGAAGCGTCAGGAAGATTCGATTAAAATTTTAGAAGCATAGAATAGAAAACGCTTTATTGTTTATTCAATTTACAATAAAACAATAAAAGAGTACAATATAATTACAATAGCGCGACAACTGGCGGCCTTATCGCTTAGAGCGATTTCTTCCAGGCAACCTGAGACCAAGCATAGAAGACTTTTCACGTTTAACATCGCCTGCCTTAGTATTGTATATGCTTAAAATACTGTATGCAGTACTTAACGTGGATATATAAAATGTTAATACGTATAATTTTATACTAGATAGATACTTGTGTGTTTCGACTCGTTACCCGTGGTCCCGTTGGATTGATCCGTTAACGGGTCAACGGGGAATCTTAATTACCCGTGGTCACGTGGCACTAGGGATTGAACGAAATAAAGTTGTACTATTACATTTAAATTGATTGAAAGGTATAATTGGAACAAAAATCATGATAATTATAATGTCAGTCAAACTAATGAAATAATGCGATTAAAATAAATAAGTGCGTTTTTTCCGAACATTTAATGCTGGCTGTCATAAAATGAGTTTAATTTAATATTCATCACTTGCTTGATCAATCCCTAGTGCTACGGGATCACGGGTAATTAAAATTCCCCGTGGACCTGTTAACGGGTCAACCTAACGAGACCACGGGTAACAATTCGTTTTATCACATCTTGCCTGTTGTTAGGTCGAGCTGCGTCCTGTAGGCCAAGCATGCGACCACGAAAAGTACTCTTTTCGACGTGTGAAAAAGTGACAGATGTGTGAAAGTGAGAAGTGACTTTGCCACAACTCTGTCTCGTTCTGAAACGTCGAAACAATTATTGCGTGGCGCGCATCCTAGCCCGGCTGGGGCCTGATCTGATTCTCTATCGACAAAATGTAACGCAGTATTTTTTTCTTTCCGTAAATTTTGTTTGAAGAAATGTTTGATCAATGTAAAATTACGTTAAAATAAATTATAAACCGTTAAACAGTTTAAGTTAAAAAATAAATGTTTTTAAAACGAATTTCTTAAAAAAAGGAGTACGTGAGAGCGCGTTACTTGCTTGTTTTCCAGAAAAACAGTTTAAGTAGAACTGACGTACTTGTTTAATATTTACCTCAGAATTTGACACGCTTACCATCCTACATTGTAAAACAAATTGTTATTTCTAACCCGCGGTGGTTCGCATTTGCGCCGCATTGTAATAAAGCGTGCGATCATAATTTTGCACGAAACGTGTCGTATGAAGCTTATCGTGGCCACAGAATATTTAAGAGCAATTACGTTGCATTTAGCGCTGATAACACACAAACATGATTCTAACTGGCAGCAAGCGTGACACAAGCAATTGCATTTATATTAAATATTAATGGGGATTAGAATTTTAATACACGGGACATTTTCAGTGTACATTTTAGCAAAATGATGCGTTGAAATCTGATTTTAGTATAAAACTGATAGTAATTACAATTATCTATACCAATATTATAAAGAAGAAAGATTTAATATTTGTTTGTTTGCATCGACTAGACTACAAAACTACTGAACAGATTTGAAATGATTTATTGTTGGAAATCTACGCTATCTCCGGTGAACATAGGCTATTATATTTTCAGAAACTTAGGGATTCTTACTATTGTCCTCTTAGCCTATCGTACACGGGCGAAGCCGGGACGGGCAACAAGTTAATTATTAAAGACTTGACTATCCTGACAAACGTTTGTTTTTAGGGTTCCGTACCTCAAAAGGAAAAAACGGAACACTTATAGGATCACTTTGTTGTCCATCTGTCCGTCTGTGTCCGTCTGCCCATATTCAAGACTCTTTATCTCGAGAACGCGTAAAGATATCGAGTTGAAATTTAAACCATATACGTATATATTTATGGTCTCTTGCAGTTGTGTAAAAGGAAAATTTCTCATTTATCGTATAAAAAGTTAGAGCAGTTTATGTCATAAAAAAACCGCATATTTCAAAACAAAACACTCGCAAAAATAAAACCCTACATTGTCTTAGAGTACACATATAGGAATAAATCTGCTAACTGTACATTTTTATTTAAATCACAAAAAATTGGGCCTAGATTTACAAAATATGGGTTCAAAATTCAAAGTGAGTAAATCGTATCATGTAAGGTATCGTTTAAAAGAACTTCATTAGCACATGCTAAAACAGGTTTTAATTATTTTAACATTGTGTGATTTTCGATGTAGAACAGTGAAAAAAAAATTTTTTGTCGATGATTATAGTAAAGAGTTTTTAACAACTTGGGTACTTCCCAATTTTGTGAAATTTTCTGGTTTTGTACGGAACCCTCGGTGTGCGAGCCTGACTCGCACTTGTTCGGTTTATTTTGTAATATAATTTAAAATAAAAAGAAAATTTCGGGGAAGGGCCACCCTTGTCACCTAGATAGATAGATAGATAAACACTTTATTGTTAACACTAAAATACAATTCAGAAAACAAAAATACACAGAGAGGAAAAAAAACAACATAAAATAGTGCAACAAAGGGCGGCCTTATTGCTTATAGCAATCTCTTCCAGGCAACCCTTTCTTCTGGAGAGGAATTAATAAAACAAAAAAAATAGAAAAAGCGGAGTGAGTAGCAAAAGAGAGTTGACAAAAAAAAACTTATTACAAATAATAAATACTTACATAACGAGCTAAAATTCGAATACATTTAGTACCTACATCCTAATACATAAATAACATAATAATAATATAAGATACACTAATACATACAGTTTGATAGTAGTTTAGAGGGATGTCTACTGAAGACGCTGTAGAACTTCTCACTAGAAAAGTGGCTTCTAGCCTAGACAAAAAACAGAAATCGATAGGAGTCTTTCTTGATCTCGCTAAAGCTTTTGATACCGTCTCAGTGGTAATACTAATCAAGAAACTAAAACGAGCCGGAGTCAGGGGTTTGCCATTGAGATGGTTCAAAAGCTATCTTGAGGAAAGAAGCCAATGCACAAAAATTGGCGATAGTAGAAGTTGTACTCTGCCTGTTAGGTTCGGAGTTCCCCAGGGTAGTGTACTAGGTCCAACTTTTTTCATTCTATACGTAAATGACATTCACACAGCGTGCCCTGTGAACTCCGACCTTATTTGTTACGCTGACGATACCGTGGCTTTATTCCACGGAAACACTTGGGAATCGGCGTTTCAGATGGCGGAGGCTGGTATGAGATCTATTAAGGATTGGCTAGACAGTAATCTTCTCACTTTAAATTTAAACAAAACTAAGTATCTATGCTTTCATAAAACCAAGTCCTCTGAGCCAGATCCACAATCCTGCCTAAGAATACATTCTGCATGTAGCATGTGTCAATGTAACTGCAATTCTATACAACGGTCTCCCACTATTACATACCTTGGAGTAGTAATTGACGAACAGTTTTCCTATAAGGCGCACATATCAAACTTGGCCAAAAAAGTACGCAAACTTACCCATGTCTTTGGAGCATTGCGTAGTGCAGCCAATGAAAGAGTTCTGCGTTTGGTTTATACGGCTCTTTGCGAATCGGTCCTTTGTTACTGCATTACTATATGGGGTGGAGCTGGAACCTCGTCCATCATTGAACTAGAGAGAGCCCAGCGTGCAGTTCTTAAGACAATGCTCAAATTGCCCTACCGACACCCAACAAGCAATCTATATGGTTTGGCAGATCTTTTAACAGTCCGCCAATTATACGTACAACGAGTAACATTAACAGCTCATAAAAAAACTGCCCCGCAAATCATCAGCTCCCAGAAGAGGAGACCACCCCGGGAAAAAGAGCCACATACTAATACCACCTTTGCACAGCGACTTCCTGAGTTCAGGTATCCTTATTTATACAATAAAATGGACAAAAAACTGAAATTACGAAATAAAACAACTAGGGATTGTAAAATAGCTTTAACAAATTACCTAAAAACCCTCTCTTATAATGAAACGGAAGACTTACTTAGAATAATTAGCTAAATAGGCGTTCATGGTATCACCGTCTGTCGTGCACACACACACACACACACACACTCTCTCACACACACACACACACACTCACACACACACACACACACTACAGCTATAAAGTATGCAGTCACTTCTACTAACACAATGAGCCGCACCATAAATTCATCTATAGCAAGCATAACTATTATTGGGCCTGCGACACAGGTTTTTACCTAGTGCAGGACCCGCAATTCAACCAGTTGAACCTTGTTGCTGTAATAAATAACTCTCGCAGTGATCTCCCATCTGATAACTCAATTTTTCAGAATTATAAAGATACCTACTTAATTTTATTTCTTATATAAGTTAATTAAATCCTTGTTTCTTTTGTATGATTTATGTTTAGCAGTAAGGTTAAACGTAATGCTATAATTATTGAAAATAAATTATTATTAAATTATTATTATTATTATTATTGATATAAATAAAAAATTACATAGCAATAAATTAGAGCAAAATTAACAACAGAACTACTGCGATGGCACCTGTGAAAGGTAAAGCATTTTAACGCTTTCCTTAAAAACATCAAGAGATGGAGCTTTGCGTATTGGAACAGGCAAAGCATTCCACAATTGGACAGCTTGAAAAGCAAACGACTTGCCATCGAATGTTTCAGTGCGCGCAGAGGGAGACATAAGAGTGAGGTTATCTCGAGACCTAAGAGGAATAGAATGAGAGGAATGCCAATAACAAAAGCAATCTTTTAAGTAGCGTGGGGTAGCAGGATTAAATAAAATGTTATAAGTAAAAAAAGAATGTGAGCATTCCGTCGAAGGCGAATAGGCAACCACTTGAGCTTATTGCGGAACTGAGACACGTGGTCATATTTGCGTAAGCCGTATATAAATATTATGCAATAGTTTTGAAGCCGCTCAAGTTTATCTAACTGGTCCTCGGTAAGATTGAGAAAGCAGGCGTCAGCGTAGTCAAGGATAGGAAGGAGAAGTGATTGTGCGAGCGCAACTTTGGTAGCAGTAGGTAAAAAATTCCGAAGTCGTCTTAAGGAGCCACCAGACGCAAAAAGCTTGCAACTGATGGTCTTCAAGTGTACGTCCCAGCTTAAAGTGCGGTCAAACATGACACCAAGATTTTTCACAGAGTGGCTGTAAGGTATTACGGTTCCATTAAAAATAACATTTGGAAGATTAGCCCAATCAATTCTGGATACCATATAAGAACTGCCTATTATTATTGCTTGGGACTTAGCAGGGTTTACTTGTAAACCAAATGATTTGCTCCAATCGATGATTTTGTGTAGATCAGTATTAACAGTGGAAATGGCAGTGTTCAAATTATCGAGTCGAGCTTGAGAATAAATTTGGAGATCATCTGCATAGAGGTGGTAGGAAGAAGTTAGGCACTTTGAGATAGAGTTAATGAATATTGCAAAAAGAAGAGGAGATAAAACGCCGCCTTGTGGTACACCGGCTGTGGTATTACACCAAGAAGAAACTGTGTCTTCGAGGCTAATATGTTGCCGGCGACCATACAAGTAACTTTGAAGCCAGTCGATCGCCGACGGAGATATGTTAGAGGAACGTAGCAAGGCTAGTAGTATGTCGTGGTCGACGGTATTGAAAGCATTACTGAAGTCTAACAGTGTTAGAACAGTAAGCTTACCGCCATCCATACCCAAGCGGATATCGTCGGTGATTTTAATAAGAGCAGACACAGTGCTATGCCCAGGACGGAAACCAGATTGGAGAGGATTGAGGAGATCATTTTTGATAAGGAAATTGTTCAATTGCTTGTGAACAAGGCGCTCCAGAACTTTGGACAAAAAAGGAAGGATCGAAATAGGACGATATTCGGAGAATGATTTAGGGTTGTGTTTCTTAGGTAACGGTATAATTTGCGCGTCTTTCCATGATGTAGGGAAAGTACCACTGGAGGTGGAATTATTGAAAATGACACATAGGATGGGAAGGACGATGTCCAGGATAGGCAAAAGCATGTTCCGACTTATCTTATCGCCGCCCACAGCATTGGAGGAAATCGACATAATGCTATTCTTAACATCACGTTCGGTGAATCGACAGAAAAAGAAAGGAGAAAAGTCGGGAGTTGGAATGGAAGAAAGATAATTCACAGTTGAGATTTTATCCGCATCAGTCATAACAGAAGCGGAAGTAAAGTGTTGATTTAGAGCATTGATATCAATGTTGTTAGGAGAAGCATTTACACGTGACTTGCCAATTCCCAATGACTTAAGAAACTTCCAGACTCTAGCTGGATTTTCATCTTCAACAGAAGCATGAACGTGGCGATGCAGTGCATCCCTACACACCCTATTGCAGTGATTACGGGCCTGAACATACTTGGAATGATTGATGTCAGTGGGACTCATTTTAAATCTTGTCTTGGCTACAGCTTTCTTGTGCATTAAAATTTTTATGTCCTCAGTGAGCCATGGTGCTGGAAGTTGTTTAATTTTGATAGTTCTTAAGGGAGCATGGACGTCATATAGCTGCGTTATAAGGTCGTTGAACAAGACAACTTGCTTATCCACTGATTTAGCTTCAATGACGGGACTCCAATCGATTTTTTGCGCATCTTCGCGGAGAGCTTCACAATTTATGCCACCAAAATTGCGCTGCACGAGAATTTTAGGCTTAGACTTTGGAGGACGAATTTTATAGGAGAGAAATACCAAATCGTGGTACGAAAAATTGTCGGCAGCGTATTGCCCATGTTTCGCCACATTGTTTGGTGAAGATACTCTGATAAGGTCGAGAAGAGACGGGGAGCAGTTAGGAAAGTAGTGTGTAGCATTAAGAGGGAGAATGTGCAAGTTGCAAGAATTTACTATTGATTCAATAGACAAAGATCGATGATCTTTCTTAAGGAGGCAAGTGTTGAAATCACCCATGATTATGGAGTGATTATAAGAAGGAATATGAGTGTGTAATATTTTTTCGAAGGAAGAAAAGTAATTTATGGATTTAGAAGGACAATAATAAACTCCGAGAAGTATTTTAGACAGAGAGAGTTGAACCTCAACGAAGAGATGCTCGCCGGCATTCTCAGGGGGTGGTTGTGGCGATTGATTCAAAACAGTGAAAGGGATATTCGATTTTAAGTAAATAGCCACACCACCGCCGCCGCGGGCTGTACGATCATTTCGTATGAGGACAAATCCCGGGAGAGAATAGGACGTTGAAGGAAGAGAAGGCCGAAGCCAGGTCTCGGAAACTAATACTGCATGAATGTTTTTGTGATCCAGAGATGCCAGCATTTCTGGATAGCATGACGGAATGCTCTGCGCATTAATGTGGATGACGTTAAAATTCTTAGGCACATCGCTGAAACTACATTCCAGAAAGTCCGTTAGCGGAAGTAAACTATTGAAGCTGTCGTCAGAGTTAAACGAGGAATTTGAAGAAGCTGAAATGAATTCATCATCACTGTTGCCTTTTCGTGTGCTCCTCTGAGTCTTCTTCGGGAGCACAACTTGAGGCTTGTCATTCATCGGAGCAGCCGGGGTCCCAATCATGTTTAGCTCACCGAGGCAGCTGACACGATGCCGTTTGCCATCCGGGTCCAAAACAAAGACATATCCGTGCCGCGTCCAGCACTTAGTCACTCCAAAGCGCTGTCGCGCCGACATAAACGTATCGTGTCTGCATTTGGTCAAAAATTCGGACAGCGTTATTCCAGACCCCTTGAGAGAAGTTTTTGAAGACCATAGCCTTTGCCGTAGCGTCAAATCACATACCTTCACCAATATTGGCCTAGGTTTGTCGGTGCTAGAAGGGCGGCCCATGCGATGACAGCGCTTGATGTCTGATGTACTGAATTGTGGTATCTTCAGATTCTGATTAACAATCTTCACCACACAGGTCGCCGTATTCTCGTCTGTTACCTCAGGCACCCCATGAATCAGCAAGATTTTACGTCGGGCTCTCATCTCTAAGTTGTCTGTCGCCCGTGAAACCAAAGTAATTTGATCTTGAAGAGACTTCATGGCCTGCAAGATATATGACCGAAATGAAGAAAAATCTTCAAGTGCAGAAGTATTTTTACCCGCTGAAGGAGATTTCTGCAGATCTGCCTGGAAGGCTTCCATTCTGTTCAAAAACATGGCTTGAAGCTTGTCCTGTGTCTCCTGTATGGCTTCCATTTGTGTAAATAAAAATGTGCTGAGATAAAACAAAAAAAAACCTCAAACAAGTTACTTTGTAAATAATCTGTGATTTTAATGGAAATTAACACTCCCGGTCAGGTATATTATGGAATTATTTAATTATACATTAAATATAAGCTTTAGATTGTTTTATTTTAATTTTTAAAAATAATTTACTACAGAGAGATGTGTACAGGGTGACTACCCACACCTTTTTTTTGTCACCTATGGGTATACAAAATAGACTTGGAACTATTTTCATACCTAATACACAAAAAAATAATCCAAAAAAATCGGTCAACCCGTTTTAGAGGACTCAAGATTAATTTAACGTCAGCAGTACCATAAAACACAATACTACTTTACATGGTAAAACTACATACACTACTACTACATAACAAGCAATAGGATCATACACAGACCCTTGAAGGTCTAAAGATAATCCAAATGCTCAAGCCCACTGCCAGTTGGCAGCGTGCCCTATCGCAGTACCATTGATGGTACAACTCACATGTGTAACATTTTGCTGATTTATTTGTAAGTTCATATAGGCCCGGTGGCTAGCCCTGGTGTCAGAGTATTTTAGGCCACCTAAAATACTCTCACATGGTTAAACGGTTAAAACAACCGGGCCCTAGAATATAACGTGTCTTTCTATCCACGGTAGCGCTCAGCTGTAAATGCCACCCGCGGTCACCCATCCGAAGACTGACCATGTGACCGTGCTGAACGATGCTTAACTTTAATTATCGTTAACGAACACCTAGTCAAACTACGCTGTGAGCGCTATATTTATTTATTGCATAACATGGGTAGTACTTACAGGACGGTATATAACAATAAAATTTAAATTCCACCATATTCAGGTTGTTGGCATGTAATATTGTAATATTAGTTACCAAACAGTCAGTTATACCTATGGTAAAATAAGCTGAAATGCTAATTTTTGTTTAAAATTAATATTCTACTAGGTGACCTGGAAAACGTCGCCATACAAATTAAATTAAAAACAAAGAATTTGGGCAGAGCCTAGAGTTTCATACTAATATTACAAACACGAAAGTTTGTGAGGATGGATGGCTGGATGTATGGATGTTCGTTGCTCTTTCACGCAAAAACTACTGAACGGATTGAGATGAACACATAGGCTATAAATTATAATGATATTGCGTCAAAAATCAAAATAATCACGCGGGCGAAGCCGCGGGTAAAAACTAGTAAAAAATAAATTTTGACCTATTTTACTGTCAAACCTATTAATTACAGGGTTATCTCTAATCAATTAGCATCCTTCTAGGGGCTTATTCTGTACATCAAAACTAACAACTTTTGTTCTACGACGTTCGTCAAAACTCAAAAAAAAATTGTTGTTCCATAGAAAAATTTAGTTCACCCGCGATAAATGTATGGAACAGCTGATTTTTTTTGTGTGTTGAGTGATTAGAAATAACCCTGTATAAACAAAAAAATCAGTCAAGCAGTTTCAGAGGACTTTGGTAACAAACACTGTGTCTGAATCCGAAAAATTTGGTTGATTATGTTTTATTCAGGAGCCATTTTATGCTGGACAAGAATTTTTAAGCCAATTTATTCAGCGTTAAAACTGAAGTTTAATAAAAAGAAGTAGTTGCCGGTGTTCCGATCTTTTGCTCGTTCATTAATAAACCCGCTTAAACAAAGCAGTTTAACCAGCCAAGTTCAGTACTAACAGATTAGAGTCAATCAGATGAGCAACATGGGTCAATTCTTTTGGATAAGTTTATAGGTAAATAAGGCTGGACAAAGTTTTAATAGAACATAACTTTGTTTTTATTTTTTTTTGAAGTGATAACTTCTATATGGGCGTTTTGCACTTTTGGGATGGGTGAAAATGTTAAACTCGAAATGCTGCTCGAAAATATGTAAGATTGAGGGAGAGTAGATCGCCAATATCCCGTTTCGTTTGCGAAGTTCACCGTAAAAATTTTGTACTTTATTAATTTAAAAGTGAAGTGTGATATATTAAAACATTCCTGATGGTTCTGCCGTTTGAGTGATGTAGGTAGGTAATAATCGTAGTGTAGTGTAAGTGATACAAAAATACAACGATATTTACACCAGCGATTACATACGTATAAACTGGTAAGTAGGTAGTATCTGTGTACTTAGGGATTAATATTTCGCATTTATTTCTCTTAAACCTTTATACAAGGTTATTTTTAATCAATTAGCATCATTTTAGGGGCTTATTCTGTACATCAAAACAAACAACTTTTGGTCAACGACTTTTCTCAAATCTATTAAATAAAATATTACAAGTTAACATCAGATCAGTCTGCACCTACAACATTATATGATGGTTTGTTTAGCCTATGCTTTCACGTAGTTTTAAATATTAATTTGCTCAATGCAATAATTTTTTTTTTGTTTCTATCACAACAATTGCATTTCGCTAGCTTGGATCATAATAGCCTGTCCATTTTCCGATATGGAGGATCTTGTATTCAACAGTGGATATGATTTAATATATATACCTACAATAATATACCTATTTCTCATAACCAGAGATTTAGTACTGTACTGTACTGTATCAGCCTTTTTAATAGTCCACTGCAGGACGTAGGCCTACCCATGAAAGGTGCTTGGGCCATATCCACCACGCTGGCCCAGTGCGGGTTGGTGAATTCACATACGCCATCAAATTTCTTCTACGGACGCATGCAGGTTGCCTCACGATGTTTTCCATCACCGAAAAGCCAGTGGTGTTAAATTCCGTACATAAATTCCAAAGAACTCATTGGTACGGGTTCGGGATTTGAACCCACGACCTCAAGATTGTAAGGCGGGTGTCACTACCTCTAGGCCACCACGGCCCATTAGATTGAGATTTAGTAAGAAGCAATAATAAATAAATACAGAGCCACTAAAAGAGGACGATTAGAATTAACCAAAGCTATATTTTGTGAAGTTTTCTCTCTGTATTATTTTGTGCCGTAGACCGCCTCAAGTCTAGCAACCTAATTATTTTAGTGAAACTAATAAGCGATCGTGAAAGTTTAAGTAGTTTTTAAACTTAATTATTTGTTGCAGGTACTGTTTTCACAGTTTCAGTCTTTTTGCTTTAAAGTTTTTATTGTACTTTAATAGCTTCACGTCAGTTGAAGAGTAATTTGCTTGTTGGCAAATGGATTTTTAAACGAATTGAGTATTTTCGAATTATCGAAAATAATGTGCAAAGTTTAATGATGCTGTCTGATACATGTTAAGATGTTTTTGATTTTGATTATTTCAACGGGATATTTTGTATCTGGTTACGGGATCTTGAAACGTAATTATTATTTGAAATAATAAGTTGTCAAGTGCGTGTCGAGATACGCGTTTGATAGGCTTCCGTAGAGGTGTATTGACATCAGTTAGCTTAATCATCATCATAATCATTGGATTATGATGATGATCATAAGCCAATTGTCGTGATCTCATCAGGTGTTTCACTACTAGAAAAATATATATTATTGTAGACCACTAAGTTATGTGCAGTTTAAAAAATGTTTATGATACCCCACATTAATATTTATAATTTTATTCAACAATATCGGTGAGGTAGAAAAAAAAAATTTCAACTCCACTTTTTATGTATGGGAGCAACCCCAAAGCAGTGTTTATTTAAAATAATTTTGTTTTTTTTAAGTACATATTTAAAATTAAAAAAAAATACCTACTAACATTATCACAATATCAATTTCAGACAATATGCTTCATAAATGTAGAAACTTGAAATTGGATTGCACAATAAAGTTTTCAGAACCCTAAAATACACGAATTTTGCAATATACGTCTCAAAAATACTACAATTTTCAATTGGCGAGCAATAGCGTGCAAACGGTACGTTATTTAAGATTCATGTGCAGTTTCTAGGTAATATTTCAAGTAACTCGTCAGAAAAAAGTTTTAACTTTTTAAGGTTTTAACTATCATCAGAAGTTCATGGATGTAAGGGAAAAAATCCTTGTGGAAGTTACTTATAAGTTTTCATTTTTTAAGGTTTTAAAAATTATTAGAAGAATAAAGCAGTACCGAAAAGTTTAAATTTATTAGAGTTTGGAATTTGAAATGACACTGGGTTATTACGGAAAATAGTAAAAAATAAACTTGATTTATAACTGGATAACATAGAACAAGATAATATTTATTTCATAAATTTTGTGAAATCTCACTGAAGAAAGATATCTGTACATTTCACAAAAAAATCACTCAACTGAGAAACACAGGGTAATCTTAAGTATATAGGTAATTATTTTATTATACAATGTAGCCAGGCTATAAATCTCGGTAAGCGCAGAGAAATGTTGAAGTTCAAACAATTTGTTGTTTTTAAACTTTCGCGATTTGAACACATTAGTATTATATACTACGGGACTAATTGCGCACTAAAATTACGAGATAAATAAATACCTCCATCGACCGTGACCACGCTCGATGCAACTCGGCCGAAACGTCGGGATGAGTAGGTATTTATTTATCTCGTAATTTTAGTGCGCGATTAGTCCCGTAGTATATAATAATAATGTGTTTAAATCGCGAAAGTGTAAAAACAACAGCTCTCAATTTACCTTGCACAATAAAGATTTGCGGTATTTAAAAATAAAATCATCAAAAATACATTGTTTCACTTAGTAACGTTTAAATAATCAGCTTTCACGCTGCGCTGCTCACGTCCGTTTCGATGTTTTTCCGCAGCATAACGTGTGTCCAAACATAAATCTCTTGCAAATCCAACAACTTACCAACGCAGTCGAACAAGGGAGCCAGCATCGCATTTTAACTTCAAATAACTCGAGCAGCTTAACAATTCTCTTAGTTCCATCAGCCGCCCAACTGTAGCAATAAATTTGTTGGTGGTACTACGGTTTCGGTAACTGACTGCAACATGAATAACTGGAAATTGGACGGTTGGAATTATGGAATGTCAGGATTATTTCGCTGTAACAGTTAATCTACAAGTGCTGCAGGAATTTGGGTCTAGTTACTATTTGAAACTGTATTGCTAGTTAGTTCCCATCTCTCTCTCTTTAATTCTCTCTTCCACTTCTACATTTATTTTTCAAACAAAATCTCGGAAAATACACATTAACTACTATTTACAAATTAAACTACATTATGTACAATATAATTATAAAGAAATAAGATATATAGAAATACATAAAAAATCATATTTAGTGGAATCAGCCCCACCAGTGGGTCGCTATGGTGGGGCAGAGTGGAAGCACTCGTTTGAGGTACGGAACCCTAAAAAAATATAGCGTTTTGCATAGGTAAATAATCTGTTAATTTTAGTCACATCTGCTTTGTCTAAGTGCTCAACTATGAAATTTGGCGAAAAGCATTGTCTTCGAGTACACATATAGGATTAAATCTGAAAACTGAACATTTTTATTTAATTCACAAAAAAATAGGCCTCAAAATTCACAAAATATGGGTTCGAAATTCAAAGTAAATCGTATCATGTAAGGTATCATATAAAAGAACTTCATTAACACATTCTAAAACAGGTTTTTAATTATTTTAACAATGTGTAATTTTCGATGTATGACGAGAAAAGTGAAAAAAAAATATTTGTTGGTGGTTATAGTATAGTGATTTTAACAACTTACTTCCCAATTTTGTAAAATTTTCTGGATTTGTACGGAACCCTCGATGTGCAACACTGACTCGCACGGTTTTTTTTTAAATTAGACTGCCAATTTTTGTACACATTTTGCTCTATTCTAATCGTTTATTGTAATCGCATTTGCAATAAATATGTATGAAAGTGTTATGATGTTTATTTTAAGTGCTTTCCACACTAGATTTTTATCTCAAAGAGTTATCTTTGTGATAAGCATTTCAAAAATCTGAAGCGAACGCAGGATTTGAACCATGCCCCTTCGGATCACTAGCCCGACGCTCTAACCACTGAGCTAGCTCGCCTCCTACGCAAGCTTCAAATTTCTGAAGTGCTTACATTTCCCAACTTATAGCGTTGGTGGCGCCACCTGTGATACCCGTATTAGACAGGTTATCACTCAACTAGAAGTTATTAGAACTTCTAAAGATTGACGAGAGATGACGCACTGCTAAATCAATGTTATGATGTTTATTTTAAGTGCTTTTCACACTAGATTTTTATCTCAAAGAGTTATCTTTGTGATAAGTATTTCAAAAATCTGAAGCGAACGCAGGATTTGAACCATGCCCCTTCGGATCACTAGCCCGACGCTCTAACCACTGAGCTAGCTCGCCTCCTACGCAAGCTTCAAATTTCTGAAGTGCTTACATTTCCCAACTTATAGCGTTGGTGGCGCCACCTGTGATACCCGTATTAGACAGGTTATCACTCAACTAGAAGTTATTAGAACTTCTAAAGATTAACGAGAGATGACGCACTGCTAAATCAATGTTATGATGTTTATTTTAAGTGCTTTCCACACTAGATTTTTATCTCAAAGAGTTATCTTTCTGATAAGCATTTCAAAAATCTGAAGCGAACGCAGGATTTGAACCATGCCCCTTCGGATCACTAGCCCGACGCTCTAACCACTGAGCTAGCTCGCCTCCTACGCAAGGATCAAATTTCTGAAGTGCTTACATTTCCCAACTTATAGCGTTGGTGGCGCCACCTGTGATACTCGTATTAGACAGGTTATCACTCAACTAGAAGTTATTAGAACTTCTAAAGATTGACGAGAGATGACGCACTGCTAAATCAATGTTATGATGTTTATTTTAAGTGCTTTTCACACTAGATTTTTATCTCAAAGAGTTATCTTTGTGATAAGCATTTCAAAAATCTGAAGCGAACGCAGGATTTGAACCATGCCCCTTCGGATCACTAGCCCGACGCTCTAACCACTGAGCTAGCTCGCCTCCTACGCAAGCTTCAAATTTCTGAAGTGCTTACATTTCCCAACTTATAGCGTTGGTGGCGCCACCTGTGATACCCGTATTAGACAGGTTATCACTCAACTAGAAGTTATTAGAACTTCTAAAGATTGACGAGAGATGACGCACTGCTAAATCAATGTTATTATGTTTATTTTAAGTGCTTTCCACACTAGATTTTTATCTCAAAGAGTTATCTTTGTGATAAGCATTTCAAAAATCTGAAGCGAACGCAGGATTTGAACCATGCCCCTTCGGATCACTAGCCCGACGCTCTAACCACTGAGCTAGCTCGCCTCCTACGCAAGCTTCAAATTTCTGAAGTGCTTACATTTCCCAACTTATAGCGTTGGTGGCGCCACCTGTGATACCCGTATTAGACAGGTTATCACTCAACTAGAAGTTATTAGAACTTCTAAAGATTGACGAGAGATGACGCACTGCTAAATCAATGTTATGATGTTTATTTTAAGTGCTTTCCACACTAGATTTTTATCTCAAAGAGTTATCTTTGTGATAAGCATTTCAAAAATCTGAAGCGCCACCAACGCTATAAGTTGGGAAATGTAAGCACTTCAGAAATTTGAAGCTTGCGTAGGAGGCGAGCTAGCTCAGTGGTTAGAGCGTCGGGCTAGTGATCCGAAGGGGCATGGTTCAAATCCTGCGTTCGCTTCAGATTTTTGAAATGCTTATCACAAAGATAACTCTTTGAGATAAAAATCTAGTGTGGAAAGCACTTAAAATAAACATCATAACATTGATTTAGCAGTGCGTCATCTCTCGTCAATCTTTAGAAGTTCTAATAACTTCTAGTTGAGTGATAACCTGTCTAATACGGGTATAACAGGTGGCGCCACCAACGCTATAAGTTGGGAAATGTAAGCACTTCAGAAATTTGAAGCTTGCGTAGGAGGCGAGCTAGCTCAGTGGTTAGAGCGTCGGGCTAGTGATCCGAAGGGGCATGGTTCAAATCCTGCGTTCGCTTCAGATTTTTGAAATGCTTATCACAAAGATGTATGAAAGTTTTATTATCTTCTGGATTTTTTCCAAGTATTTCAAGTACTTCAATAGGTTTTTCAAGTTTCCAAGTATTTCAATAGGCCCAGTTATGAAGGCGCCATCGCAAATTTAATAGCAACGTAAAAAGTATTCTCTCTATCGAATGCTTAAAGTGAAAAAGAAACAGAAATATGCTAACTAGCTATTATAATTACGATGGCGGCGCCTTTGTAATTGGGCCTAGAGTGTCAAAGAATCGAGTTATATCCACAAAACAACGTTTTTTATTGCTAATAAGTCTGCTTTTGAATGGTCAAAAGCAGACTTATTAGCAATAAAAAACGTGTAAGATTATGGAATCTTGCATGGTCCTTACCATCAGAAGCACCAATGCATCTACCGAGTCTTATCCCTCTTATTTTTGTGTAGTCGGAACATTATGTTCATTTTTTAAATTCATCTTCTATCATTTTTTGTATCTTAATTTACTCTCAGCCATAATTTACTTTTGTAATTTAATTTATTATACCCCAGTTTTTTTATTATATACTTGCTGACCCGGCAAACTTTTTTTCACGCAATATCTTTATAAATTAAACCCTATGTGTTATTCTGATGTATAAAGATACTATTGCAAAGTTTCATCTCAATCTATTCAGTAGTTTTTGCGTGAAACAGAAATAAACATCCTTACATACACACTTTCGCGTTTATAATATTAGTAGGATTTCACACACACACTACACACTATATACGCTGACCTTGAAAAGATCAAGATTATTTCGATAAGTTAAGAAAGTCTCTCGTCGAAACGTCACCAGTGCCTCCAAAACCATAGTTCTATTCAGAAAAAATGCCAAGTTGATGATTCTATTCTATTCCACACATAGTCTACTTTACTGCAAACTTGTATCGAATTGCACCCCACCTAGACCCTGAGCTCTTTTAAAATACTACCACGTTCATACCGGCAACCGGCAACGTACACGCGGGACGAGACCGTACCAAGGTGAAATGGAACGAGTAACCGGGGTGAAATGAAACTATTTCGCGACCCGCTTCTTAACCGCACCGTAAAGTCGTGAGACGACCCCTCAGGGGCAGCCTTCTTGCGTTCCAATTTTTAGGAGAGTTTTGAGGTGATCCAAGGAAAGGTTGGAATGGGATTAGCATATTGCCGATTGGGTAGAAGTTGGATGATATTTTGGAAGTTTGATGGAAGTTGTGTTGCGGTTTAGTATTACTACATCATCATCATCATGCTTATCATTTATACCGCACGGTTCTCTAAAAATCGACTATTTAATAAGAGTTTCCAAAAGGTGTGATAATGTTGAAACTAGGAAGGTACATTTTGGTTAATCATCTATATATATAAAAATGAAACCCGTTTTCCGTTGTCATGACATAACATGAAAACGGCTTGACCGATTTGGCTTATTTTTTTTTGTAGTTTTCTAATACTCTGTACAAGGTTCTTACGGAAAGCGAAACGAAGTTGGCCGGGTCCGCTAGTTATCAATAAATTTTGATACTCTTTTTATATTTTGTATCACACATTTTGATGCGACTTCATGAACTTATATTCCTAAAGTGTTTTACAAATTCGGGCTTGGTCCCAGAGCAAAAATTATTCATAATTATATGCGTATGGTCAAAGCAGATATAAGAATACTATGTATAGTGCAACTATTCTTCTAATTCATATTGCAAGTGTTTTAATGGAATGTGCCTGGAATCAAGGACTGCGTCGTCAACTATTTGAAAATAATCATGTTATCTGGCAAGTAAGAGGCTGTAATAGCTTGTTAACTACACCTGATTCAAAGGATTCCAGACTTGTACAACGCATACCGTCCAGTTCTTGCAGGACGCAATCAACTGCTAATATAAAAACTATTGTTAATTATGTGTACAATCATAATGGTGTCATGTCATAAAATTCTTGATATGATATGTAGATGTTATAGTATACCTCACAAAGATAGCGCTTAAGAATTAGAGTGTACAAATACTTTTTGTTCAATCTTTTGTTGATATACCTAAACTTTGCTTACTCATTAACACACTACAGGGCAAAGTTCATAATTCGAACTTTGCCTACAACGAACAAACAAATCTCTTTTGAATAATTTACACTAAATCTTAAGTTATTGTGGTTAAAAAACTACAGCCGTTAAAAACCCAAATAAGCAATATCATAAAGAAAGCTTCCTTTGTAATTAAGTTCCAAGAGAGACGTTAAAATTTCACGGACCTCATCAAAAAAGATGAAAACATCGGACTCACTGTTAATATTTTAATTAAAAGCTCAGTGTGATGGAAACGAACTTAGCAGATTTTACCACTAAATTATGTAATTTTAATCTTATTACCCGACTGTGTGAAAAACAGGCTATACGTCTTCGAGCAAATATCTACAGAGCCACAGTCCCTTTGCGAAAGTAGTGAAAAAATGTCCGAGCGCCATCATACATACCGACTTAGATATTTACATTAAATAATTCACAATGACCCATTTTCTCCAAACTCGATGTTATGTCACCTAATTAGTGCTTGTAACCGAGCACTTTGGCATCGCGAGGCGTTGTAGTCAGCTTGCAATCGCCTTACGACTAACTAAAAAGCCTACCCACTACGTAGCTTGGGTAGAGTTTTGTCTCGGATACTGTTTTTAGGGTTCCGTACCTCAAAAAGAAAAAACGGAACCCTTAAAGGATCACTTTGTTGTCCGTCTGTCCGTCTGTGTGTATGTCAAGACTCTTTATCTCAGGAACGCGTAAAGATATCAAGTTGAAATTTAAACTGTACACGTATATCTATGATCTCTTACAGTTGTGTAAATCAAAAACTTCTCAATTATCATATAAAGAAGTTAGAGCCGTTTATGTCGTAAAAAACCGCATATTTTGACACTCACAAAAATCAAAACCTATAGGGTACTTCTCGTTGACATAGAACTATGAAATTTGGCGAAAAACATTACCTTAGAGTACACATATAGGAATAAATCTGAAAACTGAACATTTTTATTTAAATCACAAAAAATAGGGCTTCAAAATTCACAAAATATGGGTTTTAAATTCAAAGTGAGTAAATCGTATCATGTAAGGTATCATATGAAAGAGCTTCATTAGCACATGCTACAACAGGTTTTTATTATTTTAACAATTTTTGATTAATGACTAGAACAATAAAAAAAAAACTTTTGTCGATGATGATGATGAGTATAGAGATTTTAACAACAACTTCCCAATTTTCTGAAATTTTCTGGATTTGTACGGAACCCTGGGTGTGCGAGCCTGACTTGCACTTGTCCGGTTTTTGCACAATTGTGACTCTATAGATACTTGCTCGAAGCTATAAGTAGGTATTTTTTTTTAAACTTATTTAAATACGCACTCGTAGGTAAAGTTTTTAATGAGACATCCATTAATCTAGCCTAATGATCACGCTAGCATGATGAATATGACTTAATCGCCTTTCCATGGTAAGCTTATGCTTAGTAGTGAACTGTAAAATGACTAGATAAGATAAGATATATTTATTGGCCGTATAACTACATACTTTACACTGGGCAAGTCAAATTTACAATTATAACACAATGCATACGATACAAAAATAATAATAAAAATTAAAACAAAAATTAATACATTAACAATAACAATTAGGTAGACACAATTATTTTAAAAATTATCAAAATTTAAATTTGTTAAGTAATACTAGGGCTTAAAAATACTAATATACATATATGTCACGCAATTATTAATAGAATATGAGAAAGTCGAATTATATTAATGAGATTATTGTTCTTCCTCATCATACAAGAATGAAGATTCTGTCAAATGCATATTCATAAATTCATTAATTGAGTAGAAAGGACAAGACTCGAAAAATAGTTTCAGTTTCCTATTGAAATCATCTAAATGTAGCTTTGTTATGGCACGGGGTAGTTTCAAACATAACAATTATATTGTAAACTCCTTTTTTTTTACTTTTGTGAGCCGTACTTTAGGCAGATGCCATTTATCGTTATTTCTTAAACTACAGTTGTGCTTATATTTTTCCTTTTTAGTTATTACAAGATTTCCCATTTTTTCATACATTTCAAGTAAGCAGTTATAGATATACAGCGATATGACCGTCATAATTTTGTTAAACTAGGATAGACAATAACTATACGACGTAGGAAAAATTAAGAGAAAACCAGGCATAATATTACTCAGTAAGTAACTCTCATGGTAGAAATCTCTTAATGATTTACTTCACCAAAAAGTTATGAAATCATACATAAATGTCGAATAACTCATTGGAACGGAACAGGGTTTGAACCCATGCAACTCAAGTTTGTAAGGCGAGTATTTTCCCATCAGACCACGCTTTTACCGTTCTAACATGTCAGATAATAATTTTTCTTTAAAAATGGCATAACAGAATTCATTCGAGTACAAAATCACGGATCGATGTAGGTATCATCGATATAGTAATAAACTTATCACATTTTTGTTGATTTTTCAAAAACTATACTCAGTCGTTTTCAATAAAATTTCAATTGTCCTGGGTACCTTCAAAACAAAGGATCGAAGTGTGGTCTGTAAAACAATAAAAGAAACATGAGTTCATAATTTCCGGAATTTTCGTGTCAAATACACACAAAAACATGCAGTCAAATTGAGAACCTTCTTTTTTGAAGTCGACTAAAAATAGAAAACATTAGGCACCTACATTTTTATTAGCACATATTTATTACAAACTTTTGACAGTTTACGGCTTACCAAAAAAAAAACACTGAATTTATACATTCAATTTTTTACTTGAAAGTTTCTTTGAACCTTCTTTACCTATTTTTAAACGGATCTCTAAAAACTCTTTAGATGTAAATATGAAATTCTTAGTTTAGCAAATATCGTGTAATAACATCTAGATAGAAAAGAACTGAATGTTGTTTGCATTGGGAATGAGCGTCTGACGTTCTTTATTTGAACATTAATATTAATAAAAACAGATGAGCAACTTGTTTGTGCAGGGTTTAATATGAAATGATGATGGCTTGTGGTTTCAGAAATGTACTTTCATGTCTGACATGAATATTTGCAATTTAGCAAGTAATAAGCAGTATGTTGTATTAAGTAAGCTCTGCAGTTCTATTTTGTAGATGTTTTTGGTATTTTAACTGAAGGTTTATTGTTTGATTTGTTGGTACTGTATATTATAATCAATTGAATAAATAACTGATACTATTTCAATAAAGTAGACCTCGCGACAAATCTCTTTAACTGAATCTTCATAACCCTATATCTCGACTCGCTCTTTACCGATTTAGTTTAAACCCACTCGCGAATCTTGTTAAAATTTTAATACTAATCTTATGAAATAAAGGTTATTTGTTTTAGTAAAGTATATAGCATTAATTATAATAGTATTAATCTGGTTTATTCTAGGTTTACGCCAAAATAATGACGGTAAATATTTATTTATTGTGCCAAAAAGGTGTCTTATTATAGTTTTTAATAAGAAGAAACCTTTTTGACCATAAATACTGGCCATAAACCACTATACACATACCAATTTATACAAACAATCGTATAATAATAACAAAATTTTATTACAATTACTCTGGCATTTCTGTCGCATTCAAATTGCATGCGAGATATAAAACAATTTGCAGTCTCATTGCCAACTTGAAATCAACTGTCTCGTACGACACTTCTTGGGACGCTTTAGACCTTCACTCTACAAGAACGGAGCGGAGCGAAGACAATAATTATGCAGAACTGAATCCCTAGTACGACTATGACAATTGGTTTGCGTTTTATTGTCCTGTAAAAAAAAAAAATGTTTATTACAAAAAACTTATGTAAGTACTATACCTACATTATACAATAAAAGATGGAATAAATTGCTAAAATTAGTCTATTGCATGTTACAGCCGTTCCGTGGTACAACATAATTTTAGCAATAAACCGGTGTAACCGGTCCTGTTTTTTTATACATAATTGATTAACATGGGCTCTGATCTCCACACTAGGATACCCTGTAGATCAATGTACACTGTCAAGATTGTATTAATTTATTTAATAGATGGTACAGTGATCAGTTAAGAAAAAACTGAATAAATAAATAGTTAACTGAATGTAGTAAATGTAAGATAGAATTCGATAATACATACTTTTAATTTTATACTTACAATTATACTAAACTAATACTTACGGTAATATAACAGTTATTGAAATATTAGAATTGTAACGAAATTATGACAGATTTAAATTTTAAGGGTGCATGTTCGAGCGCGAAATGTGTCATTACCGCAATACGCGAGGTCTCGCGCGGGCCAAGGTTTGCAGCAGACAAACCATGTCATGTTCAGTATATATGTATGTGTAATAACGATACATATAATTGTATAGTCGCATACACGACTCTTAATCTTAGAGACAAGGCGCGGTGAAGTTCATATATCTGCTTAACGTCAGGCAGTATCGTGTACTGTACTATAGCAGCATTTTTTAATAGTCCACTGCAGAACGTAGGCCTACTCACGAAAGGTTATTGGGACCATCTCCACCACGCTGACCCAGTGCGGGTTGGTGCATTCACATGCGCCGTTGAATTTCTTTCACGGACGTATGCAAGTTGCCTTACGATGATTTCCTTCACTGAAAAGCCAGTGGTGTGAAATTCCGTACATAAATTTCTAATAACTCATTAGTACAGGATTAGGATTCGAACTCACGACGTTGCAATTGTAAAGCGGGTGTTACTACCTTTAGGCCACCAGTATGCGGTGAAACGCTAACCTATTGGAAAAATAATCTAACATATATTTATATGCTCACTCGCACACTATTATGTGAAATACTCCATGGCAACTAGACTCCGAGACCAGATTCGACAATGTCAACAATGATACAAATCCCATAAAACATTAGTTTTAAGCGACTCTACTGAACCCATATTGCAGAAAAGCCATAGGACATGTCCACAAAATGTATGGAGGCTGGTATAATAATAATCAAAAATTGTAACCACATCACTCGTTACATTTCGAGAAATTTCACATTTTTCTGAGTCTATTACATCAGTTAAAACCAAAAAAGAGACCCCCGTTTTTTTTAAATTTATTTTGAATCTATTAGGATAAATAAATATATTTGGCTCAGTATGTAGTTTATCTCTAGTAACCCTGGTTAAGTAACCTCCATTATTATTAAATGAAAGCATTATTACCAATTAGACACAGTTTTTTAGTGTTTTGAGTCATTGTACCTACTAACTGGTCACACTGGCAGGTTATAATTTTTAATTTTAGCAAATTACGAGATGAATGTGGAAAAATCAGCTAGGAATGCAAGTAATATAACGATAGAAGCACTTTATTATTGCTAAACTTTAAAAAATACACAGCTGTATTATTATTTTTCATACAATTTATTTTTCACATTTAAAAAAAATGGAGGGATAAAAAATCAAAATTAAATATTTTTGAGAAGCTATCAAGCTTTCCAATGATGTACATATCATCTTGGTTCGATTTTTCTCTGAATAATATACCACTTGTGGACGTCACCTTTGCTAAAGCTTTGGTTTACTAAAATAGCGGTGGCATCATAATTACAGCCGCCGTATTAATATTATTGAAGTTTTTTTTTCACTTTACGCTGTCAATTAACACTCTCTAGGAAATTACGCCATTATAATTATGTATTTGCATATACAGCTTATCTGGTATCGTAAGTTACCGCTGTATTACGGCCACTATATAACGGACACCGCAACCCAACCAAAACAGCTCCGCTCACAGTAATATTTGGTACATACGAAGCACCTATGCTCGAAGTCTCTCTGCGAGATCGAATCAGGTGTGAGGGGATTCGTAGAGGAACCAAAGTTACTGCGAAATTGAGTACCCAGCAAGATACCCATATACCAAGATTAGCAAGTTACAATAGCAGTGGGCAGGGCACAAGACTGATACATAACTGATAGGGTCGAAATATATTTGGGTGGAGAACACGTACTGACAAGCAAAGCGTAGGTCCTCTACCTACGAGTTGGACACATCTCATCACGCTAGATGCAAGCTGATTTCAACCGGTCTTATTTCAGAGCCATAGAGAAGGCCTATGTCCAGCAGTGGACGTCATATAACTGAGGGTCGTCTCTACTCTGCTTCGCTTGGTTAGAGCACGGACTTACATTTCCTAGAGAATAAATCATTCATAGCACTGGAACCTTTTTGGCATGGGCCCATGTCGTATAGCCAAAGAGGACACACTTTGTGATAGCTGGATATCCATCAAGAAACTTGAGTCTAGGAAAATGCTTTATGGACACTAGGGTCAGCAAAAAGTTGTGGCATTTTATCGGAAGTGTTATTTGATATTAGCCACATTATCAGGAAAAAACCGGACAAGTTCAAGTCAGGCTCGCACACCGAGGGTTCCGTACAAATCCAGAAAATTTCACAAAATTAGGAATAACGTTGTTAAATCTCTATACTCATCATCATCATCATCATCAACAAAAGTTTTTTTTTTTAATATTTTCATCATTCATCGAAAATTGTTAAAATAATTGAAAACCTGTTTAAGCATATGCTAATGAAGCTCTTTTATATGATACCTTACATAATACGATTTACGCACTTTGAATTTTAAACCCATATTTTGTGAATTTTGAAGCCCTATATTTTCGTGATTTAAATAAAAATGTACGGTTTTCAGATTTATTTCTATATGAATACTCTGAGAAAATGCTTTACGCTAAATTTCATAGTTCTATGTTAATTACGGGAAGTACCCGGTAGGTTTTGATTTTTGTGAGTGTCGAAATATGCGGTTTTTTACGACATAAACGGCTCTAACTTCTTTTTATGATAACTGAGAAGTTTTTTTTACAAAACTGTATGAGATCATAGATATACGTATGCCGTTTAAATTTCATATCGATATCTTTACGCGTTCCCGAGATAAAGAGTCTTGACATACACACAGACGGACAACAAAGTGATCCTATAAGGTTTCCGTTTTTTCCTTTTGAGGTATGGAACTCTAAAAACATCATCATCGTACTAAGCGATTCGCTTCTTCCTTCATAACGTGGACTGCCAGGGATTGGAATGGATATCTATAAGGCAAGAGAGAATAGGTATCTTCTAGGTCTACATGCTCCATCTTCGGCTACAACTTTGCTTTTCATCAGGCGAGTTGGTGGCCAAATGTAGCCCTATTTTAAATAAATGTAATCTCTTTAACACACTGGTTATTTAGTTACCGGGCACAGAATACAAAATACTTTTATGTCGGTAATATTTAGTTTGTTCAAACTATGGTAATTTTATTGCAAACTGGTCTACAATAGTGATGTTTACTAAAAAAATATAATTAGTCAGTCAATTAGATTGTAATAAAATATTAGACACGTATTTTTTATTATGTCAATTTAACGTAAATTGATAAAGATATAGCCCTTTAAAGTTCCGCGTGACGTCACTAACCGCTATCAAATGTACCGGCTAGTGCCACGAGCCCCCACTCTCATACTTTGACAGGGTTAATCTTTGTCACTAATTGACTAATTACAATAATGAATTTTATACCTAGTAAACATAACATTCCTATTGCAAAACATTCCCAAACAATAAGTATAATACAGTAAAATTGAGAAGCACCTCTTTTTTGAAAATCTGAAAGTTACGTATAATTTCTACTTTATTACAGTGGTTAAAACTGTCGTAAAATATATTAGTCAAATGATGCCAACAAAAATAGACATAAAATTCAGTATCTACTATTTTAGGCTTTCCGAAACTTAAAATACCTATTTAGAGCGGAAATTGCTTACCTACACTAATAGTGAATAATAAATAGTTTTTAATTTTGCTTCATTTTGTAGAACATTGTCCAGTTTGTTGTAATAACGCTATAAGAACTGCAATCAGCCAATTGTTTCTTTCTGAATATCCATGTTCATTATTCAGCATGGAAAATGGCAATATGGTTTTAGCATTTTCAGCGGATTAGTACGTTGAAGTGGCAATAGGCAGGGCACATAGCTTAGAGAACCGATGGCTGATGGGGCAGTAAAGTTCTTGATTGGAGACCACGCACCGGCAAGCGCAGCGTAGGACGTCCACCAGGTGGACCGACGATATTATTAAGACCACAGGAACGCGCTGGATGCAGGAAGCTTCCAACCGGCCTTATTTGAAATCCATGGGGGAGGCTTATGTCCAGCAGTGGGCGTCCTGAGGCTGATAATGATGATGATGATATTATTCACTCGCGCGTACTGTATTTAATTCTCGCTTATTTCCATCAATATGGAACACAATTATTTTTCGCGAATAGTTCGCACGGATCGATGTAGCAAATTTTCACATTACTGTTGATTTATCAAAAATGGCTCAGCCGATTTCGATAAAATTTAAATGGGACCAATTTTGAAGTTACTCTTTCCAACGGAAAAAAAATTATTAAAATCAGACTACTGTGAAAAAAGTCATGCGTGGTTATACATAAAAAAACGCGTCGAATTGAGTACCTCTCCGTTGCGTCGGTCAACAAAAAATGCTTATGCAGAATTAAAATGACACGCCACGTCTACGTGGCGTAGACACCTAACACCTAAACCATATTATTCAAATTCCCAGACAGTTCATTCCTAAATTTTCGGTAGTTTTTCTTCTAAACGCGGCGGTAAAACCAAAACGGGCGTCGTCGTAAAACGAACAAGGTCTACAAATCATAATATCATAACCTCTTCAATATGCGATAACCAAAGAGAATTCAATAAGGAACAAAAAAGAAATCCCGTCGCAAACAAATTCCTTGCGAACATTCATCACAGGCGAGCGCGTGGATAGGGACGAGGTTTGGTGTCGATAAAAAGTAGGTGTATTTTAAGGGTCTCTACTATTAAAACAATAAATTATTCATTCTTGAAATAAAAAAAACCGGACAAGTGCAAGTCAGGCTCGCACACCGAGGGTTCCGTACAAATCCAGAAAATTTCACATAATTAGGAAGTAAATGAGCTGATGAAGCTCTTTTATATGATTCCTTACATGATACGATTTACGCACTTTGAATTTTAAACCCATGTTTTGTGAATTTTGAAGCCCTATTTTTTTGTGATTAAAATAAAAATGTTCAGTTTTCAGATTTATTCCTATATGTGTACTCTGAGACAGTGCTTTTCGCCAAATTTCATAGTTCTATGTCAACGGGAAGTACCCTGTAGGTTTAGATTTTTGTGAGTGTTGAAATATGCGGTTTTAACGATATAAACGGCTCTAACTTCTTTATATGATAACTGAGAAGTTTTTCCTTTACACAACTGTAAAAAATCATAGATATACGTATACAGTTTAAATTTCAACTCGATATCTTTACGCGTTCCCGAGATAAAGAGTCTTGACATACACACAAACGGACAGACGGACAACAAAGTGATCCTATAAGGGTTCCGTTTTTGCCATTTGAGGTACGGAACCCTAAAAATTCATTATATTTATTATTTTTTGCATAAAACGAATCATCCGATCTCCGTCAAAGCAATATTTTGCATAGTTTGTCTTGGAATTGACACCTATTCACAACAGTAGTAAGTATGGCTAAAAGTTGTATACCCCAGTATACTTGTAAACTGATGTCTTGTCAGAAGCTTTGAAACAGCTTAAAAAATCGCATATCAAGCCTATCCATCAGGCTTATAAAAACTAAGGTGCTTATTTTTACTATAAGTTAAAGTTTTTTAGATGTCGGTTTATTTATTCAATACTTAAACCGTGCTTAATGCCGTGCACCCAGATATTAGTATTGTCAACTCATTAGCTCCCAATCTCACATAATCCTACGTAACTCGATAAATTATCGGGACTTGATATCGAACTATCAGTAATAGTAAAAACATCAAATGCCGCGATGTATAGGAATTCAACTTTTTGACCGATTTTTAGGGTTCCGTACCTCAAAAAGAAAATAGGGAATCCTTATAGGATCACTTTGTTGTCCGTCTGTCCGTCTGTCTGTCTGTCTGTGTGTATGTCAATACTCATTATCTCGGGAACGCGTAAAGATATCGAGTTGAAATTTAAACTATTTACGTAAACCTATGAACTCTTGCAGTTGTGTAAAAGAAAAGTTTCTCAGTTACCGTATAAAAAAGTTAGAGCCGTTTATGTTGCAAAAAAACGCATATTTCAACGCTCACAAAAATCAAAACCTACCGGGTACTTCCCGTTGAACTTTGAAATTTGGCGAAGAGCATTGTCTCAAAATGCACATATAGGAATAAATCTGAAAACTGTACATTTTTCTTTAAAACACATAAAAATAGGGCCTCAAACTTCACAATATATGGGTTCAAAATTCAAAGTGAGTAAATCGTATCTTGTAAGGTATCATATAAAATAACTTCATTATCACATGCTAAAACAGGTTTTAAATTATTTTAACAATATGTTTGTGCGACAATGTGCGAGCCTGACTCGCACTTGTCCGGTTTTTGAATCGATAGTCTCGCGAAAAGAACACCACCATTTCAACCCTACCGCTAACACCTGAACGTAAACAATTCAATATTCGTCTCGTAAACTCATTAGCTCCAAATCCCCCATAACCCCAGGTAACTCGATATATTATCGCGACTCGATATCCGAGTATCGATAATCGTAAAAACATCGGATGCCTCGATCAGCACATCGGGTGTCTGATTGAATTTCTGCTACGGATGATTTAGTGGGTATAAATAGGGATTTTTGTTGCTTACAACGTGACGTGTTCCTTGCGGGGTGTAATATAGGGCTTTCTCAAGTACTAGTAAGGTTGTAGGGTAGGTGTAGGTCGTAAACTTAGTATGACAGAGAAAATAAGGAGTAAAAGTTTATATCGGAACGGAGGCGGACGTTTAGACAATAAAATTTAATATTCGTTTGGTGACTGCGAATACTGATACTTTATTTTTATAAAAAAACCCGGTTGGAGGCCCCGTTTTATTAGCTTGTGTTACTGTAAAATTCGTCTAAAATATTTAATTTTTAAAATGTCAGCAGAGGTAAATATATTTTTCACTGCATATTGTTGAATACTTAAATTGCTTTCCTTTTTGACCGACGATATTTTTTTATTTTATTTAATTAAATCGGCTAAGCCATTTTTTAGTAAATCAGCAATAATGTGGAAAATGCTACATCGATTCGTGCGAAATATTTGCGAATTATGTACACGGTTAAAGTTGGTCATGCAATTTTTTGCAAAAAAATAATTATTACTTTTACGTCTAAGTCCGTGTTTAGAGAAGTATTTTGTAAGGAAATATTTTACTTCACTACTCTCTGTACAAAACTTTACTTAGCAGTAATGAAAAGTACTTACACTAAAAGTTTTGATCTTATAACTGAGCTCGACATTATTATTCTTACTAAAAAAACACCGATATCAATCGTACAATATCGATTTAATATCTAGTGCGCGTGCGCCAGTCGACGGGAGCGTGCGTATTCCCTGACAAAGGAGTACTAATTACTCTGAAACCGGTCGGGTTCCCAGCGGCCCCGCCGCGATATTATACGTGAGTAAAAACCGGTGTTTTCTTTAGTATAATGATTTCTCACGCGAGTTTTAATGAAGTGATTATTATTCTTTTCGACAAGGTTATAAATAAATTAATAGTGCCTATACGAAAAAAACTTTGTTATTTCTGTTAAAAATTTTTAGACAGTTGACTGTGTCATAATTAATTATCAAAATAAGACAATTAGTAATTCGACCGCAATAGAAAATAAGAAAGTCTCAGCAACAAGCCTAAAGCCAAAGTCTATTCTTAAATGGAATTTAGGTTAAAGTAAGCCTCTTCAGGTAAAAGGTATCGTGTTTTATTGTTATTGTACAGTCAAAAGGCGCTTCTCAAGTGTTAGGGAGACTTGTTGAATAGAGAATTTACTTGGAATAATTATTCGTTACCACTTTAGAAGGAGTATTTCTTGAGCATTTGTGTTCTGTTACTCTCATTAATTTAAGTGATTATACTGGGGGTTTCTCTAGACGACGAATACCTATATTCCAGGATCAAAAATTGACCGCCTTACAACGAAATATTTAAACACGCTCTAAACACTGTTTAGCCGCGCCATTATACATTATACATTTACTGTTAAACATTGTCTAAAGCGTGCGTAAAACTTTTGCAGTAAGACGGTTTCAATCGCCTAACTATGTTTATGATTGTTGTTTTTTAAACTTTCGCGATTTGAACACATTATTATTTTATACTACGGGGCTAATCGCGCACTAAAATTACGAGATAAATAAATACCTCCTCATCCCGACGTTTCGGCCGAGTTGCAGTTTAGTGCGCGATTAGTCCCGTTGTATAAAATAATAATATGTTTATGATAGTTATAGATGATCATTTCTAAGATTAGTTTAAAAATGTATCAATTTAATTTTTAAGTATCCAAGATGAATTAATTTTTTTTTTAATATTTCAAATAGGTACGTTTGCGTTTGACTACACACTGCCTGATGTTAAGCATATATGCGGTCTAGGGTGTAACACGCTTACCTAAAAGATACCTATTTACTCGGGATTTGAAGTCTAAGTGACGTTGTACTTTAGCGGGAAGACATACTATTAGTCCAAGATCCCACCGCAAGAAAATCCCGCTTATAGCGTACACGGTTTAAACCAATGTTTTACATAATTATATGAATAGGAGAATATATTTAAACAAGGTTGCCTTGCGAAATTTGGCCGCAAGTATTTGAAATTTATTAAAGTTTAATTAATTCATAGAAAAACACATTCTTTATTTGTTTTTTGACGTAAATGTTTTGAAAAGTAGAATTGCCGATTGAAAAAAATGTGATTATTTTTTGACAAAACATTTCATACACTAACGTTATAAGTTAAACGTGTCTGTCTGTGTATCTGTCTATGGTAAATTACCGCAATAATCAGACACGTTAAACTTATAACAACCCTCTCTTTTTGCGTCGGAGGTTAAACTTTAAATGTCACAAAATATGCGATTTCTCAAAATCCAAATAGTAGCCAATCATTTGTTAAATAAAATTACTCACTGCTTCAAGATTTTTTTTAATATATATCTTAATTTAAGGGTAAACAAGTCGCTCACCACTCCATACAAATATCGTTATGTAATCACACCAGTTGTTGCTGTTGAATATCTAAAACTAACATTTATGTCAATTAGTTTTTACAAAGTCTATGCTTCTTGCAAATAAAACTGTGAAAAAAATTCTCCACTCGAATGATATAAGCCTTGGAACATTTAAATTTTGACTCAAATTTTTAGGAAACTTTGGATGCAAAAAAAATATATAGAACTAAACTGATCTTGAGTGATATTTTATGTAAATAGCGTCCTGGTTAATATTTTCATTATTTTAAATAATTATTATTCAAACAAATCCATTCAATGGTTTTTTTCTCATAATTCACTACGGAGAACACCTTATGAGCATTTAGTACGCAGCCGTCTTAGGTAATAATTATAGGTATTTTAAAACCAATAAAAAACAAATTATATTTCAATGGGTGCACACGCACTATTTCTACTGTTCACCATCGAATCTGTCTCTTTTTCAGACAATACAGCTAAGAGATTTATTTAAGCTACACCAAATCTGAGTTCGTGCCGTCAACTTGTTGCACCTTAAGTTTAAAACTAAAATAAGAGTTTTTTGGTGAGCAGGGACCTAAATTTTCACGAAACTCTGCCAAATAACCAAAACTAAGTGTAATGCCAAATGAAGAATTATTATTCTTCTTGGAGCAGAACTCACGCTTCTCATCACTTACCACGTGCTTACTGTGCTCATGATTCACTAAATTCTGTAAGAGTGTTCGTGATATATTTGCTACCCGTATCTTGAGCGCCCGTTAAAGCAAAAGGCCTCATTCTAGGTTTCTTTAGGCTAGTCCCTGGAAAATACCAACTTTATTGCCAGACTTACATACAATGACCTATGCAGAAAACTTGACTGGTATAAAATTACTGAAAGTTGTTACGATTAGTGAATTATGTAATCAAATATGATTTGTAAACTAAAAAAAAATATTGAAATTGGCTCATCAAGTTCAGAGATATGAGATTGTAAAGATTTTGGTAGGGATAAAGACGGAATGTCTTGCCCCCCTTGTCCACAAAGCATAACATTATATGGCTGTCTGCTATAGTGCGCTCTCTGTCTAACAAGAAAATAAATATGCTTGTTACTCTTGTAACTTCTTTGTTTTTAAGTTGATTTTATTTGTGTTTTTGATAACCAGCTCTGATTTTAGTTAGCTGTTACAAGAGTACATCAAATAATTTTTTTTTTGTATATGCATTTTCATCGGTCTTTGACAGGTGTGCAAAGTTTAAAGAAAATCTGATCGCTCAAAGTATGTCAAAATCGAGCTCAAAGGGGTTGGTTACAAGCAAGCAAACAAGCAAACATACAGGTAGAACTAATGAAAGCGTGTTAAAAATATTGTCAACTAGTGTATGTACATTATGTACGTACGTATAACTGTTCCTTCCTCAGCTTCCTCACAAAGTCGAAGTTTTATTGAACAGATCGATCCGAATGGGCAAACTACTTGGCACCTACCGGCACTCGCCTTGCCAATCTCGTGTCCGCCGACCACAGCGTCAGCTGTACTAAACGGGCTTATGTTTTCAAAATTGATCGAGGTTTTAGCACTAGCAACATTCAAGGGAGGTGCCAAGTTTCTTTATGCGTTTACGTCACTGTGCTATACAAGAGCCCTTTAAAAGAGATTATTTTACTGTATCTTACACAACAAAACGATAATCTGAGAACTTAAGTTCTTACATCCTAAGTTGTAACAAGTTTAAAAAACGCCTTCACTTAAATTTGTTTCCTCGGTCAAAAATAATATTTATGTCAGTAATTTTAACTACGTTAATGACGATAAAAATTGTTTGGTGTTATTTTCATTGTCGTAGCAAATAAATATATAGCACGCCAGAACCGTAAACAAAACAAAACCGGTAGACAACTGGACCGTGCATCTTAAATAATGCCCAAAACCCCTGATTATGTGATTAATGATACCAAACATAATAAAAATTAAGTTTAGTCAAAAAACTGAAGTTTTGCTTTGAAAAAAAATATAACTTCATTTCGTTTGGTAGACCAGGCACATAATTATTGGTTCAGCATATTTTATCTAAATCTGCAATATCACACACGTACACTCGCGCAAGCGCCCTGCGCCGTCTTCCGAATTTTCCAGCTAGTCTAGCATGCGATCATGAGAAGCCACGAAAAGAACTCTTTTCGACGTTTGAAAAAGTGACAGAAATACAATTTGCCATAACGCTGTGTCGTTCTGAGACCTCGAAGAAATATTTCGTGGCGCGCATCCTAGCACGGCAGGTGACGTGTATTGACGCGAGTTAATAGTAGATTGTATCATATGGGAGCAAAATAATATTTTTACGGCGAGGGCGTTTTTTTGAATCCCTAACAAAGTGAGGGATTCTAGAGGAGAATCCTGAACTAATAAATCTAATAATAAAACAAATGATCTAATAATAATCGCAGGGGCGGCTTTGTGGCGAGCCGTCGGTGAGTGGCGACACCGCGAACCCTGATTCCCTGGGGCTAAATGAGACCCCTGACTCCTCTCTTGCCTTAACTGGCCGGCTTGGAGTGGAAACCGCAAGAGCTAAGAACCTAAGCTCCAGGGTGGAAGTGTTAAAGGGCATAACGCCGCGAGTAGCGTTTAGTGAAAGCGCAGCACACCTCTCGACACCCTAAGCCGTCCACACCAATGTTGCCCCTCCGGCGCCAAATTACGGTTGCCTTTATGGGGGGCCCATTTAGTGGATGGCAAGTCACCACCCGCCTAAATATTTTGAAATGAGGCATCACTTGGCGGGTGCCGCACCTCATTCCATAGACCAGCCTATAATCATGTAATAATTCATTATAATAGCCCAAGAAGTACCTATTCCCCGTCTTTACAATAGTTTCCCTCTTCCTATCACCCAAAAACTGTATTTTTTTATTCAATGATTGTAAAAGGGCCTCTTGGTGTTGGTTTCGGCCCCATCAATGCCCTTCAAAGATCCGGGGCAACCCGTGTGTTGTAAAACAAAAGAAAACTTATATTTATTTTGGCTGGATCTAATAATAAAACAAATGAAAACTTATATTTACATTCTTTTCTTTTATTTTCTTGGCGCTGAAGATTAACATTACAAATACTTCCAAATTCAAAAAGTGCGCGGCAAAGATCATTCCGTTGCACTTATTTGTTCCAAATTCAAAAAGTACGCGGCATAGATAATTATGGCGCACTTATAAAGTTCCTTATAGAAAACACCTCCTTTGGGCGCACTTAAAGGTGAACCAAGTAGTCCTTTTCGAATAGATGTGATGAAAACATTTTTTACACATCCCAATAAGTGCACAACGTCGATAAAGAAGTTTTCAGTTCAAAAATATAACATATACGCCTGGCCTATAAACAAAATTTTCTTCTAACCTTTCACAAGCAAACTTTCTCTTCCCTTCTTACTTTATCGTAGCAAATAAATATAGGAGGCAGGGACAGTAAACTGAGACAAAACAAAAACCGCAGACAACTGGACCGTGCATCCTGAACAATGCCCAAAACCCCTGATTACGTGATCAACAGTACCAAAAACTTATTTGGGTCGGCGCCAACTCTTGCGGTGCCAATATGGCCAGGGTCACCTTGTTATCTTCCTACATTCATTTGAACTTAATTGCTTTGTTTTACGTTATTGGCTTTCGTAGCGCTCATAGCGTAGTTTGACTAGGTGTTCGTTAGCGATCATCGAAGTTAAGCAACGCATAGCATGGACAGTCTTCGGATGGGTGAACGCGGGTGGCGTTTACAACTGAGCGCTACCGTGGCCCGAATGACACGTTATATTGTAGGCCTTGGTTGTTTTAACCATTTAGCCATGTCAAAGACCTTCAGTTGGCTTTAAAACTCTGACACCAGGGCTACCCACCAAGCCTATAAAAACTTACTTTATTATTGGCTTTGCAGTATTCGAATCTCACGTTATGTGTTTAGATTTATTAATATACGAGTAAGTCATTTTTAATGCGTTCGTATCATCTGATCTTTCTTGTTTTTTTATATTTATTTAACAATTTACAATGATGCTGTTTGGTAAATAACATTGTCTTTAGCCTAACTTAAGTTTATCTAGACATTCTACAGGGTTATTTTTAATCAATTAGCATCATTCTAGGGGCTTATTCTGTACATAAAAACTAACTACTTTTGTTCTACGACTTTAGTCAAAACTCAAAAAAAAAATCAGCTGTTCCATACATTTTGTCGCGGGTGAACAAAATTTTTCTATGGAACTACAATTTTTTTTTTAGTTTTACGAAAGTCGTAGTACAAAATTTGTTAGTTTTGATGTACAGAATAAGCCCCTAAGAGGTTGCTAAATGTTTCCCAGTCACCCTGTATACGTAGGTGTCTAAGTATAAGAGCGATCGCGTCACAAGCGCGCGGTGTAGGTTCAAGCTTCCATTCATCAGCCATTAGAAGTCCACTGCTGGACATATGGATCCTATGGATCTCCAATAAGACCGGTTGGAAGCGGCTTGCATCGCGCGATCCTGCGGTCTTAATCAGTTCATTCGTCCACCTACAAGGTCCTACGCTGCGCTTGCTGGTACGTGGTCTCCACTCGAGAACTTTTCGACCCCATCGGACATCAGTCCCTCGCGCTATGTGCCCTGCCCATTGCAATTTCAACTTGCCAATCCGTTGCGCTATGTCGGTAACTTTGGTTCTTTTGCGGATCTCCTCATTTCTGATTCGATTTCGCAGAGAGACTCCGAGCATAGCCCTCTCCATAGCTCGTTGGGCTACTTGGAGCTTACTAATATCGCCGCGTCCGATGCCAACAAGCAATGCGCGAACTAAAAATTCATTAACTATCTGTCACCAAAATATAAGATGCATCACAAATAAAACTAAACAACTTGAGGTCTTATTGACAAAGGAATTATCCTGCGATATATTAGTTATCACCGAGCATTGGCTTCGGGAACATCAATTAATATCTGTTACATTGTGTAATTATGATTTGTTATCGTTTAGCTGTAGAAAACTGATAGCGCATGGCGGAAGTTGCATCTACGTACGGAAGGGTAGGAAGGTGGTGAACAGACAAGATTTCTGTGACTTATCGCAGGAGCAACTATTTGACGTGTGTGCTGTACATTTATTAGAAGACGACATTCTGGTTGTAGGGTTGTACCACTCAAACCTCACTAGTCACTCAGTTTATTTAGACCTCTTCGAACGCCTCCTTTACAAAGTTACAAATGAAGGCTTTAAATGCATAATTTTAGGAGATGCCAACATTGATTTTTTACAGAGCTCTAGTGCTCAAAAAAAGCTTAGAGATATAATAGCGAGTTATAATTTTGTCCAATTAGTCAACCATCCGTGCCGTGGTGGTCTAGAGGTAGTGACACCCGCCTTACAATCGTGAGGTCGTGGGTTCAAATCCCCGGTCCCGTACCAATGAGTTCTTTGAAATTTATGTACGGAATTTCACACCACTGGCTTTTCGGTGAAGGAAAACATCGTGAGGCAACCTGCATACGTCCGTAGAAGAAATTCGAAGGCGTATGTGAATCCACCAACCCGCACTGGGCCAGCGTGGTGGATATGGCCCAAACACCCTTCGTGGGTAGGCCTACGTCCTGCAGTGGACTATTAAAAAAAAAAGGCTGGTACAGTACAGTACAGTACAGTCAACCATCCTACTCGAGTGGACGGAGGTGGTGGAACGCTTCTGGATCATATATATACTAATATGTCAACAGAGCGCGTCTGCACCGTAGTTGACGTAAACACACAGCCGCTTAGCGACCATAACGCTCAGCGTCTAATAGTCGAAGAATGTGCCACCTCCACCCCCACTCACCGGCTGACCCGCAGCTTTACTGCGGCTAAGAAAAATAACTTTATCAACGCCCTTGAATCTGTTGATTGGGATCACGTGATAGACAAAGCGGGCCATAATTGTGAGTCCTTAGCAACTTCACTCATAACTATTTTAGCTAGCTATTTTAATACGTGCTTTCCGCAAAAAAAACAGTCCAATTTAAGTAGTAAGCATTGGGTCGATACCGAAGTCTATAATTTGAAACATCTATTAAATGATATCGCCCGTTTAAGAAAAATATTTCCCACCAACGAACCACTACGGGTCAAGTATGATGAAATATCGCTCAAATATCTCAAGTTACTAAAAACTAAGCGTGTTAGTTTTTACTCAAATATTATTAAAAATAACCCGCGCTGTATGTGGCGAGTAATTAACACAGAGCTGGGGCGCGGAAACCGCGAAAGAGCTGACTTCACTGATCTGGTACGGGACGAGTGTGGTCAGCAATACGAGACCAAAAAACATTTGGTTGACGCGCTGAACCTTGAGTTTGTTACAGCTGCGAAACGAGCTGGGGCTCCTGTGGCAAACAATAGTCGCGCGTTAGCTGCGCTAGGTGGCGAGTCATCCGCCAGCGATGTATCAATCCGACTTGAACCCTTCTCACCTACCGAAATTGTTACGATAGCTACTAAGCGAATTGCCCCAAAAAAAAGTACCGACCTTTACGGCTTATCAGCCGATCTTATAAAATCGGGTATAGTGCCTTTGGCACCTGTTCTAAGTAGACTTTTCAACTTATTTATGCGTAACGGAGAGTACCCATCAGCTCTTAAAAGAGTAAAAATTAGCCCCCTCTACAAGGGCAAAGGGAAAAAGTCAGACCTTAAGTCGTACCGTCCGATCTCTCTTGTTCCAGCTATTAGCAAGGTGTTTGAGGTAGGGCTTAATAGAAGAGTTTTAAACTATGCGCTCCAAAGAGACATCTTATCTGACAGGCAATACGCATACCAGGCCGGACGCTCAACTACAGACTTAGTGCGCGAAGTAGTGTGGCAAATTCTGAAAGCTCGCGAGGCAGGATTGCAGGTCGCTCTGGTCTGCTGCGACCTATCGCGCGCCTTTGACACGGCGGACCATCGACTTATTGCCCAGAAACTAGGTTTCCACGGAATGCGCGGCCCTTCCGGGTCATTGATAATCTCCTTTACGTCAAGAAGAACGCAAGTCGTGGTAGGGGACAAAGGTCGCGTCTCATCCGACGAGCTGGAGAACGAAATAGGCGTGCCCCAGGGATCCTGTTTCTCGAATACTTTGTTCAGTCTTCTCTTGAACGACTTGCCGGGTGCCATCGAAGACGCTGAGATATACATGTATGCTGACGATGTGGCCGCAGTGATTACTGCGCCATCATCTACTCAGCTGCATTGTAAGATAAACTCTGCCGTTAGTAAACTCGATGAGTGGTTTAAGTCCAATGGCCTAGCATTGAACAAAGATAAAACCTGCTTTTTGACTTTCAATCTGAATGGGAGATCGGAAGCTAAGTACTCGGTAACGATCGGAAACACCACGCTTCAGCAGGTCAACTCAACGAAATTACTAGGGTTCCACATAGATAGCGCCCTCACGTGGGAGTCACATATACAGGAGCTATGTGGGAAGCTGAGCCGCTCGTGCTTCGCGCTCAGGCGGCTCGCGAGCACTGCCACGCGGGACGTTGTGCGCTCTTGTTACTTTGCCACAATCCATAGTAATATTACGTACGGATTAGAATTGTGGGGCCGCGCAGCGGAGTATAAGAGAGCCTTCTCTATGCAGAAACGAGCTGTGCGAGCCATTTTCGGGGTTTCGGACGACGTATCTTGTGTGGAGCTCTTTAGGGAACTGCGCGTACTGCCACTACCGTGCGAACTAATCTATCAGGTAGCCCTTTTCACGCACAACCATTTAGGATTATTTGAGAGGAAAGGTACCTATTCAAGGTTAAATTTAAGAAGCAATGCTAGAAAACATCAACTGGTGACTCCTTCTCATAGGCTGGCGAAATCGGAGAGGTCTGTATATTTTGGTGGGCCCGCTATATACAACCGAATACCCGTAGAAGTTCGGGATGCACCTTCCGCTGGGTCGTTTAGGAATAAATTAAAGTGTTGGCTACATGAGCAACTATTTCATGACGTAAATGACTTTTTGAAATTACCTGAATTGTTTTAAGATTTTGTGACTTATTTGGTAATTGTCAAGTTCTTTTATTTTTTTATTTTTTTGTGCTATATTGTATAGTGCCCTAATGTAATTTTTTACTTATTGACTTGTAACAAATGGTGTTATGAATAAATGACTATATGACTATATGACTATAATAAGGTTCAAGCTTGGTTCCGTAAAATTATAACGTAGCTTTATATTAATGTTTGAGAGATTATAAAGAAAGGTTATCTATTATTTCAAAATCATTGATATCTCATTATTAGTTTGTTTGTTAGTACATAAATTGTTTACTATTATTACTGAAAAGTCATTATATTACGCTTCAGTTTTGGAATAAATAGGCCCCTAGGGCTAGAAAATTAATTACTTTGTAGTTTAATGTCAAAGGGGAGTTTCGAGCATTATGTGGTATAAACCAAACTATTTGCTGATAATAATTGGATTATGTTGCTTAAAACTATTTAATCTTATGACATTTAGCTTTGAAGACCATGGCCTTTCCTCTTGATTAAGGCAATTATTGGAAATAGTTGGGATATCCTTAATATTCCAACTACGAGTAGGTACATTGCTTCTATGGAATGTTATCCACAAATTAAGTAAGTGCAAGATGACAGTTAAAAGTTTTTAAAATATTTAACTCAATAACCAAAATAGTTATTTATTTGTAGAAGTTCCAACAAAAACATTTTCATGTGAAATATAGCCAAGACCACAGTTCGCACTTTCAAAAAGTTGTCATATCTTATGTAGAGCCAAGCTTCTAACTCTACACGCCTTTAACTCTAGAAGTCTTTACTCATACTCTACAGCTTATTCAATATATGTGACTTACTTTAATAAGTAGGCTAAATTTCATATATTTAGGTTAAATCATTTTCAAGTTATGGAGGGGTCAAAAGTGGCTCGAAATGGTTCGTGTAATATTACACACTTCGCGTCGCCAGTTCCTTTTTCTTTGTCTGGGCTGGGCACGCTCCCTCGTGTCTAGATAACACATCCACCATCTTACCACGAAATATTTAAACACGCTTCAAACTCTGTTTAATTGAGCAATTTGTTAATTCTGTTAAACATTGTCTAAAACATGTGTAAAACTTTTCTGGTAAGACGGTCAGTGTCTAAAAAGTAGTGATTCCTGCTATTTATTAAATTCATTAAAATTCATGATTTTTGGAGGTGCTACGAATATTTTAAAGTATTTTAACTGCCAAAACTGGCCCAGAGAAAAAAAATCTGTTTTTCCAACGTCCATCCATTCATCAACAGTAGGACGTCCGCTGCTGGACATAGGCCTCCTCTATGGATTTCCAATAAGGCCGTTTGGAAGCGGTCTTATTGGAAATACATCCAATCCAGCGCGTTCCTGCGATCTAAATTGTATCGTCAGTCAACCTAGTGATGGACGTCCTACACTACGTTTGCTGGTCCGTGCTTTCTATTCGAGAATTTTACGACCCTAGAGGTCATCCGTTTTTCAAACTAACTGTCCACTGCCATTGCACACATTTCTACAAAATGCGGAAAGTTAGAGAACACCAAAAACAGTTTATTATAGAAAATTATCAATTCCGAAAGTCTAGAATCTAGACTGATTATTTTTTTCCCGAGGGCAAATGTATTACAAAGATGTGATACAGATACAGACAGATGTGTGTACTTATGTAGTTATGTACATATGTATAAGAGTTTAGTACTGACTTATATTTGATAAGATATGGATATGACCTATATTATAGGTCCTATCCTCTACTGAACAAAGGCCTATCCACGGGAAACAATCAGCCTATACCCACCAGGCTGGCCCAGGGCGGGTAGATAGATAATAGATTTTTTTTTGTTTCGTATAGTATAGGTAAGTTTGCATTTGACTACATACTGCCTGATGTTAAGCAGATATGCGATCTAGGTTTTTTCACGCTTACCTAGAATATACTTATCTACTCGGGATTTGAAAACACTCATGTTGTACTATAGCGGGAAGACAGACGCAAATCTGGCTGTGCGCATGAGGAATGTGGATTCGAAACGCTTGGTTTTAACGCGCGGAATGTCCTCCATTAAAGTGTGGCGATTTGGTCGCGTATGTCTTGATTCATTCTTGAGTGATTCAATTCACTTTTTCACTTTGTAATATTACTGAAACTAGCAACAGATGGCTGTAGGACTAACATAACACAAAGTCTAAGACTTTGAGTTGAATATGTGTTATGTTAGTCCTACAGCTATCTGTCAGCCAGCCATTTATAATCTCTATCCTTTTTGACTTAAACAATACAAATCGTATGTATCATCGTCAAGTTATCGTTATCAAAGCCGCAAGATGACTTCCGCTAACACAGACCTCTAAATCGATTTTAAATAGGTCTGTTTTAAAGCAATTTGCACCCCTTGTCATACATATTATGAAATAGTGGCACACTAAAACAACTTTGATATACGAGTAGGCCAAATCATAAAAGTCAGCGCATGTGAAATTGCCTCGGTGGCTCAGTGGTCAGTGACCCTAACTTCTAGATCAAAGAGGCGTGGGTTCGATCCCCACCCAGGGCAAATATTTATGTGATGAACATAAATGTTTGCTCTGTGTCTGGGTGTTATTTAGTTACTATCTATATAAGTATGTATTTAAAAATAAGTATAATTATGTAGTATATCAGTCTCTGGCAGCCATATCACAAGCTTTGCTTAGTTTGGAGTCAGAGGCCGTGTTAAAAAAAATAGGTAGGTACAAGCTGCCCAATATCCAATCAACTCTCAGCTTTTTGTGAGGATTAGTCAGGATTGGATATAGCGTAGCTCGTAGCTAGCTTCACACCCGCTGACTTTTATGATTCGGCGTATAATAATTCCTGTACTCATTGCAACCTTTTATACTTATTGGTAACCCATCTTATTTTGTATGAATTAAAATTACAAAAACTTCTCAAATAGCTCGAAAAAGATTTTTTCAAACAAGTGCAGTTCTGGAATTAAATATTTATCAGTTGCCAAATAAATTGGAAATAGCAAATACATACTTTAAAATAATTAATGTAATGTCAGTAAAATATGATCATAATTAATGGGTTATAATACTAACTAAGCATTGAAATTTAAAAATAAATATCAAAAATGTTGGTGTAAAAATGTGGTCATTTATATAAAACTAGCTTTAGCCCGCGGCTCCGCCCGCGTGGTATTTTGATTTTTGTGCTATCCCACAAGAACTTTTTATTATTTCGGGATAATAAGTAGCCCATGTCACTTTCCGGCCCTAGAACTATATCCATGCCAAAAAACAAGTCGATCCATTGCTCCGTTGCTGCGTGAAAGAGGAATAAACCAACAAAGTTTTCAGTTTTATGATATTAGTATGATTGTTGTAAACATTGATCAATCATCGTGGCATTTATAACTGAGCACTGCAGTGGTTTGGATGACACGCTTCGTGCAAATATCGATAGAGTCATAATCGTGCCAAAAAGTGTCCGAGCCAAAACTTTGCCCAAGCTACGTAGTGGGCAGACTTTTTTGTTAGTCGTAAGGCGATTGCAAGCTAATTACAACGCCGCGCGATGCCAAAGTGCTCGGTTACAAGCACTAATTAGGTGACAGAACGTTGAGATGCGCAAAAACGGGTTATTGTGAATTATTTAATGTAAATATTTAAGTCGGTTTGTATGACGGTGCTCGAGTTTTTTTTTATTACTTTCACTTCTGGACTGTGACTCTGTAGATATTTGCTCGAAGATGACATGTTGAATTGTAGGTCTCGGTTGTCTTAACCGGTTAGTCATGTCAGAGTCCATCAGGCGGCTCTTAAACTTTGTCACTAGCTAGCCGGGTGGCTTATACGAATTTAGACAATAGACAGTTATTTATTGATACAAAAATAAAATTAAAAAATACCTCAAAACAAACAACACAGCAAAACAAAACAAAAAGCATAAACAATTAAATATTTTACAATGTCATCTTACTGTCATTAGTTAGTAATAGTAACTAGTCATTACTTAATAATATTTTTATAATATTGACTTAGTTACTTTTTTCTGATAAATAAACTTAGTTACTTTTAACCTTAGTTACTTTAAAACTTAGGTAATTTTAAACTTAGGTACTTTTAAACTTAGGTACTTTTAAACTTAGGTACTTTTAAACTTAGGTACTTTTAAACTTAGGTACTTTTAAACTTCGTACTTTTAAACTTAGGTACTTTTAAACTTAGGTACTTTTAAGCTTCGGTACTTTTAAACTTAGGTACTTTTAAACTTAAGTACTTTTAAACTTAGGAACTTTTATCTGATAAGAAAACTTTATTAGCAACCTCAAAACTTTCTTTCATGTAGAATGTGTGCATAAAACATGTAAAGAATGTCACACTACCAAAAAACCCGGTCTAATTTAGCGCGGCAATCTTCCCTTATAAATAATTTAATGGGACGCAGAAAGTAATTACGATCCGACCTCGGGTATTACTATGACAAGGTGTTATCACGGCGGCCAAGTCGACGGGATCCGATTGGCGAAGGACCCCTGCTAATTAGAAACGTAATCACGGCTCTGAATTTTTTGTTTCATATAACGTGTAAGCTCCTTAGGAGGGACAGATTCGAGTATAAGGTGGTGCTGGCTGTACCGCGCGGTTTCTTCTGTTCCTATATTATTGTCGCGCATAAGGTGCGCACGTTGTTTAAGTATAGGTATGTGGTAACTATGACATAAACTGCGGCTACTTGTTTGTTTACTTCACGCGGGCGAACAACTATGACATAAGCTGTGGCCATGGCTTTGTATGTCGTCTATTGTTTAGTTTTTTTGGGTGTTTACGTATTAGAGAACAATAGGGGAATCTCGAACTTTTAAGTTGTTTACTTGTTAACACAATTGCGTTTATTAGATCGATTAAAGTCGCGAATTATCTCGTAGGTTCGAGACTATAAGTAATAAAGGATATAAATACGCCGGCCGACCCTTGGGGACCAGTTATCGTGTTTATACCGGAGCGAAAACATCTCGAGTTCAAGTGCGATACTAGTGATTGTGAAGTGACTAGTTTGTATGAATATCAGTGCCAGTGTGTAGTGTTTGTGCGAACCAGTTGTGTCGTGAGTATTGTGATTTTTTGCAATAAAGTGCAAAGTGATTAATCGGCGTTTTAACTGATTATCCAAGAACCCATCTCGTAACATTATTTTATTTTTGCTGTAGAAATCAATTAAATTTTCGCACATTTTAGTAATAGTTCCACTACTCTATTACCCAACTGAGGTCATTGACAAAACTAATATGTTTTGGTTTTAAAACTAGGATAAATAGTGGAAGATTAGAATAAAATTTTCGTTAATCTTGCATTTAAACCATCTTTGGCGACTTGTTTCAATCGTTTAAATTCAAGTGGTAGGTATATAAGTTAGTTGAACACTTGTTAAGCCTTGAATCAATGAAGTAAAAAAAATTGTTGGGTAAATTACGATAAAAAATGATTTTTAGTTTTTTGAAGTTTAAACTTCTATAGCGGCGCATAAATACATAAATGTTCAAGTATTCACTTCTGCCGGCACTGCCGAAGTGCAACCAGTTATTTATATTTATTAGATTTCAAGTGGAAAAATAGCTAAAATTCCGACATTTCTAAGATTTTTACATGGTGTTACATATTTTGAAGCACCATTTGGATTTTGTCTAAAACTGGTATTGTATGAAAAATCTACTACCTAAATTGTTTTTCAAAATTACAGACAGATACATATTCAAATTAATAACATAAATGTGATTTCGTGTCATTACTCAGGTTTGTTTGAAGATAAAATTAATTCTTCGAGGACGTTATTATTCTTGGTCCTCTGGGATTTGGTAGATATAAAATAATTATGGCTGTGACCTACATTTTGTTCGTGTTTGAGTTTTAAATTGGTTAATTTTGTTGTTATAAAACATTTTGTATTTCAGTACATAAATGACTTGAAATAAAACTGTCAAAATTAATTATTTAAATTCAAAATAAGAGAATAATGAGTTCTTTTAATTATTTTTTTAGTACTGTACTATACTGTACCAGCCTTTTTAATACTCCACTGCAGGACGTAGGCCTACCCATAAAGGGTGATTGAGCCATATCCACCACGCAGGCCCAGTGCGAGTTGGTGCATTCACATACGCCATGGAATTTTTTCCTTGGACATATGCAGGTTGCCTCGCGATGTTTTCCTTCACCGAGAAGCCTTTGGTGTGAAATTCCGTACAGAAATTCCAAGCAATTCATTTCTACGGGACCGGGTTTGAACTCACGACCTCACGATTGTAAGGCGGGGGTCATTACCACTAGACCACCACGGCTTCATTTCACTTCATATTTTTAGTAAACTTACGGATCGATACTGAAATTGTGAAAAAAAAATTGTTCTCCCGTACAAAATGTTCATTTAGTTTCGATAAAATATACGGAACAGCTGATTTTTTTTAAAACTTCAAGATTGATCTCATAGTAAAAGCTAGAAAATAAATCAAAGGATTATTTTTAATGTAGATAAATAAGTAGAGATGAGCATAATTATCGTTGGGTAGACATTCGAAGTATGTCTAGTGCCTACTTTGCATAGTGTAGTAGGTCAATATACAGTCGGAGATTGAGGGAAACTGAGTAACATCTCATCAGAGCTGACATAATTTATGTAACCTTTCAGTTGAGAATATCTTGTCTAATTTTATTATTATATATATTATATAGTTATGCTTGCCTGAAATTAGTTAAAAAAATAATATAATATTTTACATACATATGTACAAGGATTAGTTAGTAAAGTTTGTTAAATATAAATAACAACAATAACAGAAAATAAAATATATATACCTACTTAGAAAATTAATCGAATAACCATTAAAATTTTGGCAAATTTTCAAAGCCCCTTAATTCCTTAACCATTCATGATATTACATAAATATTTGACACACGCATCAAGATCATGTATAGGTAGAATATACTCGTACTTAAATATTACCGAAATCCAAAACATCGATCTTTGTTACCTGTCCCCTTCGCGTGGAATGCTCCGGTTTTTATTATTTATTTATCACTTTTTGGGTTGCGTTATCGGCAAACTTAACCTTTTGTTTGAAATCATTTTGTTATCTCGGCAAGAAAGGAAAATATGGCCTTTTTATGAAGAAAAAATTTGTTCTAGTAGGTAATGTAGCCACAATATTATTTCATTGGAGTTACTTGGACATATATTTTATTTATATCCATAATAGTAAATAACTTACAGCCATATTTTTAGGCACTTTTTTAGTTACGTCCCATACAACGTGGGGTAAAAAACGCCCAGGGTCCACTGTACACGCGTGTACAAACAAAATCAGTTATAGAAGCACTGATATAATTATGATCGTGTATCGATGCAGTAATGTTTAACGTCCAGCTACTGTGGATTTCAACTCAATTGCTCGATTATTACCTATGAATTAACCTGTTTTTCCAGGGCTGGGGTAACGTATACCCCACGTTGTACGCGGAAGGTTAATTGGATGTATACGGAACTTCAACAGATTGTGTGGAGAATCATTCCGTATCTGTCGAGTTACATACGTATAGGTTACTAGTTTTTAACCGCGGCTTCGCCCGCATGATATTTTGATTTTTGACGCAATATCATTATAATTTATAGCCTATGTGTTAATCTGCTATATAATCTATATTATTGCAAATTTTCATCTCAATCCGTTCAGTAGTTTTTGCGTGAAAGAGTAACAAACATCCATACATCCATCCATCCATCCATACATCCATCCTCACAAACTTTCGCGTTTATAATATTAGTAAGATAAGATTATATCTTCTTTGGTATGTGTTAGCCTTCTCCATACAAGTACAACTACCGAAGAATGTTTCTTCTAGTGGTCATTATAGGAAATTTAGCCATCTTAGAGGCCTTCAGGTGGCCTAAAAACTCTGACACCAGGGCTAACCACCCAGCCTATACAAACTTACTTACTTAAAGGAAATTTTATAAAAGCCCTACTAGTGGCTAGCCCTGCTGCCAGTGTTTTTCCGCCTGAAAGATTCTGACATGTCTAAAGGGTTAAAACAGCCGAAATCGACAATCCAACGTGTTATTCGAATCACAAATGCCTACCGTAAAGTTTTTTCCTGTTTAACAATTTTTTTTTTGTATTTTAGAAAATACTGTTTAGCAACAGAACATAGTAACATTTTAGTGACAAAGCTAAACGGATAAGGGCGACATCGTAATAAAATTGCCGTTCACTATGCCAGTTAGTAATGATTGATCGAGCACAGAACGGGGTTGAAGTAATTAATATTGGGAAGTGTTTGTTCCGGTGGGGGAGGGGGGTTATCGAAGTTATGGATACTTTGGTTCGAAATGCTCTAATTTTGGGAAGGATAACAGTGACTATTGTAATATTATTTCTTCCTACTTTGCTTCAGGAAGTAAACTTATTATTATAGGCCCTAGAGTATCTCTATAGATTGTAGCAGTGTGCAATGTTGCAAACATCACTCTTTAGTGAAGATCTTGCAAAGTCAGCCTAGACTTTACCTTACTTTAACTTATACTATATGTAACGGGACTAAACTCACGTGTAGGGATAGTCGTAACGACTATAAACCGTTGTCATCGCGAGCGCTACGCGCCGCAGCCCGCAGTGCATTGCGAGACGGCTCCGCGTGCTAGCACTCGCCAACTTGAGAAAGGTCGCCGAATGCGACCGAAACTATAGTCGTTACGACTATCCCTACACGTGAGTTTAGTCCCGTTACATATAGTATAAAATGTGTGAAAACCACGTAAATTTTCATAGTAAAATTACTTTAACTTGCTTACTTTGCTTTACTTTATATTGGTACAGTATCCTCAAAAAGCATTAAGAAATGGTAAAAAAATTATCCGAAAAACAGCGGTGTTCAATGCTGAATTAATGTGTAATTTCGTATATTCTAATTAGATTTTTGTTCAAAGTCGCCATCACACCGCCATATCTTACAAGCGATTCCATCACAATAACGTAGCGAAAATTTGAAATTACTTTGAATGGCGATTATTTTTAAAGTAAATTATAATTAAATACAGTACAAGGTAATGGCCTAAGTTCTATATATTTTTGCATCATCTTAGGAAAAAACAGAACCTTTATAGGATCACTTTGTTGTCCGTCTGTCCGTCTGTTTGTATGTCAAGACTCTTTATCTCGGGAACCCGTGAAGATATCGATTTGAAATTAAAACTGTATACGTATATCTATGGTTTCTTGCAGTTGTGTAAAAGAAAAACTTCTCAGTTATCGTTTAAAAAAGTTAGAGCCGTTAATGTCGTAAAAAACCGCATATTTCGACACTCACCAAAAATGAAAACCTACAGAGTGCTTCCCGTTGACATAGAACTATGAAATTTGGCGGAAATCATTGTCTTAGAGTGCACATATAGGAATAAATCTGAAAACTGTACATTTTTATTTAAATCATATAAAAATAGGGCCCTCAAATTTACAAAATATGGGTTCAAAATTCAAAGTGAGTAAATCGTATAATGTAAGGTATCATATAAAAGAACTTCATTAGTACATGCTGAAACAGGTATTTAACAATGTGTAATTATTGATATATTACGAGAAAAGTGAAAAAAAAATTGTCGATTGTAGTATAAAGATTTTAACAACTAACTTCCCAATTTTGTGATTTTTTCTGGATTTGTAAGGATCCCTCGATGTGCGAGCCTGACTCGCACTTGTCCGGTTTTTTTGGATTGAATGGCTATATTCTCAGATATGTAAATTTTAGAACAACGTGAGATTTACGATTTTAATATATCGGGAGGACTACGGCAGTGATTTACAGCAAAAAGTCTCGATCAAGTACAGCTTAGATTTTTTTTTTGGAAGTTCTGATCTGATTTAAGATGCAATTAGTCTATTTAATCTCTTACAAAAATGCGGCATGAAATTCCAATCAAGCCTAATTGGAATTTCTAATTGCTCGATATTTATTGAGGTGACAACGTCTTTTAAATCGATGAACGTCAGCTGCACGCACGAAAAAGCAAGACTTATTGTTATCATAGACTAAAAAGTACCTCACTTTTTAGTCTATGTTGTTATGTTCCGCCTGAGCCGAGCGTGCAAGCGAGAGCGCGGAATATACGATAGAGAGACATGGTCGGCCTAAGCGTTCGGCTTGTTTCAGTTGTTGGTTCAAAAATGTTTTCTTATGACCTTCTCACGTATAATTATAATTACTTTTTGCGAAAAATAGCATGACCAACTTCACCCGTGTACAGAATCATTACATAGTATAAAACAAAGTCGCTTCCCGTTGTCTGTCCCAATGTATGCTTATATCTTTAAAACTACGCAACGGATTTTGATGCAGTTTGTTTTAATAGATAGAGTAACTCAAGAGAAATGTTTATATTTATAATACACCTGTGCAAAGCCGGGGTGCATCGCTAGAACGCAAATATTATGCACGGATCGATGTAACATTTTTCAAAATGGCTCAGCCAATTCCGATAAAATTTAAATAGGACCAATTTCGAAGTATACTCTTTCCAATAAAATAAGAATTATTGAAATCGGACTACTATGAAAAAAGTTATGCGTGGTTGTACATAAAAAACATATACGCGTCGAATTCTATACCTCCTCCGGTGGTTCGTCGGTCAAAAACGTCTTAACAGAAAATTATTTTTTATTTAAATAAAACCTAACAGTTTCTTGAAAATTCAGAATTTTCATTCATATTATTTCGTACCGGACTGGACTATATAAATTTGTCCCAAGGTTGGACAAACATTGACTCTATGCCAACAAAAACAAGTAAAAAAATCTCGATTCGATTCCAAACGTCTCCATAACTGAACAATCATACTAAATATCCATTCATGTGCAATTGAGCAGAGAAAGGTCAGTTTCCGAAAGAAATTCAACCCTTACGATGCAGACCTTTTCCTAACGTTACATTACTAAGGTATTACCCGTAATTTCCATAAGCTATTAAGGAAGTAACTTATCGTAAAGATGGAGGCACACTGGCTGAAATTACCGCTATAAAGGCGAGCAAAAATTTGCAGTTGCTTTTTCGGAGATATCACAAGGTAATCAACAGCAATGATGTAGATATGACGGTGTAATTTTAAAATTTATACTGACTTAAAAGTTGTTACTAAATGGATAGTAAAACGGTGCACGAGTACAAATATTACAAAATGCTCAAGTGGCTTATTTCGACTTGCAAAAAGAGTGTTAACTAATCAATGTATTAATATGTAAAGGTGATGTAACTAATTTAAGAGTTTTATTTATTTGAGAGTTAAGAGTTACTAAAAAGAGCTGTTTTAAATATATTTTGCTGATATATTTATTTGAGAAGGTAAAGGACATATCATTAATTTTTTACAGTCTCAGTGTATTGCAACTTAGGGAATTAACATAGAAAGATGCTATTATTGAAGCGTGTCAAATGCCAATCAATCTGTCATATACATATTTATGAAGTTAAAAAAACGAACTTTTTTGCCTAAGTGTATCGCAACTTAGGGAAATATCTCAGGGGGACATTAGTAATGAAGCATATCAAATGCCAAATATGTGATTATCATAAAATATGATTATTAAAAAAAGTTATGTTTGACGTGACAACGTCTAGTAAGTCTACGAACGCTGGCTACACGCACGAAAAAGGACGACTCATTGTCTTGTTACGCTCATTGTCCCGTTACGCTCACTACACGAGCGAGTGAAAGGCATGATCGGCTTGAGCGTTTGGTGCAATCATTTCATCATGTTTTGTTATGACGTTGTCACGTTAAACTATCGTCCGTAAACCGACTTTACAGACAACCAATTTTTTCTACTCTCAATGTATCACAACTTAAGGAACTAACTCAGGGGGACACTGGTATTGAATTACTTCCCCGGAATTTACACCAAGCACGCGTTTTGAATGTAAATGACCGAGGGTTATCATAAGAGTCGCCAAAGACAAAGTAAGCATTTTCCGATAACGACTCGTTGGTAATTCTAATTCGAGTGAGAAAAGCGATGTTTTTAGTTGCTATATTTCTGAATTAGTAATATTACGTTTTTTCTTCAGATTATACGAAAAATTATAAAGACGTCGGAATCGGAAAAAAAATTAACTCGCAAGATTCCATCCGAACTTACATACATACATATAAATAAATAATAAAATAAATAAAAACTCTTAAAAAATAGGTGTTTAATATTGTTTCATAACCTAACTGATGGACTAATTTACATCTCACTTAGACTAATAATACATATTTTACTCAGTTAACATGCCCATTTGTTTCATAAATAATCTAACTGACGTACTAATTTACATCTCACTTAGACTAATAATACATATTTTACTCCGTCATCATGCCCATTTGTTTCATAAATAATCTAACTAACGTACTAATTTACATCTCACTTAGACTAATAATACATATTTTACTCCGTCATCATGCCCATTTGTTTCATAGATAATCTAACTGACGGACTAATTTACATCTCACTCAGACTAATAAAACATATTTTACTCAGTCAAAATGCCCATTTGTTTCATAAATAATCTAACTGACGTACTAATTTACATCTCACTTAGACTAATAATACATATTTTACTCCGTCATCATGCCCATTTGTTTCATAAATAATCTAACTGACGTACTAATTTACATCTCACTTAGACTAATAATACATATTTTACTCCGTCATCATGCCCATTTGTTTCATAGATAATCTAACTGACGGACTAATTTACATCTCACTTAGACTAATAAAACATATTTTACTCAGTCAAAATGCCCATTTGTTTCATAAATAATCTAACTGACGTACTAATTTACATCTCACTTCGACTAATAATACATATTTTACTCATTCATCATGTCCATTTGTTTCATAAATAATCTAACTGACGGACTAATTTACATCTCACTTACACTAATAGTACATATTTTACTCAGTCATTATGTCCATTTGTTTCATAAGTAATCTTAACTGACGGACTAATTTACATCTCACTTGGACTAACATACATACATACATACACACATATTTATTACATACAGACATATTTTACTCAGTCATCATTTGTATTTGTATTTTGTTTATTCATTAGAACGGCATACGCCAATTACACTAATTACACTAACCATGCCCATTTGTGTTATAAATAATCTAACTGACGGACTAATTTACATCTCACTTAGACTAATAATACATATTTTACTCAATCGTCATTAGGGTTGCCAACTATACTGTTTTAAACAGTATTATACTGTTTTTCACTAAATTATACTTTTTACTGTTGAACAAAAATAAAGTATACAAAATACTGTTTTCAGCATCGAAATGCAGACACATTATTATGTGTTATACTTAGACGCTCACAAATTTGTTAGTCAGAGGGCGCTCACTGCTCAGTGCAGCGCAGCCACAAGCAAATCACACTAAGTTTTTGAACGAATCTGTCAATGTCAAATATGTAAGACTGTCACTCACTGACAGACATGCGAGTGTGTAGGTTCTCACTTCTCAGACAGAATATAACCCTTTTTCGCGTGGACCTTGTTTTTTTGTTATACAAACTTTAATAAAATCAAAGTAATTAGGTACAAGTATAACAGTGATAAGTTTAGTGTACAAAAGATGGAAAGTGATAACGAATTACATACTCCTCCTACAACGCCAAGAAAGAAAGCCAAACTATCGAAGGTACAACAAAAATATAAGCACGAATGGGAATGCCAATATGACTGGTTAACGAGTGATCCTCTGTGCGAATTTTATGCTAAATGCAAAATATGTTTTTTACATTTACTATTTCTCACGCAGTTGTTGGGCAGGTTTGGTACTTTTGTTTGCGTCTTGCTTGTTTTACTCTTATCTGTTTTGCATAAAATATATATTTCGTTTCCGTTTTTTTAGGTTAAACAACACTTGGCCAGCAAAAAACATAAAGCAAAAATGGAAATGAGAAAATCTAGTGGATTGTTACAAAAGTTTTTTCCTAAAACTTCTGCTTCTACATCAGGCTTGTCTTCCCCTTCTAATGAAGATACTCATACCAAGTTAACAGCGGCCGAGTTAGCGACGATATACCATACTGTCAAGCATAATTTATCGTACAATAGCCAGGACTGTAGTATCAAATTAAATAAGATTATCTATGTTGATTCCAAAACAGCCACTAACATACGATTGGGTAGGACAAAAATGGAGGCATTAGTGACCGAAGTTCTTGGCCCACATTCCTTGCAGTCTGTTATTGACCAGTTAAATAAAGACAATGTATTTTACTGTCTACAAACTGATGCCTCCAATAAAAAAAATATCAAATTGTTTCCTCTGGTAGTTCAATATTTTACCCCTAAAAATGGAATACAACAAAAATTAATTGATTTTTATGAAAATCCAGATGAATCAGCCAATGGGATGTTTTCAGCCATTAAAAACTCCTTAGAGTCTTATCAACTTCCTTTCAGACAATTATCTGGTTTAAGCGCTGACAATACAAATGCAAATTTTGGACATAATCATTCATTATACACAAACATATTAGAGGTTGTGCCAGACTTAATAAAAGGAAATTGTCATGCCCATATTGTGCACAATTCAGTAAAACATGCTATGAATTGTTTAAGTTATGACATTGAGAACATTATATTAAAAATCTATAGCAATTTTTCTGTTTCTGCATGCAGAAGAGAAGAATTAAAAAGATTTGTAGCGCTTGCTGAAGGAGAGTTTCATGAAATAAAACGACACATAGGAACTCGTTGGCTATCTCTTCTACCAGCAATTGATACAATTTTACTTAATTGGACATCAATTTGTAACTACTTTGTTAATTTGGATGTTGACTGTCCAATGGTTATACAAAATTTATTAATGTTAGATAATAATGTCGAAAATAATGTAATTTATAGTTACCTTCTATATGCTAGTCATATATTAAAAGTTTTCAATAAAACAATTAAAAAATTAGAAGGAAATAATGTAACAATTTTAGATGTTTATAACATTATGACTGGTTTAAAGACTGAGCTAATTCAAAGAAAAAATTATAAGTATTTTGGCCATGAAACAAAAAAAGTATTAAATACTATTATTAGAGAGTCTTCCCAAGATGTTTTTAATAGAACTATTAATAACTTCATACTTTTTATTGATAAGGCTAATTTGTATTTAGAGAAATGGTTCGATTTCAATCAGACTAACTGGCTTTCTTTAATTAGCTGTTTGTCATTGAAATCTGCGGTCACATTTGATAATTTTGAGAAAATTATAGATAATCTAAATTTGTATAGACTCAACATTGGTATGGATGATTTATATTCAGAATTAACAAATTTCAAAGTAATTTATGAAAAAATATCAGAAGACAAAGATTTTCTTGAAATGAGTACTGGCCAAAAGTGGAGCCATTTATTAGTAAACACTTCAGAAGAATTTAAAAACATAACTAAAATTGTTTCATATCTACTTTCCGTCCCCGCCACTTCAGCATTTACTGAAGAGTTTTTTCAGTAATGAATGCTAAGTGGCGGGAGGATAGAAATAAAGCATCTATCAATTTAATAAAAAATGAGCTCCTCATTTATTTTAATTTCAGTTATAATTGTGATGAGGCGTATGAAGTTTTTAAAAAAGATTGTAAATTAGTAAGTAGTGCGAGAAGCTCTAAAAAATATGTATTTAAAACAATAAACAAATAAAATACTGTTCGTTTTTCTAAAATACTGTTTATTTATCTTCATAGACTTGAATATACTTTATTTCTTGTAAAAAAAGTTGGGAACCCTAATCGTCATGCCTATTTCGCTGAGGCGCCAATCTCCGTAGTCACGTCAGAAATACTACAACTAATATGACGATCATGATATACTCACGTGAAATAGCTTTTATTTATTTCACCGTAAACCTTTTCTCGAGTTACGATTTCAAGATATTTTTCTGAAAAGTAAGCAAAAGGAAATAGCCGATAATTCGTGCAAGTGGAAAAGTTAGGAATTATGGTCACGTTTCGAATGACAAGGGATCGGGTTATCATTTCCACGTTTAGTTTTTTATGTTATAGATTTGAGATAGATTACAGTTCTTAGGATAGTAACGGTGTCTGAAGTTATATATATGATGTGTGATTTTAATAGGAGAGAGGTGACATGAACGGAACATTTTTGATTTTGAGGTCCTAGAAATAAGTAAATATTTTGAACAGGTTAGAATCAAATAGGAAGCGTTAACTATTAAACTATTGATATGAAATGTATTAATCAATTATTATATGGATGTCCAACTTATCTTAAACAGTGATTTACGCATAAATAATTGCCTTGCAGCACTCCATGAAACGTTTCAAAACTATCAGAAAAAATACTTTTAACCGTAATACCAACATTTGCACGAAACCGCCATGTTTGAAATAACAGTATGCTGAGTGTGAGTTTTGTCGTAAACATGACGCGCTCTTCGGCGAGCGCGTAAGCATGTAATTTGTATGAACTTGCACTCGCACAAAGTGTTTCAAAAACGCGCCGCTATTGGCGCTGTACATTTCTTCATACAAATTACATGCTTACGCGATCGCGGCGAGCGCGTCATGTTTACGACAAAACTCGCACTCTGCTATCTGGAGTATGAAGTTAGCCGCGAACGAACATGCGTCAAGGTTGATATACGACATAAATAGTGTTGTCTCGAAATTGTTTTTATTTTACCAGTTTTTGCATTGTCCCTTTCAATACGTGTCCCTTTCACGGCACCTCTCCTATAGGCCCAGTGGCTTTTAAGCTGCTAAAAAAAATGTAACATCAGGGCTAACCAATCACCCTATTGTAGTATACGGTGCATGACAAGCCTTAATTACTTTGCTTAACAACTTTGACAACACAAAACAAACAACACAACTACAAATGACCTAATTGAGACCAGAAAATCAGAGTCCAGAAAAATATTATGATATTTTTGGATATAAATTGATTAGTGGCACTATTATCTTTAGCAACTTGTGTCAGGTAATTACAAAGCTTTTCATTATCAAACGCTGAGTCATTTATCTATCTTCAAACGTACTTTTATACAAATTGTATTCAACTTAGAATAATAATTTTCAGACTTAGAATGGCCACTACTGATCATATATTTTTTCTACAGCTGTTAATCTTTGAATCATAAAAAGGTAGATCAACCTTAAGAAGAAACAAACAATATAACAAAAAACCTCCGTTTCGGCCTTTTAAAAAGTGGGCAGAAACCCCAAGTGGACTATTGCGCTCCATTACAAACGGTAGAAACAAAAGCTCTTAAATCTTTATGCTCAACAGAATAGGTATATCTGTTCCTCTTGAGATTTTTAGTAATAAATCTCTCCTGTATCAAGAGGGACCTCCGTTTGTTTTTTATCAAGATCTTCGCTCTGAACGGGGTGGAAACACAGTTTGGCGAGTATGTGAAGTTGGATCAATTTTAGGTATTTAGAAAATCTATTTGTATATATTTTTATTCAAGATCGGTATTGCCATGGTGGTCTAGTGGTAGTAACACCAGTCTAAAATTTGTGAGGTCGTGAGTTTAAATCCTGATCCCATCGTACCAAAGAGTTCTTTGAAATTTTTGAATGGATTTTCACACCACTGGCTTTTCTGTCGGTCCAATCACCCTTCGTGCGTTGGCCTACGTTCTGCAGTGAACTTTTAAAAATGCTATTATAGTATAGTACCTATACCAGCCTTTTTTTAATAGTCCACTACAGGACGTAGGCCTACCCACGAAGGGTGATTGGGCCATATCCACCACGCTGACCCAGTGCGGGTTGATGGATACACATACGCCATCGAATTTCTTCTACGGACGTGTGCAGGTTGCCTCACGATGTTTTCCTTCACCGAAAAGCCAGTGGTGTGAAATTCCGTAGATTTATTTAGATAGCCCAAGATTGTTGAAGCATATTACTAAACTGATACTGACGTGAAGCAATGATAGGCATGAATAGTTTTCCGATGGGTTAGCTCTACTGACATTTATGCATTTCAAATGAAATTAAATGACTCACCCAGGATTTGACCATTTACAATATCCTTCGGGCGGTAAGTTGAATTTAATTTTTTTCGAAAACATCTTGTGACGCAGTAGGTATGCCTTGCGGTAAAGACGGCGAGTTGTTTACACCTAAGTGCGAGATGTATGGTTTTATGACACGAGCGGGAGCAGTTTTTCTCTCCCGCCTATTGTTTAGTTTTTTTTGTTTGGGTGTTTACGTGCTTGAGAACAATAGGGCAGTCTTGAACTTTCAAGTTGTTTACTTGTTAACACGATAGCATTTATTAGGTCGAGTAATGTTGCGAATTATCTCGTAGGTTCGAGACTGTAGGAAATAACGGATATAAATACGCCGGCCGACCCTTGGGGATCAGTTTTTCTTTTACCGTCGAAGCGAAAACATCTCGTGTTCCAGTGCGATTGTAAAGAGTTTGTGCGAACCAGTTATGTGATTTTGTGCAATAAAGTGCAAAGTGAATAATCGGCGTTTTAGCTGATTATCCAAGAACCCATTTCGTAACAATATGTTAAAAAAATCCAAATAAAAACCCTGAGACTCGGTTTAGCTATCGGATCTGGTTTTTACAATCCGTAGACATTTTAAACTCACAAATACCAACTTTCTAACTTATTCTATAATTAAATATCACATGAAATGCATTATAACTAGTTCAGAACAAGTAGCAAGCAAATAGTAAAATGCATTCACCGTCACAAAGAGCAAAACTGTGTCATATGTCATAAGCCTTTGAGTTTAATATAGCGCACGCACTACAGTGCTATCGAGTCCAGAGCGTTTTCCATGAGGCATTGTTTTGTATAAAAATCCTTCTTACTTGACCGACTTTCCGCTTGAAAACACCAGTATGGATTTTATGACCATCATATAAGTTTTATATAAAGGTACAAACCCAAAGTTACATATGCAGCAAACGCTTTAATTATATATTTTTTAATAACAAACATTTTATTAGATATACAGTTACATGTAACACATTAATGTCATATGACAGAGTACTTACTTTATTGTTTAGATTTTGGTAACACTTCAGAGAACATAATTTAAATGACCTGTTAAATAACAACTAGGCCATAATCTTATCATTCCAATCTTTTGAACGTAGGTATTCACAAATTCGTTTTTGATGTAATTTGGCAGATAGAACTTTTTTAATTATTACTATGATTTAATTAATGTAATTGTAGTAAATATAGTAGCCGGCAAACAACTGGAACGTTAAACCATAATAAATATTGGAGGACATCTTACACACGGTACGGTCTCTGACCTAAACTAAGCAAAGCTTGTGATATGGTTGCTAGAGACTGATAAACTACATATACATATTACTTACTTATATGGATAGTATCTAAATACACCCAGACACAGAGCAAACATCTATGTTCACCACATAAATGCTTGTCCTGGGTGGGGATCGAACCCACGCCTTTTTGATCCAGAAGTCAGGTTCACTAACCACTGAGCCACAGAGGCAGTCCAGTTAAACCATAGCTACCTCTCTTTTGTTGTCTTTGCTAACGAAAGGGAGAGAGTGATATTTTTTGTTCAACTTACGTGCCGAGACCTATACCGTGTTAAATGAAATAAATAAATTTGAATTTTTTTATGTCCAAAAATTTTACATATTTTTAGGGTTCCGTGCCTCAAACGGAAAAAACGGAACCCTTATAGGATCACTTTGTTGTCCGTCTGTCCGTCTGTGTGTATGTCAAGACTCTTTATCTCAGGAACGCGTATAAATATCGAGTTGAAATTTAAACTGTATACGTATATTTATGATATCTTGCAGTCTTGTAAATGAAAAACTACTCAGTTATCGTTTTTAAAAGTTAGAGTCGTTTATGTCGTAAAAAACCACATATTTCGCACTCACAAAAATCAAAACCTACAGGGTACTTCCCGTTGACATACACCTATGAAATTTGGCTAGAAGCATTGTCTCAGAGTACACATATAGGGATAAATCTGAAAATTGTACATTTTTATTTAAATCACAAAAATTAGGGCCTCAGAATTCACAAAATATGGGTTCAAAATTCAAAGTGAGTAAATCGTATCATGTAAGTTGTCATATAAAAGAACTGCATTAGCACATGCTTAAACAGGTTCTTAATTATTTTAACAATGTGTAATTTTCGATGTATGACGAGAAAAGACAAAAAAATTTTTGGTCGATGGTTTTTAAAATTTCTATACTATAAATTTTAACAACTTACTTCCCAATTTCGTGAAATTTTCTGGATTTGTACGGAACCCTCGATGTGCGAGCCTGACTCGCACTTGTCCGGATTTTTATTTTTAATATATAATTATTGCTCCGATAGGTGATCCGTCATCATCCGGCACAAAATATCAATCATAATGACCGTTTTTATAGTCTTTTAAAAGTGTTTTAACTTGTTTAACATTTTACGAAAAAAAAATGGTAGGTATTTTATTTTTCTCCTAACTGTCCATACTAGTATAACAGCTTCTAAACGCCAAGCTCACCTACTGTTAGATTTTTCTACATGAAACGGGTTAGTTATTTGTGTCGAGTCTTCCAGGTTAGATATTTAGTGGGAACAGAACAATTGCATTGTTATCGTTTATACAGATTGATAGCTCTACTGAAATTATTAATCCGATTTTATACTTCCCAAGATATTAAAATATCATGCTTTTTTGCACCACTAATGTTTCCTTAAGATTCTCATACGCGCTTTTTGAGTTTTGATTTTGTCTATTGAACTTAATTTTAGGTTACGCTATCTATTCATACAATAGGAATATATCTCAAAATCCCTGGCTGTAAAGACACATACCGCATTGTTTCAAACCTTTGCTGGTTTTACCTACATTCATAATTTATGTTTTAATTTTGTATTTTGTTGCTATAGACATAGACATAACTTTATTTGCAATGAAAACAACACATAATACAAGACAAACATTAAAAAATATAGTACATGAATAAATATAAACAGTAATTATATGTTAAATTTTCGCCACAAAACCGGTCCCATCTCAGCATAATGCCGACCGTGACAGCCGGCGCTGATCTTCCGATGGAACCGACGTGACGTCACGCACGCGACTGTCGCTCGGTATGCGTACAAGTAATAACACAAAAAATAAACACATTAAAATAACCTTACATGAAACAATATATTTATGATTATTATAGATTTTTATGGCTCGTCATTTCCGTCACATTTCCCCATTATCCTAGCGCATGCAACTGTGCCAAAATATTTATCTCACTGTGAGAACAAATCGTGAAAAAAACCCGTAAGCTAAATGTACATACCGTAGGGTGGAGCAAAAAACACTTTTTTTTTAAATATTAAAACTCCTATATTTCAATCATTGACCATTTTTTTTTTTCAAACTTCGAGTTTTACGCGCCATTTTCGGATTTTAACATATTAAGCTTAAATTTTGCAAATATACTCCTACGCATTTAATGATTGAAAATACAGGAGTTTTAAAATTAAAAAATAAGTGTTTTTCACTCCACCCTAATGTACAAATCTGAGTAGGTATGTAACAAATGCCCATACCGTTATAACAGCACTCTAAACACCAAGCTCACTTACTGTTAGATTTTTCTACATCAAAGGGGTATGTTTTTGTGTCGAGTCTCCCGGCGGGATATTTAGTGGGAACAGGACGATTGGCCGAGCTTGTTGTCGTTTATATGGATTGATAGCTCTATAGAGATAAGTTCCGGTTGATTTTTATTGTATGTTGTTATGTTCTCTTTATGGGGGAAGCTTGAGTGACGTCGAGGGCGTCCATTGTGATGTTGTCACAATTTTTCTGCACTATCGAAAATTGCTGCAATATTTTGGTTGACCACTACAGTTTTTTTTTCTTTGTCTGTATAAGTGATGGGCAATCACTCACGTAATTTATTAGACATTCGAGTAAGTTTCTGCCATTCATTAGTATTGTGTTGAGATTCGTGCGCTAAATCCCACCTTGTCAGCTTGAAGAAAACAGCCTAATATGGTCGAAACTAAAGTTGTTGTACTTAAATAATAAAGAGACATCTTCCTGAGACTCAGAGTAGGGCTGGAGCGGCGGCCAATTCGGCTGAGCAGCACAAGCGGCGCAAATATGCCAACCTCGGTAGTGGTTACATATTTGAGCCATTTGGAGTTGAGACTTTGGGTCCGTGGGGGCCGGGAGCTCATCTCGTTTTCAAAAGTCTTTCTGAGCGTCTGATAGTCGTGACGCGAGACCAAAATGCTGGTAATTTGGCTCAACGTATAAGCATTGCCATTCAGCGTGGCAATGCTGCCAGCATGCTGGGCACGCTGCCTAATGGCAGTGGGCTTGAGCACTTGGATTATCTTTAGACCTTCAAGAGTTTGTGGATGATCCAATTGCTTTCTATGTAGTAGTAGTGTACGTTATTGTTGATCAATAATAAATTATAATAAAAAAATAATAAAAAAAAAATAATAAATTACTTGAGTGATTTTTTGTTACAATAAAGTAAAAGAGTCTGCAAAAACTACCTTAGTTTTCATAATAATAAATAAAGAATGGGTTTGTTAGTATGCAAAATTTTCTTTTGAGCCATATGACATTCACTGCTGGACAAGGCCGTCTAATATTTTTAAAAGCACATACATGTTTTTTGATTGTTTCATTCTTATTATTACACCAGCTATAAGTTTTGCCAAATTAATGCAATGTAATTAGGCCTTAAGCCGGATTCTCGCTCAAGTGACACTTGAAGTTCCTTAATACGCGCTCTTACTTTTCACTGAAGAGTGTAATTAAATCCCGAAGTTGGGCTTTAATTTCGAAACTGGTAATAACGTGTCTCGGAATTGTTTTAAGCTGACGAACTTCACGATGCTCTTTGTTTGTATGCCTCTGACAAGAAGTTTGAAGGCCTTTTGAAATGTCATAATTAGATAGCTTACAATACAAACGTACCTCCATACATAATGTACTTAGTCATTTTTTAAATTTAACTTTGTAATTATGTATTGACTAAAATCAATGACATTCTAATTGACCTACTTCTATAATCTATGAGATTTACACCGTGCATTGATATTTTGGTTTATTCCCTGTGTTACTACCAATCTTACTACCAGTAGTAAGAGCGGTAAATGAATTACCGTTGTTACTACTGCAGTTGATATATTATTCTGACATTATTTAATTTTGTACTATTTATTTCTCTACAGCATTTAATAATAGTATTGTTGAAGTAGAGAGTTATTTATTTTATTTTAATCAATTTTTAAAATTTGATTTTTGCGATTGTGTTGTGAAATGATGAGATCTATTTTGCGGTACCTAGGTACAACAACTGTTGTATAATTTATTTTGGTATTAAGCTCAAAAAGTCCGATAACAGAGGCGCCATCGTAATTATAATAGCTAAATAGCATAGTTCTGTTTCTTTTACACTTTAGGCAATCGATAGAGAGAACGATTTTTACGTCGCTATTAAATTTACGCTGGCGCCTCTATAATCGGGCTTAATATATCAATAAATGATCTTCCTGAGACTCAGAGTAGGGCTGGAGCGGCGGCCAATTTGGCTGAGCAGCACAAGCGGCGCAAATATGCTAACCTCGGCAGTGGTTACATATTTGAGCCATTTGGAGTTGAGACTTTGGGTCCGTGGGGGCCGGGAGCTCATCTCGTTTTCAAAAGTCTTTCTGAGCGTCTGGTGGACGCGACGCGTGACCAAAATGCTGGTGTTTATTTGGCTCAACGTATAAGCATTGCCATTCAGCGTGGCAATGCTGCCAGCATGCTGGGCACGCTGCCAACTGGCAGTGGGCTTGAGCACTTGGATTATCTTTAGACCTTCAAGGGTCTGTGGATGATCCAATTGCTTTCTATGTAATAGTAGTGTAGTATTGTCATTATATTATAAAAAAAAAAAAAAAAAAAAAAAAAAAAAAAAAAAAAAATGATCCTAACTCTAATTCTATTTCAATGAATCAACCTTACAATAATATTAAAAATCCGAATTTATTGGTTTGTTCCTCTTTCACGCAGCGACGGAACAACGTATTGATTTGTTTTTTGGTATGAATATAGTTTGAAAGACGGAAAGTAACATCGGCTACTTTTTATCGTGAAAAAATGTTTCATTGGCATAGCACAAAAATCAAAATATTACGCGGGTGAAGCCGCAAACAAAAGCTAGTTTTATATAATAAACAGTTTCCTTATACGACTTTTTACTGTGCGCCTAATCATGTTATGGCCAACTTTTGTTATAGGTCTAAGCCCCGAGTTCACCAACGCTTGTTTAAGTTAAACGTGTGATTACTGTATTTAACCTACGGTTTTTGCTTGCTAAACAGCAAAATTTCGTTAAAAAGCTGTTTTAAATTTAATCAACGGTTGATAAATTAAACATCTGTTGGTGCACTAGGGTCTAAAACCCGAGTTTAACCGTTGTTCGAATACAGTAATCACACGTTTAACCTAATCAAGCGTTGGTGAACTCGGATCTAACTCTGCAATTGCAACAAATGTGCTTTTACACTGTAACAAAATCCATTACATTTAGAGTTATAATGAAATTTTGAAATTGAGTTTTAATTTCGGATCTGGTGATAATGTATCTTTGGATTGTATTAAGCAAACGCACTTCACGATGTTGTAGAGGCATACAAATAATGCCTTTTACGAGAAATTTTAAAGACTTGTTAATATATCATAATTAGTTAGCTACAATACAAATGTCCCTTCTATACGGATATATTCTGAAATATTCATAGTAGTTACTCATTATAGTAAACTTTTACTGTGGGACTGATCCTGAAATCACATAAAATAATCATTATGGCCAACTTTTGGTACGGGACTAACTCTAACTCGCTCAAAAAATAGTGTTTTCGTACACATTAAGCCCGATTACAGAGGCGCCAGCGTAACTATGTTAGCTAAATAGCATAGTTCTGTTTCTTTTTCACTTTAGGCATTCGATAGAGAGAAAGCTTTTTACGCTGCTATTTAATTTACGCTGGCGCCTCTGTAATCGGGCTTATTGTCATAACAAAAATTCGCAATTATAGAGCGTATTGAAATTGCAAGATCGAGCTTTAATTTCAAAACTATTTATCGAATTAAAAATTTATTTAAAAATGTATTTACTCATTCTTTAAAACTTTTTAAAGCAAAGTATTTTCTTTCCATCGTAAACTCGTTCACTCTAAAAGGTTGCTAACACCCTTTGAAATCCAAGCTGTGGATAAGACTAATGCTCCTTCCATGCTTTGTTCGAACCGTTAATATTTGAAAGGCATTAGGATTACGTGCGGTTGCACTCTCATACAAGTTGCTTTTTAATCGGCTAAAGAAGCTTGGTTTGTAGTTGAATAAAAGTTTGACAACATCATAGCAACCAATTTCCAATCTATTTTTAGGATGAAAGCGTAGTTTGACAAGGTGTTCAATAGCGATCATCGAAGTTAAGAAACATCCGGAACGGTCACTCTTTGGATGGGTGACCGCGGGTGGCTTGCAACTGAGCGATGCCGTGGCTCGGATGATGCATGAAACCCTGGGTTGTTTTAACTGTTATCCATGTCAGAGGCCTTAAAGCGGCTTAAAATCTGATACCAGCTAGCCACCTGGCCTATACGAACTTACTATTAGGATGATATTTGTTTGTTAGTGATATTGATTGTACTGTACCAGCCTTTTTAATAGTCCACTGTAGGACGTAGGCTTACCCACGAAGGGTGATTGGGCCATATCCACCACGCTGGCCCAGTTCGGGTTGGTGGATTCACATACGCCATCGAATTTCTTCTACGGACGTATGCAGGTTGCCTCACGATGTTTTCCTTCACCGAAAAACCAGTGGTGTGAACTTCCGTACATAACTTCCAAAGAACTCATTGGTACGGGACCGGGGATTTGAACCCACGACCTCATGATTGTAAGGCGGGTGTCACTACCTCTTGACCACCACGGCTTACCTTATATTGATTGTAGCAATATTATAATCCAAATTATCAGGTCTTATATTTAAGGAGTTAACCATATTAGAATTTAATGTTTTGGAAAATTAAACTAGTTACTCCAAAGGTGTCTTACCTATTCAATAATTAATACCTATTTGCTTAAAAACCTGTAGTTCAGAATAGAAGATACATAAAGTATTCATCTAACGTAAATAACAATACAATCATACAATCACACCTAATCACACAACTTATCTTCCAAACTACGCAACAGATTGTAATGCTGTTTTTACTATATACATATTTTATAATATTCCAATACAAAGGTTAAGCTGCGACTGCGATGGACGAAGCCGAGACAGGCAGCTAATTTTAAAAAGAATTTGCTATAATGCTTTGTATATATTTTCTGGTGGAAAAACACCAAATACATCTCTAATCCGTCGTTGAAACACTTAATATTTGAAAGCCATTAGGATTACGCGTCGCGGTTGCACTCTCATTATTATATACATTAAAATTTCAAGTACTCAGTATAATTGTGTAAATGTATTAGGGTCATCTTACACACTGTCGCTGACCCTAAAATAAGCAATGAATGACTTGCTCAATAAACTAATTTTATAACTTATTGTTTCCAAACTAAGCAACAGGTTGTATGTGATGCGGTTTTTACTATGTATTAGAATGTCCCAATAGAAAGATTAATCCACAACTCAATCGCACCTAATAGGCGAAATCTTAAGCTGGGACGGGCAGCTAGTTTTATATAAGAACCTACTCTAGCTCCGAAGAGTTCAAACGGTTTCCATCTATTTTATAGTAGAAAAGCAACCAAATACATCTCCCATGATCTTTTGAAACCACGTAGATCTTTACTTAATAGAATGGTAACACTATCGTCACTTGAGGCAATTCTCAACCGCAAAAACCGCGAAATTTTTTCCCTAAGGTTGTCACTGTCTTTATGGTTTGGAATTTGACAAGAATTTAACGTCTTTGGTACACAAAAATCTGGCAATTAACATCGAATGGAAATATTTGTATGTCTCTTTCTAACTCATGCCATTTTAATCAACGCATCTCTTTCAGATTTTCTCGATCGACCACATTATCCCTCTGGTATTTCTGTGGTTGAAACCGTTAATATTTGAAAGCCATTAGGATTACGCGGTTGCACTCTCATTATACGAGATAAGTAAGATGAGCACATTAACGTGTTTTCGTGTTCAGACTCTTTGGATTAGCGTTAGTGGTTGCGGTTGTGGAAACAAATTGTCTCTTATAATTATGAGGTTAAGGTGCCAAATTGAGTAAATTTGGTTTTGTTTTCTGCACGCCTCATTAGTCAAATGGGTTAATTTTATTTTAGAGTGTATAATTTTAAATTTATAAAGAAGATTAGGTAAGAATTAACATATTTTTCCGATATAATAATAATTACAATAACATGTGTTTGAAACCAAAAATAATGTAACTTACTCAAGAAATAACTGCTACAACTAATTATTCGAAACTTCTCTCGGGTCAGACCCGGTTCTTTGATGGGCATCAGTGGAGCCGAAGTCAACACTGAGAGGCCCCTTTTGATACATCATTTATCTATGAATTCAAAAAATTAATGGGCTATTGTGTGAGCTTCTGGATGATTCACAAAACCGGTCTTTGGAATGAGGTGCGGCACCCGCCAAGTAATGCCTCATTTCAAAATATTAATATTATTATAATACATGTTTTTTTTTATTTAACAGAAATGTACTGTTTTGAAAAAGAATCTTGCAAATTGCCTCAGACTTTGTACAGTAGCCCAAACCCCATGTTACCCCATTTTAACGCCCAAAAAGACGTTAAAATGGGGTAAACATATTTGCAGAAAAAAAAACTGTATTTAATGCTTAATTATTTTGTAATTTCATATTTCCCAATATGATTTTTGTTCAAGGCCACTATCACGCTACCATATTTTACAAACAATATAAAGAAAATATGAAATTACTTTAAAATGTAGATTAATGTTAAGGAAAATTATTTTTTTAGTAAATAAAGCAAATAATCAATTTTCTAAAAGGTGATGGCCTAAACGCTATAACATTTTTAGATTATCTCTATTGGACTGACAGTGTTATATAAATTATTTTCTTAGCACACATACATTAATCATTATTATGTAGAAATTAATTAATTAATCTACACGCAGAATCCAAAATAATAAGAACATTTTTCTATAATTAGTTTTCTAAATAACAATGTACCATATAAATTTGAATTACCTAGAGTCCTAGATGTATGATACAAACTCAAAACATTTTGAGTTTGTAAACAAGCGTATACAATATAACTATTCTCATAATATTAGGTAGGACGAAAGTTAAATTACCAAAATTTTCCTCAGAAATTTAATATGAAAATTTTAGCTGTTACGTTCAATTACAACTTACCTAAGTATTAAGTTTTCCCTCTACGTTATCAGTTTCGAAGAAACCAAATGAAGCAACAAGGCTGTCTGGAAAATCTAAATGCCTCAATTAATTTATTAGGTTGTAATTACACGAAATCTGCGCCCCGTTAATTTCAAATTTTGAACCCTTATTCACTTACAAGGTTCACGAAATTTAATTTCGTATCACTCGATTATTAAACCTCCAAAGTTAACGTGCCTACATAACACAAACCACCGCAGCGTGTCGTATAATAATTGCCGTCAGACCACACCGGCTTCGGCATCCTCGAGAAAATATCAGACAAAATCCCCAACCACGTTCCGGGAATAGCTTCCCCACGCCAAATTAAACGTAATCTAAATGCTCTTACTCTAATTAGTCTTAAATAATGACTTTTGCTTGTTACAGATAAAATGGAGCGCCGAATCGCGGGGATAATCTACATCCTAATTACATTCGCTCTCGTTAACGAAATGTCTATAAACGTGCAAGCTAGAGACAATAATAAAAGACGCACGAAAGAAAAAGGCGGCGGCTTTCAGAAAAACATTTGCGATATCAGCGACAGAGAGTCGAAAGTTCACTGCTACTGTGAGAACACAAGGGAACCCAGGAACGCGACCAAAGCAGAATGCTGGGTATTCAACGGCGGGATACCTAGAGACGACCTCATCTGGCAGAGCTTCGCGTCCCAACCAACTTTACAAACTTTGTCCTTCAACGTCCGCGTGGACGGAGCGCTTGGCTACGTACCCACAAAAGCGCTTTACTACTTACAGAGACTCCGATCAATCACCATAAAGTATGGCAACATCGTCGAAATTACACCCTATTCGTTCGCAAACTTGACAAACCTCAAAGAACTCGGACTCTCTCAGAACCAAATCGAAACTTTGCAACAGTATTCCTTCGCTCACCTCCCGAACATAACATCGATCAGTCTCGAGGACAACAACGTTATAGATATAGACGCCGAAGCGTTCTATGATCTGCCCAAATTGCAAAAGTTGGTGTTCACGAAAAATAATATATCGACGATACGGAACCAGACGTTTCTGCACACCTTCAACTTGCTGGAATTGGACTTGAACAAAAATAACATATACTATCTGAACCGCCACACTTTTGATGGATTGGCAAACTTGAGGAAATTGGATCTGAGGAGAAATCGAATACACAATTTGACAGAGTTCACTTTTGCGGAGTTGTGGAATCTGCAGGAGTTGCTCCTGGGCAAAAACGAATTGCGGTTTATATCGGAGCGGGCGTTCGACGGCCTCTCGCAGCTTCGGAAGTTGTCCCTCGATGACAATAAACTAGCGTCGCTCCCGTCGGGCCTGTTTGAGGGAGTCCGGGGCCTCAGCTCCCTCGATTTGCGATCCAATGAGCTGCACGCATTAACTTTCGACAACATCAAACCCATTTTGGACAACTTATGGCCCCAAAACAGCAATCTACTGCTCGAAGGTAATAACGAATACATAATTCACTTCCTTATGCTAGCTCTGATAAACTTAAAACACACGTTGAATATTAAACGAGTGAAACGGAGACGTTATTATTAACTTTAACTTATAAAGTTGTCTCTTTTATGATCCCTCGGGGTGTATTCTCCGGTTGGGAAGGTGGAGGTAGAAGTGGAAAGTGTTGTATAATACGTTTTATTCTGAGATAGTTTTGTAGTTTACTCCCCCCGTCGTCTAGCTTAAAAGTCCTCGTCCCATTAAACTTTAAGCTGGGATTTTAGTTTAACCTAAATATGTTTTCATTCTTTACAGAGAATAACTTCGTGTGCGACTGCAGGTTGAAATGGATGCACGCGCTGCGCAACGAGACAAAAAGCCAGAACACAAAAGATTCCCTCGACGGCGTAACTTGTAAAATGGATCCTCCTATAGTTAGCTCTGCGTACAATAAAATGCCTGAAACTGAAGACAAACTAGATTATAACCAAGAGATTCTACACGCCGGCATAACAATCGAGACTTTGAATGAGAAAATGAATGTTACTGAGAAAAAAACTATTCCCGATCAAGATTTACCCGATACGAATACTAATGATATATCGAAGAAAGAGGTAAAAAGGAACGTTTTAAAATTCCCTCCGGAGAAACTGCCCTGTCCGAAAGAAGAAGAAAAAACGACAGAGGCGCCACCTCTGCCTCTGGGAGATCCACTGATCCCGATTCAAAATGAAATGAAGACATTTAGGTTTTTAGATATGAGTTCCGGACAAGGCTTACCGAGTAGATTTAGTCTCGTAGTATTATGGAATGTATGTTTTACGTTTTTCTTTACTTAGGCTTAGGTCATTTTAATCTAGTCACTAGGTCTAAGAGATACAGACTAAAATAGCGTGGATTTTGATTGCTTTATTACCTTGTACATAAAATGGAATGACTTGGAATGGAGTCAGATTAGTTGATATCTCTCTACCACTTACAATTAATGTTAAGTACCTATAGTATTTCAGTAATAAATATAACCTCTACGTAATAGCTTAAACGTGTACAATTAAACTTATAAATGGCAAAGTACCAAACAGTTCTAGTTTAATGATAGATACAAAAATATTCATTACTTTTGCCGTTGGACAATATTTATTTAGTTGCGATGTTATTTTAGATGATTGCCTACTTGAAACAAAATAATGCCATGACAAAACAAGAAATAAATCCGGGCAAGCGCGAGTCAGGCTCGCGCATCGAGGGTTCCGTACAAATCCAGAAAATTTCACAAAATTGGGAAGTAATTTGTTAAAATCTCTATACTATAACCATCGACCAAAAAGTTTTTTTTTTTTTCACTTTTTTCGTCATACATCGAAAATTACACATTCTTAAAATAATTAAAAACCTGTTTAAGCATGTGCTAATGAAGTTCTTTTTTTGATACTTTACATGATACGATTTACTCACTTTGAATTTTGAACCCATATTTTGTGAATTTTGATGCCCTATTTTTTGTGATTTAAATAAAAATGTACAGTTTTTAGATTTATTCCTTTATATATTTACTCTGAGACAATGCTTCTCGCCAAATGTCATAGTTCTATGTTAACGGGAAGTACCCTGTAGGTTTTGATTTTTGTGAGTGTCGAAATATGCGGTTTTTTACGACATAAACGGCTCTAACTTTTTTAAACGATAACTGAGAAGTTTTTCTTTTACACAACTGCAAGAGACCATAGATATAATATGTATATAGTTTATATTTCAACTTGATGTCTTTACGCGTTCCCGAGATAAAGAGTCTTGACATACACACAGACGGACAGACGGACAGACGGACAACAAAGTGATCCTATAAGGGTTCCGTTTTTTCCTTTTGAGGTACGGAACCCTAAAAACACAGCTAATCGAAAGACCAAACAAAGTATCATATTACATGCCTAGATGGAAACAAATAAAATAGTAAACACACATAACGATGTACTTATTCTACGATATCATAGAAATCATGTTTATTATCTACTATTGGTATAGATACCTTATTGATAAACTCAGAGTTATTCCGGAGTAAACCCGTGTTTTGTATTTTAAAAGTGAAATTTAATTCTCAACATATTATCATAGATCATTAAATTTCAAAGAGATTTTTATTATTCAAAGAGATTTTTATTATTTTTATTATTATTTCTCGGAAGAAATTGCATAAACGACTTCAACCGTGTACAGAATTTTCACATTATTGTAGATTTTTCCAAAACAGCTCAGCCAGTACCGGTAAAATTTAAATAAGATCACCTGTAAAGATTGATCTACCAAACACAAAAGATATCATCAAAATCCTACTAATATTATAAACGCGAAAGTTAGTGAGGATGGATGGATGGATGGATGGATGTTGGTTACTCTTTCACGCAAAAACTACTGAACGGATTGAGATGAAACTTTGCAATAATATAGCTTATATATCAGAATAACACAGGCTATAAATTATAATGATATTGCGTCAAAAATCAAAATATCATGCGGGCGAAGTCGCGGGTAAAAACTAGTAGGTTCATAATTGGCGGAGTAATCACGTAACATACAGAAGAATTGAGAACTTTATTTTTTACTCAGACCATAGCTCAGACCAAATTAAAAAAAAAACCGGACAAGTGCGAGTCAGACCCGCACATCGAGGGTTCCGTACAAACACATTGTTAAAATAATTAAAAACCTGTTTTAGCATGTGATAATGAAGTTCTTTTATATGAGACCTTTCATGATACGATTTACTCACTTTGAATTTTGAACCCATATTTTGTGAATTTTGAGGCCCTGTTTTTTTGTGATGTAAATAAAAATGTACAGTTTTCAGATTTATTCCTATATGTGTACTCTGAGACAATGTTTTTCGCCAAATTTCATAGTTCTATGTCAACGGGAAGTACCCTGTAGGTTTTGATTTTTGTGAGTGTCGAAATATGCTGTTTTTTACGACATAAACGACTAACTTTTTTAAACGTCAACTGAGAAGTTTTTCTTTTACACAACAGCAAGAATTCATCGATTTACGTATACAGTTTTAATTTCAACTCGATATCTTTACGAGTTCTCGAGAGAAAGAGTCTTGACAGACACACAGACGGACAGACGGACAGACGGACAACAAAGTGATCCTATAAGGGTTCCGTTTTTTCCTTTTGAGGTACGGAACCCTAAAAATAAAAACAGAATGCTGTGAACAAACAAGTGAGGGCGACCAAAACTACGCCTCGCCGTGTGCAGACAATTACACACACATCCACGTACAAATAAACTCCGCTTTGGCTTGTCGAAATATGGCGGCAAAACAGCGACGTACTCACACATGTTTTAAAAACCGGCCTCACTTGACTGGTCAACGACGTTTTCTCTTGATTTTTTTATTTTCTCTGAGATTTTTTAGACTCCATGTCTAAAAAATCTCAGAGAGAGAGATAGCTTTTTACTGTGGCAAAAATACAGAATAAAACACGTAAGATTTTTTGAAGTCAGTTAAAAATAGCAATACACGGAATAAAAACTCCAAAGTAATTACGTGCTTATTAATAAGGCAGTCAGTACCCATGCATTTAACTCAAAATAATTAAACCTCATCTTTGATGACCGTGTAACGCAAACGTAACTTTATAAAACTTTTTCCAAAACTTTGTTAAAAAATACCTGGAAAGCATCACTTTCAACGCTCCAGGCAATTGTAAAATTAATCAAATAAAGCAATCAAAACGCCATAAATTGAGTTGGATGCCGCATTTTACGGCGGTAATAATTATTAATAATTATGAATAATTATTCGTAATGAGCACTTTACCACTTATGCAAACAGTTAATGTGATTATACCCACTCACCTGATGGATGTTGTAAATTATCCGATAAATGTTACATTGAGGTTGTATAAAGACATTTTTATCACAAATTTCATGTCGCCATTTTGATGTGAGCATTTTTGTACTATATGCATATATTGTGTATGCAAAGGACTTATATACAGGGCTATTTCTAATCAATTAGAATCCTTTTAGGGGATTATTCTGTATATCAAAACTAAGAACTTTTGTTCTGCGACCTTTGTCAAAGTACAAAAAAATATTGGTGTTCTATTGAAAAATTTTGTTCAACCGCGACCAAATTTATGGAACAGCTGAATTTTTGTTTTTGAGTTTTGACAAAAGTCGCTTGCCGAAAGTTGTTAGTTTTGATGTACAGAATAAGCCCCTAAAAGGATGCTAATTGATTAAAAATAACCTTGTATAAATAATCTAACCAGTAGGTATAAATTTTGTTTGCAAAGCGCATAGATTTCAAAGGTATAACGCGGTCACATTAACTCGACGCATCGTATTAATTTTTAAGCAATTTTTACTCGATCTTAATAAACAGGTAGAAACTTATCTTTTAAAGAAGATGGTTTGGAACCATTCGTGCGGGAGTCCGACTCTCACTTGGCCGGTTTTTTTGCACACCGTACTTGAGCGCCAAAATAACGTCACATGGTCAAGCGTCTAGTTAATGTGACCGCGTTGTATATTATAAAGCGTTTTTTCAGAAAGGTTTTATATATTAAGACAAAAGCGGCTGATTTAGATCATCTTAATGAATCATTATTACCATCGCGCCAACCCGGAAACAAGAAAAAATAGCAGTCCTATACAATATACACCAGTCTCGATAATTTATACAACCAAAAAAAATAATAGTAGGATGAAACCCATTAGAAAAGGAGGGGAATGTTATAAAAATAAAAGGAAAAATAATTTACGGGCGATCTGAGGTCGGGAAGGGGATGAGGGGGGGGTTTTAAGGGGAAAAAACGGTTTTTCTCGATTTCCGGCAAAACTAAAAGTCCTATCGAAAAAAGTCAAATGGCAAAGTTGTAGGTAATAAAAAGATCTAAAACTTTTGTATTGACACTTTTTTCACATAACCTCAAAATTTATGTGAAAAATCCAAAAAACCAAGTTTTTGGTTTTTTATTTTTATCTTTTACACAAATATTTTTTTTTAACGAAATTTGGTGAAAACTTACCTTTTTATGTCCCAAATACGCTGTAATTTATTTGATTAAAAATATTATTTTTTTTCACCATATTTTGAATTAATATCGAAAAAACACCCTAATTTTCAATCGAAAATTCAACCGTCAAAATATCAGCTTTTTTCAAAAAGTTAGTATGTTTTCTGTTTGTTGTAATCTCTACTTTCCGAAGGTAAAAAAAAATATATATGTTACTATAGTAAATCTTCTCAGAAAATGCAAAAAATCGAAAAAAATATTAAAGAAATAAATGTAAAAATGTACAAAAAATATATTATAAATCTATTAAAAATGTATAAAATATATATGGAAATCGGCCAAAAGTTTGTTATTAAAAATATATTTACGATATATATTTTATATATTTTTTATAGATTTTTAATATATTTTTTATGTATTTTGAAATATTTTTTTTTCATGGGATTAACTAAATTTGTTTGTGTAAAATTAAGGAGATTATTATTTTTTTATCTTGTACTAAAATATCATTTAATTTCAATCTTTAGGTTATGTTACGTTAAGCATACTATTTTTTAAAGAAAATATTACAATTTTTATGTTTGAGTTGATTGATATAGATATAAATAGAGATAGTATTTACCTTCCTATGCAGATTCGAAAAGTTTTTTTGTTTTTTTAAGTTAACTTGTCACAGTTATCTTCAAGAAACTCAGCGTGCACGTGTATTTTTATAAACGATGTTGTATACTGTACTGTATTTCGAATACTGGTTAGGCTAACGGTTGTAACAGCTGCTACGAAATATATAGTATATAATAGTAGGTTTGTACGAGTATGTAGTAAGACCCAGACCAGCCTAGCCCCTTCCCCACTTCTCCACGAAATACCTTTTGATGGGCTACAATTTTTCGTAGGTCACTCAGGTATATCTACTCAGGTATATATAATTTATTTTAAAATAGTTATAAATAGGCATCTACGCATATAATTTAAAGAAGATTCGACAACTTTCTCCAAATATTGTAGATGTCTTATTAAATATTAATTTTAGTAACTTATTTGTTTGTGAATTATAGTAGTTTATTTTTATTTGCAATTTTTTTTTTATCAATGTAACATGTAATTTAACGTTTTTCGAGTAATTAAAGTGTAAATTTTAATAAATAGCTCAAAATTATTTATAATAATTTAAAAAAACTTTCGAATTCGAGTTTTTTTTCGATTTTTGCATTTTCTGAGAAGATTTACTATAGTAACATATATATTTTTTTTACCATCGGAAAGTAGAGATTTCAACAAACAGAAAACATACCAACTTTTTGAAAAAAGCTGATATTTTGACGGTTGAATTTTTGATTGAAAATTAGGGTGTTTTTTCGATATTAATTCAAAATAAGGAGAAAAAAATTAGTATTTTTAATCAAATAAATTACAGCGTATTTGGGACATAAAAAGGTAAGTTTTCACCAAATTTCGTTAAAAAAAAAAAATTTTTAAGAGATAAAAATAAAAAACCAAAAACTCGGTTTTTTGGATTTTTCACATAAATTTTGAGGTTATGTGAAAAAAGTGTCAATTCAAAAGTTTTAGATCTTTTTATTACCTACAACTTTGCTATATGACTTTTTTACATATGACTTTTAGTTTTGCCGGAAATCGAGAAATACCGTTTTTTCCCCTTAAAACCCCCCCTTCATCCCCTTCCCGACCTCAGATCGCCCGTAAATTATTTTTCCTTTTATTTTTATAATATTCCCCTCCTTTTCTAATGCGTTTCATCCTACTATTATTTTTTTTCACTCTTTATTATTTTTCAAGGCTTCTACTCTGGCCTAATATTGCAACTTGGAATCAAAAATATGTATGAAACAACTGATTTAATTTCCCAATTTATCTGTTAAACTTATAGCAAAAGTTATTCATTATGTTTTTGGTTTGAATTATCTCATTTCGTTATATTCACCCTTCTTGAATAACCTTGTGTAATGTTGCAACTTTATCTATTTCGGAACGACACATTCTGTAAATGTAATATTATAACTCAATACAAAAATCTAATAAAACTTAAAGAAAAACATCTCAACATCTTAAGCCAAGTCTAAATAAGGGTTTTAAAGTTACGACTGTTTTACTATCGCGGATTATAATGCCATAAAGGGGCGAGACAATGAGTAAAGGAGACAAAGGTATTAAACCAGATAAGTAGAAACGAGAGAGCGTTATAGAGCATAAATGGTAAGCCCCTGAAAATAATGCAATTGAGTCCCTCGGTGATTAAAATTTAGTGCAATTGGTTTCTTTATCTCAAATTGCTACGGGAAAAGGTTAGTGGATATTACAATTGTTAAAACAATTTTGTTCGGGGGTCTGGTTCGCATCTTGTACTTAATGTTGTCAAGGAAATAGCTTTAGATTTTCAGAATATTTCTCTAATTTCTATGGTATATTGTACTTATAATTATAACCAATGTTTACTCCTTAACAAACTGTATACGAAAAACAATCATCTCTTGCATACGTTTCGTCGAGGCTACTTGATTGAATCTTTGTATGGAATAGCTGCTTATTAAAAAAAAACTGATTTTTATCCTATATACAATTTGGCTATTATTACGAGTACAATTATATAGTAGGATTCCAGAGTATCATTCTTGTACAGGGTTATTTCTAATCAATTAGCATCCTTTTAGGGGCTTATTCTGTACATCAAAACTAACAAATTTTGTTCTGCGACTTTTATCAAAACTCTATCAGCTGTTCCGTACATTAAATTTGGTTGCGGGTGAACGATGTTTTTCTATGGAACACCAAGTTTTTTTTTGAGTTTTGACAAAATTCGCAGAAAAAAAGTTGTTAGGTTTGATGTAGAGAATAAGCCCCTAAAAGCATGCTAATTGATTAAAAATAACCCTGTATACTACAGGACTAATCGCGCAGTAAATCACGAGATAAATACCTACCTCACCAACTCAAACTGAGTCTACCCGCGACCACGATCGATGCAACTCGGTCGAAACTTCGGGATGTGAGGTATTTATTTATTTCGTAATTTTAGTGCGCGATTAGTCCCGTAGTATATAAAAATAATGTTCCAAAAAGTTGCTTTATGACGAGCCCAATTGCCATTCGAACGGTTAATTCAGTTAATTATTCTCAGTAGACCTTCTTATGTTCGGCTTAATAATTAACAGTAAATATAATTATTTATTAATTAATATCATAATTGTACTAATGTTCACATCAAAATTAAATCACGCGTTGTATTAAGAAGTCATTAGAATAAGTCAGTAAGAAATTAAAAAGGCGCTAAATCATTCCCAAAAATTGTTACTTTTAATTATAAGAAAACATTTTTTTAAATTTTAAACTTAAAAAGCTTAATAATTACAAAAAAACCTATGGGGTAAAGCAGTCAAAGATATCTCGGTCCCATATTTTGCTAAGATGATATGAACATGCATTTTAAAACAAAGTATTTTAAGACACTCAACTATAGGATTTTATTTACACAAAACTTAAATAACATTTCATAAACTTAACTATTTATATTCCAACTACTGCGCTAAATGTACAAACCTAAACAAATTAATAAAAAAACACGAACAAAAAAATGAGTATGTATAGATGACGGTAATCCCCGGTCCCGGACCAATGAGTTCTTTGGAAAGCCGTGGTGGTCAAGAGGTAGTGACACCCGCCTTACAGTCGTGAGGTGGCGGGTTCAAATCCCCGCTCCCGTACCAATGAGTTCTTTGGAATTTATGTACGGAATTTCACACTACTGGCTTTTCGGTGAAGGAAAACATCGTGAGGCAACCTGTATACGTCCGTAGAAGAAATTCGATGGCGTATGTGAATCCACCAACCCGCACTGGGCCAACGTGGTGGATATGGCCCAATCACTCTTCGTGGGTAGGCCTACGTCCTGCAGTGGACTGTTAAAAAAAAGGCTGGTACAGTATAGATGACGATGAATACCCTAATCTAAAAGCCCACTATAGTTACCAGCGGGCACTATAGTTATTAGTATAGTTATTTATTTATAGTTGAGTGTCCTAAAAGTCAAATAATAGTAATAATATTGTGTAAAATAAAAATTGTCTTATGATTTTGATTTTTTTTTAAATCTACCAGTCTCTGTATAAGAATTTCTTTGCAAAATGTGTCCTTTAATCCAAACTGCGACGAAATTTTAAGATATTTAGAGACCGATGCCCATCCAAGTAATGTGCTACACGATCTTTCGCTATTTAGGTGTAACTTACGTCAAAAAAGAAAACATTTGATAGCGTAAGACCTCTTGCTTGTTAACCAAATGAGCGCGAGCAAACGAAAACGACCTCTCATATATTTTTATTACTGACGCAAATTCTTCAGCGCAAAGAAATATACTAAAAACGAGTTCAAAAATTTATCGCGGAAGTTTTACTTACGTGGCGCGCGTTATCAGATCAATGTATTAAAGTACTTGTTGTTTTGGCTCGTAACCAACCTTGTCTCTTAACGTTTCTATAGCTTTTTCATACAAACTTTTTATATACGCGTATCACGTTTTTTTAGATGGGCATTGCGCTCTACTATACTATTAATCGTCTTATGTAAAAGAGCTAAACAACGTAAGTTGGTTCATTATTGTGTATAACGTTGTATAAAGTATTTTGACAAGGCGTTTTTTGTATGAATAAAGGTAATGATGTACTTTTTTTATAAATCATTTTCGTTTTATTTCGTCCCATAAATGGAAATAGAGCTTTATTATTCATGAGACTTTCATCTGTTGATACGCCCAAATTCCACCAAAGTGAAGCAGAGCCGAAGTGTGCAAAAGTGTAGTTCAGCAGTTCATTGACAAAAAAGCCATGACATTGCGAGGTGTGACACACAACAGTATCTATCTGAAATAGAATGGCCATTGCTAGATAAACGTATTTATACTCTATGGCATAAGACCGGCTTGAAGCGGCTAGGATCCAGCGCAATTTGCGTTCTTGATGACGTCATTTATCTACTGAGCACTTTAGTAAAGTTCTGGTTTCTTAAGATGCCGTCATATAGCGGCAATTATTCGACAGTTAAAACACCCGATAAACTCTTTTTTTTTAAGTGAATGAGGAAAAGTAAATGACAGCCATTAAAAGAATTGATGTAATAGGCCCTAAAACTATAGCGCACTGCTGTGAAGACCATTTCGATGTAAGTATTTGGAAATAATAAGTTTATTATTCTTCATTTTCATCACATTTTTTGACCTATTTAACCCACCTGCTTGGCTACTTCTCATTGCTTAAATAGGTATCTTGCCTACTACCTAGAACCTACCTATGTAAATAACACTGACATAATAATAATCTGTATCAGTTTTTTTTTTATTTTCTATTTTTTTTTTTTTTTTTTAATAATAGTCCACTGGAGGACGTAGGCCTACAAAGGTGATTGGGCCCTAATTCACCATGCTGGCCAGTGCGGGTTTGTGGATTTACTTCACATACATCATCGAATTTCTTTTACGTCCGTACGTATGCAGGTTGCCTCACGACTCACGAATTTTTGAAATCGGCACAGTAGTTTTCGAGTATATTCATTACAAACATACACACAAAAATACAAACTTTTCCTCTTTATAATATCAGTGTAGATATACAAAGTGCTCGCATACAGAAAGGCTCTATAATTTTGATTATGAATCATTAGGTATGTTCTCACTGATTGGTTAAAATATAGGTAGATATATGTTTGAACCTAAAAACCTGCCAGACATAGAGACAGACACACAGATAGACACACAGACAGACAAACATAGCGGTCAAACTTATAACACACCTCTTTTTGCGTCGGGTGTTGATAAATAACCAATATAAATACGTAAAAATTTGCGGCCCGCAAGTTCATCAGCACTGATTTCTTAAATATTATTTATTTTTAATAAAAAAAAAACTAGTGCAGGCATTGAATAAAATCAATCAAAAATATCTAGTTTAGTATAAAAATGTTAAGGTATTTGCCTACTTAGCAAACTGATAACTACATACGTAAGTAACTACTAAATCTTACCTAGACATCTGTAAATAGGTAAATAGTACTAAATAGTAAAATTTTCTTTAACTTTACACTATTAAAACATATGAAATAATCATCAACAACCCGATATGTTGATTGTGAGCACCTACTTCGTACCTCGCGGCCGCCGCCCGCGGTCGTGGGCTGAACGGAGTTGTGACGTAATAGCATGAGCGCGCGCAATCTCAGAAATTCAAGAAAGGGCTTAAACTTTTTGTCGCTATAACTTCGGAAATACTGCATGCATCGAAGTGAAATAAAAAGTAATGTTATGTACATAATCTACGATCCAATACTAGGTATATTTGATAGTAATATTTTGACCCTTTTGTATTGTCCATACCCAACCAAAAAATTGTACCTATAGAAAATTTTGCCCAAAACTGTCAAAACTGTCAGAATTTGGAATTCGACACTATCGGGAGAAAAACGACACAACTACTGAATCGAGATATTTGTCATGTCTCTTTTACCTATATTTAATCAATGCATCTCCTTCAGATTTTCTTGATCGACCTCTGGTTGTAATAGCTCTGTGGCTCCCTGTGAGACCACGTACATTTTTTTGCATAGACAACTTTCTAGTGATGTCGTTCATAGCTGTGTGTTAAGCTCGAAACATACTATCGGACGCGGCTTACGGACGCGACTGACATCCGCGACCTAGACTATGAAAGTACATTGAGCCGTGCACACTATCGGACATAAGTCGCGGACATCACCTTCGGACGTCCGAGAGCGTTCGGACGTCCGAGAGCAATCTGGCACACCGGATGTCTTAAGACTGTGCACATTGTTAAGTCGCGGCTGTCGCGTCCGTAAGCCGCGTCCGATAGTATGTTTCGGGCTTAATGGCTGCTGTACGATGAACACCGCTATTCTAGGAAAATAGCTTTCATGTATCCATCTACTACAGGAATTCCACTGCTGGACAGAGGCCTCGTTTATGGATCTATAAGAAAAAAAAAACAGAGCTTACCGACCGAAAAAATAATTTTATTCTTCTCCAAGCTAATTTGGCACTTGATGCAGACCGTAAGTACAGAGACTTACGGTCAACATCGATTTTATATCTATAAAGCACGACGACTCGACGCTCTGCTCCGTTTTGATACAACCTGGGCTACGCAGAGATAATATCAAATGCTGGTAGATACTTTTAGGGAAGAAAATGAATATTTATAGAGCATAATGAATCTTTGGTCAAGAAATGCATATTATGGGGCTTATGATTTGCATTTCGCGCAGCGTAGGATGTCTTACTAGAAACACAAACAAAATTAAGATCGTAAAGATGCGCTAGATGAGTATTGCTTCTTACCATCCATCCATCAGTTGTAGAAATTACCCTGCTAGGCCTATGCCTACTCTCTATATTTTCAATAAAGCGGATTGGTGAATTCCCATACGCCATCGAATTCATTCTATGGACGCGATGCAGGTTGCGTACACAAGTTTCAAAGAAATTCATTAGTACTGGTTCGGGATTTCAACCCATGACCTCACGATTGTAGTGTGTTACTAACAACTCATCTGCACCCTACGTTTTGCCGACTGCTGTCCACTGCTGAAAGTTGCAGCGAAACGGAAGGAGTTGCATACTAATACTATTACTGTACCTACCGTTTAATATACCATTCAATATTGTGCTGTTAACACGTCGTGGACAAGTGGTGGTGACTCCCGCTTCAGAATTTATTGTAAGGTCGTGGGTTTAAAACCCGTCGCGTACCAATAATTTCTTTGGGATTTATCTACACATTTTACACCACTGGCTTTTTGGCGAAGAAAAACTTCGTGACAAAACCTGCATAAATTCTACGGAATCCACCAACCGGCAATGGGCTACGATGATGGGAATGTCCCAATCACTCTTAAAGAGTAGGCCCACGTACACTATTAAAAATCCTGGTACGGTATTTAACATTATTAATTGCTTGGAAGGATCACGGATAGGGATAAGACTGCCAAAAAAGTACTAAATATTTTTTTTTATTTAAGTTTCATGCATGATTTTTTATGTTGACAAAGTTGTTTTTTTAATAAAGAGAGTTTGATCTTCATATCTCTAAGAATAATTATTTTGCTCCAAAATGGCAACTTAAATCGTAGAATTCGAATAGTTCGCATGTATCAATGTAGTAATTTTCACATTGTTGTTGTTTTTTCCTCATAAAAAACGTTATTTATTGAAGTCGGTAAATAATAAGCTGTAATAGTTACTCTAGTTACTAGCCTTTGAGCAAATATCTTTAGAGTCAAGCTACATAGTGGGCAGGCTTTTCAGTTAGTTGTAAGGCAATTGCGAGCCGACTACAACGCCGCGCGATGCCAAAGTGTTCGCTTACAAGCACTAATAAGGTGACATAATGTCGAGATTCGAGAAAACGGGTCATTGTAAATATTTGACTAACGGTTTAATTTATTTTGTACTCTATGTTACAATTTATTTCATTAAATGTCAAATTATTATAATTGTCGCAAGATACAAATAATTAATTTACTTAAAAATAAAATAACCCGCCCTTCATGGTTCCCTGTGTAAAGGTGCCCATAATGCTAGCAGAATTACCACGCTGAATAGCGATAGACATTATTTGCACCAAGAACCACCCAGAGCGGGAGTCACCTCCTCTGTCCCTTATCCTCTGCCCAATTTCGCGAAACAAAGCCTTAGCTTCGGCCCCCCACCGCAATGAGCACAAAGTTATAGAGCGGCTCCATCGCCGCATACTTCACCCGCTTTCTACCCGCAGCCTCCTCCGCTGCAGCTGCTGGAGTGTAGATGGTTCGACCCGGGTGCGTGGCGGCAAAAGTGCTAACGCAAGTAGCGTCCCAAGGAGAGCCACTGCCACACGTAAAGAATCGTCGTCTAATAACGTGCCAATGTGAGGTGAAGGTTGCGCGTGCAACCATGCTCCAGATTCTGACTGCGACACAGCCCTGATCCTCGCCAAATGGGCCCCTGTAAACGATCCCAGCATTTGTGAGAGAGCCGTTTTAACATTGACGTCATCTCGTGCCCTCTGAGCGCTGAGACTAGTCCAGACCGAGTTGTGAATATTTTAATGTAAATATCTAAGTCGGTATGTATAACGGCTCTCGGACATTTTTCTACTACTTTCACTTAGAGACTGTGGTTGTGTAGATATTTGCTCGAATTTACTATAATGTCTCTCTTTATGAAAACAATTTAAGCGAATTTCTGCGGTGCAATGCGGCACGCTCGCGCTTTTGTCAAGATTGCGCTAATACTTTGAATATCTACATGATGTTCAAATTTCATCAAACCACCTCTCTACCTAAAACAAATCTCATTTTAAATGGAATTTAACCGGCAGCGTAAATTTCATTCAAGTCGAGAAGATTCCGAGGGATCAAGCGTTGGTCCTGTGCGACCGAGATAGTGTTATATGCAGCTAATGAAGTGTGAACGGATCGCCTTTGATATGGGGTTCTACTGCCCGACAAAGGACTGTTTAAACTTATCGAATTTGCTTGTTTTGTAGATTTACAAAGGCTCATAGAATTAGAGTTAGAACTGGGTGAACTATTAGCGAAGAGACAAAACAATTCAGTGTTTTGAACTTACGTGCCTGAACGAGCGCAAGGTATGCAATTTCGAGCAGTTAATTTTCTTAACAGAATTGATCATCATATTACTTCGCTCAATTAATCCTTTCGATAACCTAGACCAACTAAGACCTCATTAGCTCTCAGTTATATGAGCTTTGTGCCTTGTCTACTGCCACTATCTTGCTAATCAGTTGGGCTATCTTTTCTGATTCGATATTGTTATACGCAGCTAATGAAGTGTTAACAGATCGCCTTTAAACCAATAAATTCCATGCTTGTATGGCGTTACAAAGGACTATTTAAACTAATAAAATTTGCTTGTTTGGAGACTTACAAAGGCTCACACATACTAGCCTTAGTGAAAATACTAATGTAGGCATAGTGAGTTAATTTGGGTCTACTAATACAATCTCATTAAAAAAATATGTACTTAGGTTAAAATGCCACGCGTAAACGAACAGCATTACTACTTACATCGACTTGGCATGTTTTCTTCTATATTGGTGACGACTTAGTTAATATTTAATGACATAGTTTCATAAAGTCCTCATGATGATATCAGCCGTCCAACGCTCATATCTTCAATAAAACCGGTTAGAAGTGGTTTCCAGCACAATCTTACGGACGTAATATGATCCTTTGGGCGGACATTTTCAATAATCAATTCACTGGACAGGCGTGTTGGCGAATGGAGGATGCAGGCTTAGGACGGAGATGTGGCTACATATTCCTTTGAGATTTTAACTATAAAGTAAGTACCTAAGTTCGGTAAGTATAGGCTAAGTTTAGTATAGACCGGGTCAGAGTTTTTAAGCCGCCTAATATGGAAAATGTTTTTTTTTTTCTTTCATTTTTTTAATTATAATTAAAATTTACTAACCACAGTCTCCAGGGTTTATTTGATTATACTGTACAAAGAGAGTTAGTAGTTACTAGAAATCTTAGCCTAAGTTAGTCAATGCATTTGAATGCCACGAGCAGACCGGCGACCCGCAAGCAGCACGCGATGTTATAGTTAAAACAACCGGGACCTATAAGTGACGTGTCATCCAAGTCACGGTAGCGCTCAGTTGTAAATGCCGAGGTCACCCATCCGAAGACTGACCGTGCCGAACGTTGCTTAACTTTAGTGATCGCTGATAAACACCTAAGTCAAACTGCGCTATGAGTGCTACTATATTTTAGCTATGGGATATGTAATCTGTCTGGGCTGTCTGTTTTCGGCCAAAAAGAGTTCCTTTCAATTGTCTCCCGCTTTTCTCCGTTCCGCTTGTTCCTCAGCTTGGAACTATTAGGCGTTTCACTCTCATCTTCTCTTAACTTTTGCTCTTACATAGAGTCTAAAGCCCAATTAGCCTCCAAAAAACTTTGTGTTCTCTCAAGGTGAGACGGTATATCACACCTGCGCAACTGCTTAGTCTTTATATAGCACAAGTCAAGTCTTGCATGGAATACTGCTCTCACCTTTTGGATGGCTCTGCTTAACATCAACTGGAGGCTCTGGAGTCGATTGAGAGGCGAGCCAGGAGGCTGATTGACAACGACACCTTGACTAAGTCGCAGCTGCAAAGTCTTGAGCATCGTCGCAAGGTAGCGTGTTTGTCGGCCTTTTACCGGATACACTTCGGAGATTGCACCCAGGAGTTGCACAATCTGGTCCCCCCTGCCCCTTTCTACTATCGTACGGCTAGACAGACGCGACCAAAGCGCCACCCTTTTATGGTGGACATTCCGCGCGTTAGAACCAAACGTTTCGAATCCTCATTCCTCATACGAACAGCTGGAATGTGGAACGCTTTGCCTAGGTCTGTCTCTCGTTAAAGTACAACGAGGGTGTCTTCAAATCCCGAGTAAATAGGTATCTTCTAGGTAAGTGTGCTACACCCTAGACCGCACATCTGCTTAACATCAGGCAGTGTGAACCTCACCCTGACTATAGGTTCAGCAGTGGACGGCTGATGAATGGATGATACCTCATTCGATTCGACTGGCATATAAAGCGGATACCAAATACCAATCCATGCTGCCGTACCACCACCAGGTCTCTAAGAAGTTTTAATAAGAAGCATATTCATATGGTCTACAGTTCAGATCGTTGGTTCAACTTGCTGCCGGATAACCGGCCCTAGACAACGCATTATGGTGAATGTTCTTCTAACTTTCCGGCCTATTTATTCCATAAAGTATGCTTTGCTGTCTACTGAATTGTCTTACTATACTCTATAAAATATAACTTGATCTCTGCGACAGCTGTCAGTAAAATCACGCCTATGAAGTCCTGAATTTTTTAATAGTACAGACAGTACCTGTTAATGTCATACTTTATGGGCATGTTGATTAGTGATGGGCGACTAATGATCGTGACCACAGAGTTTTAGATAGAGTTTTATTTAAAATATCGATAGTTTATACTAACGATATTTTAAATAAAACTTAATTTATCATTAATTTTATCGTATATTTTAATATAATAACATTATTTACATGTGTAATTAAATTAAACCCAATTATATGTCACATAAGCATCGATAATAGTGAACAACGTCGCTTAATACTATCGTAACATTATTATATTTTGTTATAATTTATTTAATTAATATCATAACATTATTTACAAGTATAGATACTTGATCTTAAATAATAGTGAGTAAATAAAATCCAATTTCTCACCTACAACTACTCATTCGATTTCATTACAACATTGTTTGATAATCGATTTTTTCCACCACAATCCCAACTGTAAAAATGTCAATCTTCTATGTCAATGTCACTGTCGCAGAGATCAATCTTTTAAAGATCTTTTATGCAGTATAATTCACAGAAGTATATCAACTTTAGAATAAATACTTTGAGGGTCTACAGGTACCTAATGTACATAACATAGTCTGTGGCGTTATAAACACGTCTGACAAACGCGTCGTCGTCCAGTTCACGACTCAGGTCTGTGGTTGCGGTCGAGAAACGTAGGTATTTTGGTAACTGACCTCCTTATTTACGTACCTAGGATGGACTTCAAGGCGGGGAATTTCAGGCCTGTTGAGTATCTCAGGTATCGTATTTCTTATGAAATTGGTGTATTTTAAGATATTTTTAGGGTTCCGTACCTCAAACGGAAAAAAACGGAACCCTTATAGGATCAATGTTTTGATTTTATTTTGAGTGCTTTCCACATTAGATTTTATCTCAAAGAGTTATCTTTGTGATAAGCATTTCAAAAATCCGAAGCGAACGCAGGATTTGAACCTGCCCCTTCGGATCACTAGCCCGACGCTCTAACCAACTGAGCCAGCCCGCCTCCTACGCAAGCGTCAAATCTTTGAAGTGCCTATATTACACCAACTTATAGCGTTGGTGGCGCCACCTGTGATACCCGTATTAGACAGGTTATCACTCAACTAGAAGTTATTACAACTTCTAAAGATTGACGAGGTTGCGTAGGAGGCGGGCTGGCTCAGTTGGTTAGAGCGTCGGGCTAGTGATCCGAAGGGGCAGATTCAAATTCTGCGTTCGCTTCGGATTTTTGAAATGCTTATCACAAAGATAACTCTTATAGGATCACTTTGTTGTCCGTCTGTCCGTCTATCCGTCTGTCCGTCTCTGTGTAAGTCAAGACTCTTTATCTCGGGAATGCGTAAATATATCGAGTTGAAATTTAATCTGTATAAGTATGTCTAGGGTTTCTTCCAGTTGTGTAAAAGAAAAACTTTTCAGTTATCGTTTAAAAAAGTTAGAGCCGTTTATGTCGTAAAAATACGCACATATTTCGACACTCACAAAAAAAACAAAACCTATAGGGTACTTCCCGTTGACATAGAAATATGAAATTTGGCGAGAAGCATTGTCTCAGAGTACAAATATAGGGATGAATCTGAAAACGGTACATTTTTATTTAAATCACAAAAAATAGGGCCTAGATTCACAAAATATGGGTTCAAAATTCAAAGTGAATAAATCGTATCATGTAAGGTATCATATAAAAGAACTTCATTAGCACATGCTATGCACATGGTTTTTAATTGTTTTAACAATGTGTGATTTTCGATGTATGACAAGAAAAGTAAAAAAAAAAACTTTTTTGTCGATGGTTATAAGAGATTTTAACAACTTACTCGTACTTCCCAATTTTGTAAAACTTTCTGGATTTGTACGGAACTCTCGGCATGCGAGCCTAACTCGCAGTTGTCCGGTTTTTTTAAATATGCCATAGTAAGTATACCATTAAAAAAAAACATTTCATAGACTATAACTATTAAAATTAACCTACTTATAATAAAAAAATATACTAAAAACACTAAAACTTACACAAAATTAAAAATAAAACTAATCTAAAAGACCCGTAGCATTAGTTAACGTGGCGGCATTGCCTCTCTGGATCGGTAAAATCTGAAATTAATGAAATACTAATTTATAAGATTATTCAGAACATATCTGTAAATTAAATACGTAAGATTACATAGTACATAATAAAAACCGGACAAGTGCGAGTCAGGCTCGCACATCGAGGGTTCCGTACAAATACAGAAAATTTCACAAAATTGGGAAGAAATTTGTTAAAATATCTATTATACCTAATTTAACCATCGACAAAAAAGTATTTTTTTCACTTTTCTCGTCATACATCGAAAATCACACATTGTTGAAATAATTAAAAACCTTTGAGCATGTGCTAATGAAGTTCTTTTATATGAAAGAACAGAACCTTATATGATACGATTTACTCACTTTTAATTTTGAACCCATGTTTTGTGAATTTTGAGACCCTGTTTTTTGTGATTTAAATAAAAATGTACAGTTTTCAGATTTATTCCTATTTATATGTCTTTTGAGTCAATGCTTCTCACCAAATTTTATAGTTCTATGTCAATGGGAAGTACCCTGTAGGTTTTGATTTTTTTGTGTCGAAATATGCGGTTTTTTATGACATAAACGGCTCTAACTTTTTTAAACGATAACTGAGATGGTTTTCTTTTACACAACTGCAAGAAACTATAGATACAGTTTAAATTTCAACTCGATATCTTTACGCATTCTCGAGATAAGGAGTCTTGACATACACACAGACGGACAGACGGACAACAAAGAAGAACAACAAATAAGGATTTTTTTTTTCGTTTGAGGTACGGAACCTTCAAAATTAAAAAAACCTAGGACTTTTTATGCATATTTTCCGCCTTGATACAAAAGATTTAAACACTGTTTAACGGTGCAATTTGTACTGTAATGTAATACCTACCTAATAATGATAATTAATACCTACCTATAATATTAAGAATGATAATTATGCATGCCTGAGCTAGAGCATGGTGCACATAATATTGTATCTTATTTATCACCTACATGTGACCCATGTCTACGCAAAATAAATATTTTGACATTGTCTAAGGCGCGCGTAAAACTTTTGTAGATAGAACATTTATCTTTATTTTTAAAGATAAATGGTCTATATAAATTGATAATACTTATTATTTTCAATTATAATATAACAGGTATTAGGTACTCACGTACGGAGTGTGAGGCCACGAGCTAGCACCTCTCGAAAAAGATGCGTTCGAAACCATTATAGAAGTAAAGCGAGTAATACCTGTGTATAGATTAAAAATTTTAAAACGTGCAAAAAAACATCCTAATTTCCATAATTTAAAAGAAATCGTAATGTTTTTAAAACGTTTTTTCATGCAATTACAGCACAACATATTTTTTAATTGTAATTGATTAGGTACTGACAAAAATCAAAATATAAAGCAAAGCAAAATCCTAGACATAATTGGCTCTTCTATTTAATGGAGTATAAAAAGATAAGTAAAACCTTAACATCCAAAATGTCCCCTTCATTTAAAAAACAAACTGTCTCAATATTGTCATCACAAAATCTTTGAACAATCATTTTCATTTGCTCGGATGCTTTCCACCGACAAATATAATGGTGTTCGACTTCTCAGTAATTGGAATGAGTATTTTAATAGACTGTCTTGTCCGCTCCACCGAGCATTCTCGAAGGCATTGTCGTATTTCGTATTATATTAAGAAAAATCTTTATTGGAACTAAGAACATCTAGAAAGAAATTGAACTCGTATTGAGTGCAAGCGCCTCTCTATTGTGCCGACAAAAGTTTGTCCTTTGTGTTTGGATCTAAAGAAATGTTCGAGCTAAAAAGTTGAGTACTAGGAATTGCTGTTGCAGTTGAATTTAGTGTTTAAAAACTTTTTAGTTTTACAAACATTGTCAAAACCAAAAAGAGTCCGAATTCAAAAGATATACCTGGGCTTTAAAAGACTTGCCTGCCACACTGGATGCGTACGGTCTGCGATCAAGTCAAATTAAACGTAGTCTGCATTATGTATGAATAACTTTGTCAGTCAGGGCAATCAGTCAGCTGTACGGGCAGGGAAACCGGTCAAGCGTACTTGCTCGTACGCATCCTTACGTTCCTTCTGCGGAAACGCACGGGCAGATCGCATATCTATACAAAATATATAGAGACCGACAACCTTGTTCATACATAATGAGTGCTGCGTTCAAATTGACCGCAGACCGTAGAATGCATAGTGTGTCAAATCCTTATCTATTGTAGAGTTATACTAATCTTCTCGAAGATTTTAACAGCAACCAAAAAAGTGAAGTTCCAAAAATGTACCTTTTAATACGAAGTTTGAACCATGATTTGGAACGTATCTGAAAATAAACTTTTGATTTCACTATTATTTTACTTATTTAATGATATTTTCCAATCGCATTACATTCTCTTAATAAATATAGCAGCTATACAAAACAATAAAAAAAAATATTCCTCTTCAAAGTAAATAATGCAGCCCATAATTTGCTCGCTTAAAAAAGCGTCATAATATGACATCATGTGGCATGAGACAAAGTTTCGTTTTTGAGAATTTCGAGAACGTGAGGTTTACAAAATCAAAAAAATTAAGTAGTTGCCAGCTATATTTTTTTAGATATCAAACGTAAAACACTCTTTACTTATTAATTTTCTAAACTGAAAATGTAAAACCACGTTTTCAACAATTTTCAATATTTGTTAAGACGAATGCTCTTATTCAATAAACTGTTACAAATTCTTTCACAGCAATTTGTAATACGAGTTAACCCTAAATTGCAGTCTAAAATGCACCAGCAACTGTAGTGAAGTGCTTGCGGTACCATAAACACGTCTCTGAGACGTACAGGAAGTTCCTAACTACGCTTGAAGCTTTCACCGACGATTTCCCTTTTGAAAGCGTGGAAATACGATTGAAATATAGTTCGAAATAGTTTTTAATGCTTTAGAAACATTTTTCTATATTGACTATTAAAGTTTATGCTAAATAATATAAAAATATAAATATAAATGTATTGACAAAAATCCATGACTAAGCAGTTTGATACTGCTTAGTCATGGATTTTTGTCGATTATGGGAGTCTCCAGTGTCTCTTATGGAGTTTACTATAATAAAATACTATACAACAACTTTATTGACACCAACAAATAGGTACACGTAACAGAAGAAACAAAGTCAGAAAAAGCACAATAGGTGATGTTATCGTTAAAAGCGATTTTTTCCATATGCAAGGAAAATAAGAAGAACTAAATACGATGAGATTTTTTATTACTAATAATACATTTGACGCATTTTTAACTTGACCATAATAATAACCATACATAAACTAATGAACTACTGAATACCCATTTTATTACACATTTTAGATGTTTTAATGTTAAAAAAATCAATTCCGATACTTTCTATATCATAAGAAAATTCAGCAAGAGTCATTTAATGTTGCTATTTTGTTTATGCGTTACTTTTCCGTTACTTTATACTTTTACGATCGTCTAGGAAAGTTGAGTTACAAGGCGTATCCTCTTTTCTCCCCTTACCAGGGACGAAGGCACTTGATTTGTGTCATCTAGCCAAATTTAAACTTTTTTTTCCTATGTGGTCCGGTGCTTGCTTGTTTGCTTGCACTGCTTCTCGCCAAATTTTATAGTTCTAAGTATTTCAACGGAAAGTACCCTATACGTTTTGATTTTTGTAAGTGTCAAAATATGCGGTTTTTTTACGACATAAACGGCTCTAACTTTTTTATACGGTAACTAAGAAGTTTTTCTTTTACACAACTACAAGAAACCATAGGTATACGTATACAGTATAAATTTCAATTCGATATCTTTACGCGTTCCTGAGATAAAGAGTCTTGACATATGGACAGACGGACAACAAAGTGATCCTATAAGGGTTTCGTTTTTTCCTTTTGAGGTACGGATTTCTAAAAATGAACCACTTAAAATTACCCACGCAGCTTCCAACCCAGACCTAATTTTCATCCCTTATTTTTTACAACCACCAATAAGTAATTCTCATTTATTTTTCCAGTCATACTGAAAATTTACGGCGCCATAGAGCACTAACATTTACCTTTAATTTCTAAAGCAGCGGACTAACAAGTCGGTCCCTAGCCCTTAATCCCATTAAGTCAATCTCATAAATTTTATTTCGGGGGTTGCTTTCGGAGTGGCTTACAAACTGTCTCATTACAGCTTTTAGTTAATAATACTGATAGTGTCTAAAGTAAGGGGGGAGTAACTTAGGAAATGAACTCCGTTTTGTAATTGAATACAGCAGTAAAGTTTGCCCGGCGTTGTTTACTCGTGCTTTGTGAAGTTGTGTGGATCAAACTTGGAATATAGATGTGTTTTGTTTTACGTAGATATTTCAGAATACTGATAAATTAAACGTAGAACAATTCGATTCAATGTAAAGAACAAATTACAGTTTTAGATAGTCAAATTAATAATGAAACAGGCCGGTTACAAGTTCTTTTGAAAATATACGAAATATATAGATAGGAATGCTAAACTTACGATGTATTTTTATTATACGATACTAATAATGACTAATACGATTATTATTTTTTTTCCAACTAATTACGAAATTAACATAATAGTTTTATATACGTCTACTATCTCTAAGGATGTCGTCTCGTATTATTATTTTCCTTAACAGTTTTTATAATAATTTAGATGATAGAATATTATGAATAATATTCTATCATCTAAATCTAGAATATTATGAATATTCTATCATCTAAATTGAAAACCTCAATTAATTAATTGTTAAACCTCAAAAGCAATCGCTACGACTAAATATAACAAATTCGTAGCAGCTACGATACCAATCACAGTATTCTCGTAGCACTACGATAAGTACGCACCGTTCCTGTAGCAGTGCTATAAGTCTCAGCCAGTGCAGTGCTTGTTGCAATTTTAATGATACTTTCCTTTGTTTTCAAGGCTTTGAATATTATTTTGTAATACTCCTATTTTGTAGGAAGTAAAAGTGAAAACCTTTCTGCGTTTTCTCCGTAGTTTGGAGATCTACTGGGAGATGGCGCCAGTAAATCGTTTCGCATTTGCAAAGATTGTGTTTGATAATTATATTTGATGAAATTTTGAATAGTATGGAAATAATATTTCATATCTAGTGGAGTTATTAAATTTGTAGAATACATACAGGGTACTTCAAGTTGACCTAGAACTATGAAATTTGGCAAGAAGCAATAGTCTTAGAGTACAAATATAAAACTGAACATTATTTATTTAATCACAAAAAATCAGAGAGCTTTATTAGCACATGCTCAAACAGGTTACAATGTGTAATTTTATATGAATGTCGAGAAAAGTAACAAAAAACAAACTTTTTTCTATGATTTTTAAAATTTATTCACCCTATAGAAATTTCAACATTTTTACAATTTTGAAATTTCCAGGGTTTGTACGGAACCCTCGGTAAGCGAGCCTAATTCGCACTTGCAAAGGTTTTTTAGTTCACATATGGCCTAGATAAGCTAGTAAAATTGCGTTGAAGTCAAGCCGCTTCTAGTAAGACTAATTGGAAATCTATGGGAGAACCCTGCTTCCGTAGCTAACGTCTAAATGACGATGAAATCTATGTCAGAGTTTTAGGCTTAGGAGTTCATTATGAAAATATTTTTTGTGCAAATTATGCGCTTTTGAGAATAAATTACACAAAAATACTAAATATTTATACACGCAAAGTCTACTTATAATTATTATATACTACGGGACTAATCGCGCACTAAAATTACGAGATAAATAAATACCTCCTCATCCCGACGTTTCGGCCGAGTTGCACCGACCGTGGTCACGGGTAGACTCAACGGTTACTTACGGGGTCGGTTTTAGCATGTGCTAATGAAGTTATTTTATATGATACCTTACATGATAAGATTTACTCACTTTGAATTTTAAACCCTTTTTAACGTATTTTGTGAATTTTGAGGCCCTATTCTTTTGTGATTTAAATAAAAATGTACAGTTTTCAGATTTATTCCTATATGTGTACTCTGAGACAATGCTTCTCGCCAAATTTCATAGTTCTATGTCTACAGGAAGTACCCTGCAGGTTTTGATTTTTGTGATTGTCGAAATATGGGGTTTTTACGACATAAACGGCTCTAACTTTTTAAACGAAAACTGAGAAGTTTTTCTTTTACGCAACTGCAAGAGACTATAGATATACGTATATAGTTTAAATTTCAACTCGATATGTTTACGCGTTCCCGAGATAAAGAGTCTTGACGTACACACAGACGGACAGACGGAAAGACGGACAATCCTATAAGGGTTCCGTTTTTTTCCGTTTGAGGTACGGAACCCTAAAAAATATTTATAGGTAGATAACAGCTTATTGTTTTTGTATGGACAAGTCAGCGCTTCACAATTGCCTTAATTAAAAGTAATAAAAATTGCATTAAGTTGGAAAGTAAGACTTCAAGAAAGAGGCCGATCGCCGAATCCAACTCGGTTGGGCAGCGTTCGGAACATTGCGAAACGTCTTCTCGTCTGACATACCTCAGTGCCTCAAGTCGAAAGGTTTCGACCAGTGTATGTTGCCAGTGATGACTTATGGCACAGAAACGTGGTCTCTCACTATGGGCCTTATTAGTAAGCTCCAAGTAGCCCAACGAGCCATGGAGAGGGCTATGCTCGGAGTTTCTCTGCGAGATCGAATCAGGAATGAGGAGATCCGTAGAAGAACCAAGATTACCGACATAGCCCAGCGGATTGGCAGGTTGAAGTGGCAATGGGCAGGGCACATAGCGCGGAGGACTAATGACCGATGGGGTCGAAAAGTTCTCGAGTGGAGACCACGTACCGGCAAGCGCAGCGTAGGACGTCCACCCACAAGGTGGACGGATGACTTCATTAGGACCGCAGGATCGCGCTGGATGCAGGCCGCTACCAACCGGTCTTATTGGAAATTATTAGGGGAGGCCTATGTCCAGCAGTGGACGTCCTTTGGGTGAAATGATGATGATGATGGAAAGTAAGACTCATCTTACAAGGTAATGAAGAGTAAATACGGATTGAATCAGAATCAACGATACGCAAATGTGTATGAGTGTTTGTGCGCACAATCAAGATATGCGGGAACTAGCGAGCAGTCGAGCGCTGTGCTAATAGTGACGCGACGAGTGTTTGCTCTGGGCAAGGGGCATATCGATGTTTACCTTATAATTTTATCGATAAAAATTACAAACGGTCTGACGTAAGATTTATAACTTTCTAAGATTATTTCATAATATTTGGAACACTCATACAGTTTATTTTATGTAAAATTAATGTATTAATTATATTTTCATATTGAGGTAAGGAAAAGTGTTTGAACTAGCGAGCAGTTGAGCTCTTTGCTAATAGTGACGCGACGAGTGTTTGTTCTGGGCAAGGGCATATCGATGTTTATCTTATAATTTTATCGATAAAAATTCCATAAGGTCTAACGCAGTGATTGTAACTTTCAAAGATCATTTCGTAATATTTGGAAAACTCAAAGTTTAGTTTGCAGAATATTAATGCATTAATTATATTGCTAAGGTAAGGATATGTGTTTAGGTGTTTGTGCACATAATCATGATATGCGGGACCTGTTACTAGCGAGCAGTCAAGCGCTGTGCTAATAGTGACACGACGAGTGTTTGCACTAGGCAAAGGGGTATATCGATGTTTATGTTATAATTTTATCGATAAAATTATGCCATAAAGAAAGCAGTATTTTTAAAATAATTATTATTATGAATTCATTATTTGGTGGTTAATTCAATAGTAACATTTATACTATTTATATATAGTGTATTTTATTGTGCTATTGAAGTATCAATTAATTACTTTCTTTTTGTATTTAAATTCGCTGACAAAAAATGAAACGTTTTATAAATGTGCCTATGAATTTACTATTATTTACAAAAAAAATACGAGATTGTCGTGCGCAAATTTTATTAAGTTGTTGAGGAAAATAAATTACTAGCTTGTTGCGCCAAACAATTAAGATATGCGGGAGCTACGAGTAGAAGACATACTCAAGCGCTGTAGTAATAGTCAACAAACGAGGGTTTGCTCTGAACAAAGAGTTTGTTAATACATGCTTGTAATAAATGCTTGATGATTGTAATAAAATTAAACAAAATTTGTGATTCAATTAAAAAAATATATATTATTTAAATCATCAAGCGTTATCAAACGCAAAATATTTACTACATTTTCTTCTTCGTTTTGCTAAAGCACATCTACTCCTGGACATAGGCCTCCCGTAGAGGTCTTTGACAAGACCGGTTGGAAGCTACTGAATGAATGCTTTTGATACATGACGTTTTGTAAAAAAATAGATTATTTTTTACAGTTCAACCAATATTTTCCACAAAAAATAACAATAAAATCTGTAAATATGTTTAGACTAGATTAACTGTTTTAACAGACTATTAAGCTTTGTAGTAAATAGTGACTCAACCGAATAGAACGAAGCCACAACCACTTATTTTCTTGGTAACCTGTTTCTTCTCCACTGAGCAAGACGACTTATAAAGTGACAGCCATATTTCCAATAGATTACAATACCTGAACGAACACGTATCTACATCGCCACGCTTCAACGCACGCTACGTAAATAAACTTACCACTCGACTGGTTAATCGATAAATCGACAATTGACGGGTGCATCACTAATCAGAGATTCAACGTCAAACGCCTCTGTGAAGACCTACAGTCTTAACTTTGCCGTTCGCTTGCACCTTACGCTATAAGCAAGAAAGGTGGTTTTTCTTTGGGATATATTTGTTAACTTTGTAAAATCAGACAGATAGAGGAGACAAGTGGAGTAGATTTGGGTTTGCGAGGGTTTGGGTGACTTTCCGTATACATGCATAGCAAGTAATGCAGGTACTGACTTAGTCGCGCTGATGTTATTCTGACAAGCTTAGTTCCGCAGTTAACTTGTAATGGCAAGATAAATTAATTTTTATACAGAACACAGAAGATGGAAATAATAATAAGTATACAGGAAAATGGGGGTCCAGACTCGTGGTTACACCGCTTTGTTACACCAGTGTGACTACGAGGAAACTTTTTTCCTCGTGGTTACACTACTCTAAAATTTTACGACAGAATAATTATAAAGTGATCTTGGGAAAATCCACTATTATAACTACTACTAATATTTAAGTTAGTTAAGTGTGGTATTAAAAACACCTAAAGCAAATGCCTAAATAAAATAGTAATAAAACTAGACAAATGTGAGACAAACTCACCCACCGACGATTTAGTACAGATTACCACATAACCAGAAACTAATTTAAACAAAAACTTTAGAGAGAAGCTAATAATTAAGAAAAGGAGAAAATTAATATTATACCGTATGTCAAGAAGGTTTTAACAACTTAGTCGCAGGTTTTGTAAGTTTTCCGGGTAAGTTAAGTGTGGTGTTAAAAACATTAAAAGCAAATGCCGCAATAAAATAGTAATAAAACTAGACAAATGCGAGTCATACTGAACCACCGAAAATTTCGTACAGATTACCATATAACCAGAAAATCATCTTAACAAAAACTTTAGAGCGAAGCTAATAATTAAGAAAAGGAGAAAATTAATATTATTATTGTCTAACCGTCTGTTAGTCGCAGGTTTCATAAGTTTTCCGGGATTTGTACGGGAGCATCAGAGGGCTAGACTGACTCCCATTTGTCTGATTTTGATTTGCAACTAGAATCCTGTACTGTACTGTACTGTACCAGCTTTTTTAATAATCCACTGCAGGACGTAGGCCTACCCACGAAGGGTGATTGGGCCATATCCACCACACTGGCCCAGTGCGGGTTGTTGGATTCACATACGCCATCGAATTTCTTCTACGGACGTATGCAGATTGCCTCACGATGTTTTCCTTCACCGAAAAGCCAGTGGTGTGAAATTCCGTACATAAATTCCAAAGAACTCATTGGTACGGGACCGGGGATTTGAGCCCACGACATCACGATTGTAAGGCGGGTGTCACTACCTCTAGACCACCACGGCTTCCCAATCTTCAACTAGAATCCTACTCTTCATTAAATTAGAAGTTTGATGCGACTTAAGACCTCAGGACCTTATAGACTCCTAAACAACTCAATACTCAAATAAAATCATCTAACTACAAGACTCCTAAAAGGATACCTAAAGGCTTTGATAACGAGATTGAGTTCTAGGACGGATTCCATGTGAGGAATGTTAATCTTATACCCTTTCTAGCTAACAAACTTACCTAGTTGGTGACAAAACTAAGATAAATAGAATTTTCTGTGTCTTGTTTTGAGATAGTTTAGTAATTAAGTTGAGCTACTCGTATTTATATATTTCAGCTCTATTTAATGTGCTTTACACGTGAAAATTTATGTTTAAATACCATCCTTGTCATGACTAATACATAGAAAATAAACCACATAATTATTATTCGCCAAAACCGTGTCTGCATACGGTTCAAACAGTTCAATTTAAATAGTTTACACGAATCGTTGTGATAATTTTTACATAACTGAAATAAAATTTCCATCCGATCCAACCGATTTTAATAAAATTTGAATGAAAGAATCTAAAGAATGATTTACCGATTTCGATTTTTAGCCTCTATTTTTGTATATATTTAGGTTGAATTTTTATTTTGTGTAGTATATAATGACAACTCAGTGTTTTATAAGTAATGTAAATAAACACGAATTCTGTGTAAATAAACCTTTTTTTTACCAAACAAGAAAATAATCATCAAAACTGATTTATCGTTGAAGGCGTATTTGCGTAACACACATACAAAAAAAAGATTGAAAAAATTGAGAACTCTTTTTGTTGCTATATGTTTTTATATTGTTGCTTTCATCATTTCAGCTATATAACATAATTAACAACCTGTTCTGTTTAAAATCAGATGACTTATAGGATGTGTTCTCATTTTATAGGGTTCCGTACCAAAAGGGTAAAAACGGGACCCTATTACTAAGACTCCGATGTCCGTCTGTCTGTCTGCCACCAGGATGTATGTCATGAACCGTGATAGCAAGACAGTTGACATTTATACAGATGATGCATTTCTGTTGCTACTATAACAACAAATACCTACAAATAGAATAAAATAAATATTTAAGGGGGACCAACCAATAAACGTTTTTCTTAGAAGTTTTTTTGCTCGCTATCAATAACGGCAAGAGGCACTGACACAGTACGGAATCCTTCATGCGTGAGACCGACGTGAGCCGATTTTTTTATTTTCTTTATGACTAGGTAGGCAAATGATTTAGTAAGATGCACTAACAAGGTTTTTTTATAGCCGTGGTGGTCAAGAGGTAGTGACAATCGTGAGGTCGTGGGGTTAAATTTAATCCCCGGCCCCGTACCAATGAGTTCCAGCCGAAGCGGTTCTTTGGTATGTACGGAATTTCACACCACTGGCTTTTCGGTGAAGGAAAACATCGTGAGGCAACCTGCAAAAGTCCATGGGCGAAATTTGATGGCGTATGTGAATCCACCAACCCACACCGGGCCAGCGTGGTGGATATGGCTTACTTACCCTTCTTAGGTAGGCCTACGTCCTGCAGTGGACTATTAAAAAAAAAGGCTAATACAGTACTCACAAGGTAGAAATAATTATGACCTTATTAAAACGCAAGATAGCACTGAACGCAAGTCGCTAAAAACAGGCCATATTGGAGATCTTTAAGAGAAGGCTTAGGCCTTCTCTGCTGGACTTAGGTCCAGCAGTGACGTCTATGGCTGAAATAACAATTTAATATTACGCACGTCTCTTTATACAAAAAACTTATACCATCAAAAACATGTTTAAACTTAAGCACTAAGACAACAACAATAACCATCTAAAAATACGCTTTCCAATTGTTTTAACTACATTCAATGCCGTGGCCTCAAACCGCTTTTAAGCCTTATCGGAGTTATCAGGTCAACTGAATACGCTGAGATTAGACTGAATAAGGTATAATCCTTCCTAACCTCCTCATTTGCAATTAGAACCACGAGATAGTCATTACCTTAATGGAAATTGAACGTAAGGTTAGCGCTCGTGAAATTGTTCTGTCGATTTTTTCAGGGGTAAGTGGTACGGCTTAGTGTGATACAACTACGATTGCTGTTCAATTAGCCAAGTGAAAAAATTGAAAAAGTCTTCGTTTTAGCTCGACAATTTTTACTTTATTATTATATACTACGGGACTACCAACTGGTAGATCTCCAAAACTCATTCTAGCAACATTGTGTTGTGAATATTGTCAAATTATTTAATTTTCACTGGTGAATGTTTTGTGATTGATTTGTTTGTCTCTTTAATTCTTTATTTTTTTATTTGTTTCGAATTATTATTGTTGTTGTTTTTGTGATATTAGGTATGTAATTGACGTTACATGATTTTTAGCTAATGACGTTTCAAAAGTGTATATTTGTACCTAATTGAAATAAACATGATTGAATTGAATTGAATTGACTAATCGCGCACTAAAATTACGAGATAAATAAATATCTCCTCATCCGACGTTTCGGCCGAGTTGCATGGACCGTGTTCACGGGTAGACGGATTTTTTCTTTGTCTGTCAGAATGTTAATTTTTCTACAGGTCGCATTTTGAAACTTGGTACACAGGTACGCTATAAGTTGGTTAAATGATAAACACTTCACAAATTGGACGCTGGATCAGGACTGCTAATTAGCTCAGTTGGGACAGCGTCGGGCTAGTAATCCGAAGACGCAGGTTCGATTCCTGTATTCGCGACGAATTTTTTATCAAATTAATATTTTTTTTCGTTTATCACAAAAATATTTTTTTGAGATAAACCTAGTGTGGGAAGCACTCTAAAATTAAAATCATTTCATTGGTTTTTGTAGTCGTTTTTATTGGAGGAATATTTCCCTCAAAATGGGGGGCAGTAGCAGCCAGTAGTTATCAGCTGATTTCGATAATATTTAGCGAGGTCGTTTAGTATGTACAACTTAACAAGATTTATGAGTATGAATCAAATCGGTTCAGGGTGGGTCGCAAAATTATATAGGCTTTTGAATAATCAGAGCTGTATTCGCGAGTTCAACTGTTGGACTGGAGTTCAACTGGAGAACCATTAATAATTAAGTAAGTATGTATAGTAATGTGGCTAGATCTGGTTTTGGTAATAGGTTTTCTAGTTAATATTTCGTAGTTTTTATCATTGTTTTATTGATCAGCGCGAAACAAATAGTATAACTAAATCAACATACATAATTGTTCACAATGGGAAATAGACTTAGCTTTAAAAATAAATTAGGTCAGCGTATGGCTTGATTTGTGTTTTGTAACTCATTAGTATTTGATTGGAGTTTGAACTCACAACCTGAAATTTCCATTTTTTTCCAATTTTCAGTTAGGTCACTATTTCTTAACTTATAACAGCAAGTAAGTTAATATCTGCAAGATCACATCAACAAACATAATTTACTACAACCAAGTTATAATTCCATATTTCTCCCAACTTGTTCTCCATCATCAATATCCCCATGAAAGAATGTCCAAAACTGTAGTTCTCGCACGCTCCCGTTTATTCCCTAATTAAGTTGTTTGGAGCGTGGACGGACGAATTTTCGCGCCACTGTCTACACCACTCGCTCAACTTGCTCCATCTATTTGCGAGGAGTACGAATAGTTGATACGGTATAATTATATTTCGCACAAAATGGCAAAACTGATTTCCATTGTTTACAACATACGAAGAGTTCCCTTGAATTGATTTATACAATTTTTACATAATCGTTAATATTTCAAAAACGGCTCAGCCGATTTCGATAAAATTGAAATGTTACCACATCCAGAATGTACGCTTTCGAATTAAAAAATATTTTTCAATCTTGGCAAGTTAGTTCATTTGATTAAATAAGTTTCTGAAACCGAAAATAGGAAAAAAGTAAGTTCTAGTGCCATAAAAGCATATTAATCTTACGTTTTACTCTATAAATGGCTCGTTCAAAAAATTAACTAACGAACGAGTACTTTTATGTTTCAAGCAGTGAACATTTATATTATAGTCTGCTGCTTTGCAAAAATGTACAAGCGTACTTGCTTGTACATGAAGTATTCGTTTATTTCCTAATTAAATTATTTAGAGCGTGAACAGTCGAATTTTCGCGCCACTGTCTACACCACTCGCTCAACTGGCTCCATCTATTAGCGGGGAATACAAATTGCTGATACGCTAAAATGTGAAATGAGTTCGATGTACCCACTAAATGTTAAGTTAATGAAGTTTTAAAAATAGAAAATGGGAAACTCTGGGACTCTTTACAAAAAAATATTGAATGAGTTTTCTTATTTCTCATGCAGTGAACTTTTATTACCCATTGCATTGCAGAAATGTAAAAGCAAAATATACATGAACAATTAATTTATTCGATTGAATTTCAATAAAATTTAAAAAGAACTACCACTGAAGTGTTATTTTTTGACTGCCTCGGTGGCTCAGTGGTTAGTGACCCTGACTTCTGGATCAAAGAGGCGTGGGTTCGATTCCCACCAGGGCAAGCATTTTTGTGATGAACATAGGTGTTTGCTCTGTGTCTGGGTGTTATTTAGGTACTATCTATATAAGTATGTATTTAAAATATGCATTTATGTAGTATATCAGTCTCTGGCAGCCATATCACAAGCTTTGCTTAGTTTGGGGTCAGAGACCGTGTGTGTGAGATGTCCCCCAATATTTATTTATTTAAGAAAAGTATATTAATATAGGTGCTTAATTGGCGGAGTTGAAACATACATACAAAAATCTTACCTACAATCAAATTGAGAACCTTCTAATAAAGGTCAGTTTTTTAAGGTTAGTTAGTTAAAAAAAAAACGAAAAGTTGTTCATATAATCGATTAATAAAGTATTTGTAATTTATGACAAAATGAAGCAGGGTTATTCAAGTATTCTTAAGTTCTGTCCCCTTGATCAGCAGATTAGTGCAGCTCAGAAGTACACTCGTAAGAAAGTTATTTCTTCAGTTAGTAATCTAAAGACTGCGCCGACTACCACAGACCGGTCTTATAAACACTTACCAATAAAAAGATACAAAATTAGCTTATTAAACCAATTTACATTGGTTTATGGTATTGGTGAATTGTAAGAAAATTATACAGGAACATCTAAGACTTATATTCTTTGGACCAGCAGATACGTGAAGTTAGGTTAGTAATCTAAAAACTGTCGCCGACTATAGGAAGATGGCTAAATAAATACGGAGAATTGATATTAGTACACAATAATCACGATTCGTTAGAAAAAAATGCAGGAACATCTAAGTTTTCTTACGCTCTGTCTCTTTGACCAGCAGATTAGTGAAGCTCAGACGTACTCGTACACTCGTAAGAAAGTTATTTCATCAGTTAGTAATCTAAAGACTGCGCTGACTGCCACAGACCGGTCTAATAAACACTTACCAATAAAAAGATACAAAATTAGCTATTTTTACCAATTTATATTGGTTTATGGTATTGGTGAATTGTAAGAAAATTATACAGGAATATCTAAGACTTCTATTCTCTGGACCAGCAGATAAGTGAAGTTGAGTTAGTAATCTAAAGACTGTCGCCGACTGTAGCAACACGGCTTTATAAATACGGAGAATTGATATTTGTACACAATAATCACGATTCGTTAGAAAAAAATGCAGGAACATCTAAGTTTTCTTACGCTCTGTCCCCTTGACCAGCAGATTAGTGAAGCTCAGACGTACACTCGTAAGAAAGTTATCTCGTTAGTTAGTAATCTGCAGACTGCCGCCGACTGCCACAGGCCGGTTTAATAAATACGGATTATTGGCGACTTGTACTTTATGAGCTTTAGGAGAGATCTCCACGGTACCAGCAGCAATTCCCCTATCATGGCAAAGGGATTATGTCATTGTAGTAATCCATTTTTATGTCGTTTGTCAATTGATAGTTTGTTTCCTCTATAAGGGAATTGATGGTTACTGACGGTATCTAATACTTTCTGTCCTTCTACCTACACGTGTGTCATAGTTTTTTTTTTTTTTTTTTTTAATCTGATTTATTATACTGGGGCTTTAGTCGCGAAGCGATTATGCCAGCCCCGTTTTACTAATGATAAGGTACATTCAAAAGGGATTTGAGTCCCTACGCTGAGTGAGTATGTCCGAGACCATGGCATACAAGGTCCTCGCTGCATCGCTCATGGGTGCAGCTAGGATACCTTGAAACATGCCAACGTCTCGAGGATTAACTCCGTACTCCCGCATCATAAATGCTCTCATATCCTTGCTCCGACCACATGCATCGAGAAGATGGGAAACATCCTCATGGCTTCCACAGAGCGAGCAAGCCGAAGATTCAGCCCTACCCATTAGATGTTCAAAGTTGTTAAGTGGCATGTGGCCGGAGCGAAGTCTATGCGCTATCACAATATGACATCTTTTTATGCGGATGTTTGCGCACCACGGTATTCGAGGAGGTTCAGGCTGCAAGGTTCTGTACCAGGCTCCCTTCTCAGAACAAATATCAATGAAGCTATGTTTCCATTTTTGGTACAACCTAGATTTGAATTTAACTAAAATGTCCGTATCTTCTGGCAAAATAAACACTTCCGTCCCATTCGAGCTGGCCTCCTTGGCTAATTGGTCTGCGACCTCATTTCCCCGAATACCGGTGTGCGAGGGAATCCATTGCAGTCTCAGATTTACACCCTTATTTATAAGATGCAACGCCTTCCTTATTATTGCATATGCTACGGTAGCACTTTTGGCACCAGAAGCGCATCGAACTATATGCTGTAGAGCACTTCGGCTGTCCGTTAGAATGACAACCTTTCTAATGTTATCTGATTGTGTTATTATATAAGATAAGGCCTCTGAGACTGCAAATAGCTCTACAGACATTATACAATTATTATAAGATACAATTTTATATTTCTCTTCTACATTGCGACTGGGAAAGTAATATGCTGCCCCGCAACCATTATGTGATTTAGATCCATCCGAATATAATTTGTGAAAATCTTTATATTTTGAATTAAGCATATGTAGCGTATGTGTTTTCAGAACTGTGGAGTCATATTTATCTTTTGCTTCTTCAATTCCTTCTATTTTAGTTTCAATAAAATCGATATTAATATCTGACATCCATGTATCTAAACTAAACATTGTCAAAAGCTCACTTGCTTGCATTACTTCTAGTTTTGTTTCACTACGGACTAATATAAGCAGAGGTTGTTTTCTCTTCTGCCAATATCGTAGTTCACAAAGTTCAGAAAGTTTATCTAATGTAGAAGTGGTCAATTTATCGGATAGGGATTGTATTTTTAAACAGTATTTAGTAGCTAGGTATTGACGCCTTAGATGTAACGGCTGAATACATAGCTCACACTCCATAACATGTATGGGTGTAGTTCTAACGAATCCTCCTATAACTCTCATTGCAGCATTTTGAACTCTATCAAGTTTAACTAGATGTGTTTTTGCAGCGCTATCATAAATAAAGCAACTATAGTCTATTCTACTGCGAACTAAAGCAATGTATAAACGCCTTAAATGTTTGGGATGTATTCCCCACGAAGCGCCAGCTAATATTTTAAGGATGTTCAACATTTTCGTAGCTTTAGATCTGGTTTCGTTAATATGAGCATTCCATAACAGACATTTATCTAACCAAACGCCTAAATATTTGATGGTATCGACGGACTTAATTTGGCAGTTATTGATATTTAAACTAATTGGGAGTACTCCTCTTCCTCTTTGAAAACCACACCATTTAGTTTTTGTTGGTGAAGCTTGTAGTCCTAATAAATTCAATCTGCGCACCATTGAATCCAATGTATTTTGTAGGTATAATGCACCGCGTTCTACGTTTTTATTTTGAGTATAAAATACAAAGTCATCGGCGTATTGAAGTACTGATACATTATGAAGACCTCTACCTAACAAATGCGTTAATATATTAAAAAGTATAGCAGACATAGGATCTCCCTGTGCTAAGCCTCTTCCAGTCCATCTTACCAGTGCCTCATCCTTCAAGTGACTTTCGATTTTTAGACATCTTCTACTTAAAAAGGACCACAAATAGTTGCAGAATAGTGCTCCTATATTTAGGTTATCTAATATTGATACTACGACATCAACAAGTACTTCATTATAAGCGTTTTGTACATCTAAGAATACAGCCAGCGTTGTCATTTTGTGAGAGAAACCTATTTGGACTTTCGATACGAAGCGCACTATGCAGTCTAAACACGATTGACGTTTCCTAAAACCACTTGTTGTCGACGGTATAATTTTATTCGATTCGACAAACCATTCAATGCGCTTACATATCATGGTGTGAAATATTTTACATATGCAGGATATTAGGTAGCGAAATAGGTCTAAATTTAGATGGCTGATTAGGTTTCGGTATAGGCACCACTTTTATATTACGCCACTGATCAGGTACTACTGAATTCTTAAAAATAGCGTTGAACAATTCAAGCAAAAATAGCTTACTGTCCGGAGGCAAATAATATATCATTGAATATGTAATTTGATCTTCTCCTGGTGCAGTGTCCTTCTTTTTGAGACAGTTAAGTAGTTCTTGCATGGAAAATTCTCGTTCAATGCGATTATTTTTAGAACTAAAGGAAGGCTTTTGGGTAGGAACAAAATCCGGAGCTAAATTACGTAATAATTCTTCTATTTTATCTGCCGGGGCACTGGTTGGGTCTCTTTTTAAGCCCTTCATCCAGCGCATGCGTTGCCACATGTCTGAAGAGCTGACGGTTTCATCTATGGTAGTACAAAATTGTTGCCAACTACTGCAGCGCGCTTGTCTATGAATTCTTTGTGCTTCAGCAAGTTTTTTACTATATATTTCTAAATTATGTGGCGTAGGATTGTGTCTGAAACATTTTAACGCCAACCGCCGTTCAGCAATAACTTTCGATAACACTGGAGACCAATAAGGTTTAGGTTGAAAGTTTTGTGTTGGGTCTGTACAATTTTTAATTATTGGTATACTATTAGCTGCTGCATTATCTAATTTATTTATAAACAAATCATAGTTCAGCTGGATATTATCTTTATGTACCTCTACATTATCAAAATTGTTTCTCAGTGTGTCTGCGTATAGCTTCCAGTTAGCTAACCTGAAATTACGACGTTTTACAAAGCTCCGGGCGCTCCGAAATTGCATAGAATATTTAATAATAAGATAAATAAATAAATAAATAAATATTGTGGGACATCTCACACACGGTCTCTGACCCCAAACTAAGCAAAGCTTGTGATATGGCTGCCAGAGACTGATATACTACATGTACATATTTTAAATAAATACTTATATAGATACTACCTAAATAACACCCAGACACAGAGCAAACACCTATGTTCATCACAAAAATGCTTGCCCTGGTGGGAATCGAACCCACGCCTCTTTGATCCAGAAGTCAGGGTCACTAACCACTGAGCCACCGAGGCAGTCAATGAGCCACCGAGGCAGTCGTTTAGAGATGATCGCTACCTAAATTTTCTCGAGTTACTTGCCAATTAAAGTACACAGCGATGTCTGAGCTCACAAAAGTTATATCCGGTGATGTTTCCTGCAAGATTCCATTAACTAATTTAGCTCTAGTAACTTCTCCGCTATTTATTGATATGAAATTATGTTCCAGCGAAGCGTCAAGCAAAGCTTGCCCCCTACTATCATTTTTACATGACCAATTAGTATGATGTGCGTTAAAATCACCCGCAAGTATCGTTTTTGAAGAAAATTTTGAAAAAATATTTTCCCAGTCGCATTGAGTAGTTCTTACAGAAGAGGGACAATAGATCGATAACACATATTCTAGATTTTTGCAATTTAGAACCCTGACACACAGGACTTCTATTCCAGTATTATTCACTTTAATCGAACACCTGTGTATTTTTATAGATTTATGTGTAATTATAGCTACTCCTCCCCACGAGTCCTGTCTGTCATGTCTAAATATATTATAATTACTTATTCTAATATTTGTGTCCCTGTCGTCAAACCATGTCTCACTAACGATACAAATGCTTATCTTTTCTTGAGTCAAAAGAAGTTCCAAGTCCAGCCTCTTTTGCGGCGTCAAGCTCTGCGCATTCCACTGAGCAATACGTATGCATTGCTCAGCGGAGCCCGCAGGGCCTGACGCCGTCATATCGTTACGATTTAGGTTGTGGCTATCCATTATTATTGAAGAGGCCTACTACCTTGGTAAGCACTTCCCCGTGACTAATATACTTAACAGCAAATGAAATTAATTCCTGTACCAAAAACTTCACCATTAACTGCACTTTTTCTTCAAAGCTGTTCTCGGATAATATGATTTCTTTCGACTTTTTCAAAATTCTATATAAATTATTTTTGCTAGTGTTTTCTCCGTTATTTTCTGTGTTTGTTTCTTCCGTCATATTTTCTTTCTGTTCTTGATGCGCGACTTTTTTCTTTTTATTTTTCTTTTTGATTTTCCTGCGTTTTGTCTGCCCTATATTCAACACACTCTCAACAGATGGCTCACTACTATCTTCTTCGCTAATATATTGCTCCAGATGTTCACCAGCTACAGTTTGTGTAATCTTCGCTCCTAAGCTCTGGCTATATAATAATGGGTCACGTCCTCTTTCTTCATATAACATTCTTTGTTGTTGAGCTACATTTATAGTGCGTTCGTACTGTTCCTCACGCCTATTGTTAGTCATCTTCAGCAGTTTCATTTTATAAGTGCAATTATGATGGCTCATCATTGAGCGTATATTCCTTTCTTTAGCATATGTCGGGCATGACCTGTCTAGCGCCATATGTTTACCCTTACAGTTCACGCACCGGTAATGTTTAGTATCGCAGTTAGCATGCTGCATTGCACGCTTCCGCACATTTAGGACAAACAACATTTTTTGACGGACAAATACGGGTTGTGTGCCCAAACTTCCAGCATGACGAGCATTGTGTTACGGGGAACGTGTAAGACTCAACCTTGAATCTACAATCGTATCCAACAATGTATTCAGGGAGGGTAGGCCCCTTAAATCCAAAGCGGACAGTTTCACTCTTAACCCATTCGCCCGATATGCCTATGCGCTTCAATCTTCTAACAGACACTATTCGTTGTTCGCACTGAAATGCCTTCATCATCTCTTCTTCCTCAATTTCTAATTCCACGTACTTCACTAGCCCATACGATATTCCGACCTCGCTTGTTAAATGACAACGGTAACCCATCTCTGATAAATTATTATTCTGGATCAATCTTTCAGCTTCTTCTCTCTTTTCAAAGGTTATTAAAACGCGATATGGATTTTTATATTTTATTTGTGTGGCATCATTTATATTCTCGGCCTTAAGAAGCTTCGCTAGTCCTACTTGCTTAGGCAACAAGTTGTATGATGATACACTAACCTCATATTTGTCATCAGTTACTCTATTTCGGTTATTTCTGCTGGCTAGCTTTCTCCCGGTAACCAAGGTGAAGTCGTTCTCGTTATCTCCCATCTGCATCGGGCGCTTAAGCGTCTTCGGCCGGTTGATAAGAGCTGCCGCGCCGGCTGGCATGGAATCGTTCGATGCCTGCCCGCTCGGTCGCGCGATTTCGCAATTCACAGAAATATTGTCTTCACTCATGTCACTACTGGGCCGAGGTCCTGGATGGACCTCGTCCATTGTTAATGTCCTAATCCCTCCCGATCCGCAATAAAATTGATAACTCGATACGGATATAAATAGATACGTGCACTCGCTATGCAGCGCCGCGCGCGACTGTGTGTGTCATAGTTGTGTCGTGCGGTACCAGCTGTTTCATACTCCAGTCTACCCGTGACCACGGTCGATGCAACTCGGCCGAAACGTCGGGATGATGAGGTATTTATTTATCTCGTAATTTTAGTGCGCGAAAAGTCCCGTAGTATATAATAATAATGTGTTCAAATCGCGAAAGTTTAAAAACAACAGTCACAATTATATCGCCACTGAGAATTATTCTTAAAAATATTCAAATAGGTATGTCTTATACAAATAGATGCTGCGTTGGTTACGAGCACAGATATCCCAGAGGGATAACGCTGTTGTAACTTGAGGCAATTCTCGACCACAAAAATGAATGGAAAATACTGGTCAATACTGCCAAATATCTATTGGAATTTGACAAGAATTTGACGTAAGTAAAAGAAGTAAAATCACCACAGTCACCGAATCAAGATATTTTTACCGACTTCAAAAAAAGAGGAGGTACCTACTATGTTCATGTGTATGTATTTTTTTTGTGTATGTTCATCGATATTTTCGCCTATTGTGAACCGTTTTAATTTTTAGGGTTCCGTACCTCAAAAGGAAAAAACGGAACCCTTATAGGATCACTTTGTTGTCCGTCTGTCCGTCAGTGTGTATGTCAAGACTCTTTATCTCGAGAACGCGTAAAGATATCGAGTTGAAATTTAAATTGTATACGTATGTATATCAATGAACTCTTCCTGTTGTGTAAAAGAAAAACTTCTCAGTTGTCGTTTAAAAAAGTTAGAGCCGTTTATGTCGTAAAAATCCGCATATTTTGCACTCACAAAAATCAAAACCTACAGGGTACTTCCCGTTGACATAGAACTATGAAATTTGGCGAGAAGCATTGTCTCAGAGTACACATAATTATAGGAATAAATCTGAAAACTGTACATTTATATTTTCATGACAAAAAAATAGGGCCTCAAAATTCACAAAATATGGGCTCAAAATTCAAAGTGAGTAAATCGTATCATGAAAGGTGTCATCTAAAAGAACTTCATTACCACATGCTAAAACAGGTTTTTAATTATTTTAACAATGTGTTTGTACGGAACCCTCGATGTGCGAGCCTGACTCGCACTTGTTCGGTTTTTTTAGTTCAAAAGAGTATACTTCCGAAGTGGTCCCGTTTAAATTTTATCAAAAACGGCTCAGCCGATTGCTGCAGACTGCAGCCGAATTAAACAAAAATGGACATAGATGTCACATCGATTCGTGCAAATTATTCGAATTCTGTAGGTACATGGTAGATGGAAGTCGGTGTTGCGATTTTTTTCGAAAAATATTTATTCGAGTCTTTTTCTAACTCGTGCCAGATTAAATCAATAGGTACATCTTTTTCAAATTTCTCAATTATTGCAACTACAGAATTTCAGGGAGATAATATGGTTTCCTTTTACCGAATTTGAAACACATAAGGCATATTATATTATTACCGATACATTGCATTCGAGCCCCAAGATACCAGCCTAGTGCTTAGTTCGGGGCTCACTGCACCATGCTATATTTCAATGTCTTACATTGAAATCACTCGCTCAGCTTACACGTCATATAATTATATTATTTAACATTATTGTATCTTGATTGTGTTTTATTGTAAGATTTTTTTTGGTAAATTTACTTTCTTTCTTTCTTTTTTATTATCTCCTTGAAATTCAGTTGTTGCAATTATTCCACCGTCCGATATTATAAAAAGGCTAGTGAAAGACTTGTGGAGACTCTGTCTTATAAATAGGGATTATTGGAGTATCACATTTTATGGGCGGACGAGTCAAGGGCCGGAACTTTTCCGCTTAAGGTGTTTAGTGACAAGTCAGTATACGATGTCGGAAGAACATTTTAGGAAAAACTTTGTTAAAAAAGTAAGTAAATGGTTAAAACAACCGAGATCTACAATTTAAAGTGTCACCCAAGCCACGGCATTGCTCAGATGGAAAATGCCACCCGCGGTCACCCATCCAAATACTGACCGTGCGGAACGTTGCTTAATTTCGTTGATCGCTGACAAACACCGAGTCAATCTACAGCTTTAGCCAATGAAGATTATTTAACTTAAACGTAAAAAATATAAAAGCTGTAATTTAAAATGTGTGTCATATTATATTCGTATTTAATAATAAAATTTTCGTCATATTATTAATAATAAAAATGCTGAGTTATTCTACAATTGATTTTGCGCGCGGCCTCGCTCGTGTAATCATTTTGTTTATCCTCTATCCCATAGGGGTCTTTTATATTCAAGGGATAAAAAGTAACCTATAATTTTTTTCCGATTTTTAAATATACCTACCCCAAAAATCAAATTAATCCGTTGCTCTGTTGGTCCGTGAAAGAGTAACAAACAATTATCCGGACTAGCAAGGATATTTTAAAACTTTGACAGTTGTCATACTGTATCTCAGTTACACTGAACTTAAGGGTAGGTACATATAGGAAAGTAATTCGCTTTGTGGACCACCTTGATACTTTGATATTGATGGGATTAGTTTTATTTGTGTTGGAGATTTTTGCCGACGTTTCGTGAATAAACTCTAGTAAAATAAACCGTGTCTTATGTTTACTCAACTGATTGTTTTCATTTTGTAACTAAGTCGATTTTTCAGAAAACTGTTTCAGGTTAGGTTATTTCAAATTTATCAGACTGAAATACATGTAAGAGATAAATATTTTTCGCAAAAAAATTGCAACACCGACTTCCACCTTGTACATAATTGTTTGCAAGAATCGATTCGACATCCGTGCACATTATTGTTGTTGATTTATCAAAAGCAGCTCAGCCGATTTTGTTAAAATGAAAATGGGACCAACTCGAAAGTATACTTTTTGAAACATATTTTTTTTAAATCGATTCACGATTGGCGAAAATATCGATAAACATAGACGCAAAAAAAAACATACAGATGAACATAGTACCTCCTCCTTTTTGGAAGACGGTAAAAATTGAATGGCTCTAGGTATCATAACTTAACTGACCAAATGTTTCTCGACCAGTCGACCACCTAAGTTACCAACGTTGGGCACGGTCAGTCTTCGGATGGGTGACCGCAGGAGTCATTTGTAACATAGCGCTACCGTGGATGACATGTAAACAGGACATGTTAAGGTTCCGTAACAATAGTACATTGTTCACCGAGAGGAGAAAGTGACCGAATACCGTCGAGGGTGTCGTTTGAAGCCCGAGCCGTAGGCGAGGGCTTTGAAACACCCGAGATCGGGAATCGCACTTTCTCTCGAGTGATACATAGTGCTTTATACTACACCTACGAGGAAAATAAAAAACTAAATCTTTACTAATTGAAATTTCACTATTTCATTGCAAAAAATCGTCATAAGTTTTATTATATTTTTTAATTCATTTTTGTGGTAAAAGGTTATCAATCAGTATTTTTGCTGTTTCCTTCAACTGCGGCGGAGTTAAAAAATCTTCATCATCACTATCACTACTTATCATTTTGATAGTTTTATTTTACTTTTCTACGAAAACTGAATCCTCAAAAAACACACAAATTGCAAATGGCGCCAATGGCGTCTGCAATTTTCACATGTTCTTTTTTCAAATTGTTTGACACCGTCCAACATACAGCTAGTGGCCAGTGTCATTTTGCGAACTTGGAGATAAAAACTCACTGTAAAAACTTTTTGGATTTTGATATTTAGGTTACCAGCGCATAGTCTTACCCAAAATTAAAAAAGAAAAACCACGTAAGAAATGGATTTTCATACACTTTTCTCTCCCGCTCAGATGCGTTTTCTCGCCGCATATTTGTTCGATATGCAATGACGTACTTTCTACCGTAAATTTGATAAAGTATCAAGGTACTTTCCGAGCAGGTGTAGTATAAAGAGAGTTTACAACCACTTGCCAGAAATTATAAAAAAGCGCCAACGAGACGTGCATTTAAAAATAAAACAAAGAATTGGCTCGTTGACCAAACATTTTATAAGGTGGAGGACTTTGTACCTAAGGTAGAGTAATTTTTCTAAGGACTGTCTAGTTTAAGGCAGAGTAAGTTTATTTTGTATTTCAAATTATAAATATGATTGGTAGTACTTATACCGAGAGACCTCATGGTTGTGTGTTGTTGAATTGACGAAATAATTTCAATTTTAGGTATAATTTAGTTACTCGTATGTAGTTGTTTATAGATTGAGCTATGTAATTATTGTAATGATTTGATTTTCTATTTCTTATGATTGAATACATTAACTAAGATAAGTTACTGATTGTAGTTATTCTTAAACAATTTATGTTGTTGAGTGCCTTTTAATGTTTGAAATTGAAAGTGAATTATTGTAATATTTAGATGACCTGTAACTAATTGTTATTAATAAAAAAATATGAGTATAAAGTGAGGAACCTTTGTAACTTCCTTGTGTCCGTCCGTCTGTACGTCCGCAATTTGATATTATGATAGTTTAAATACAGAAATTATGCTTAAAAAATCAAAACTGTATATTTACTCGTAACGGGTAGCCTCCATACCTACACAAAAAGTGGGGATGAAACATTTTTTCAACTCCACCTCTTCATGCATCGTATTTTTTTTATCATCATCATAATCATAATCATCGTCTCCATTTACTGAAGCATATGCGTGTCTCGACACGCACTTGACAGAAGACATATTTACTCTGATAACAAGTGATAAGGTTCATACAAACTATTTTTGCTAGTAAATAAACTGGAGTATAAACAAACACAAATATGTACTGTATCAGCCTTTTAATAGTCCACTACAGGACGTAGGCCTACCCACGAAGGGTGATTGGGCCATATCCACCACGCTGGCCCAGTGCGGGCTGGTGGGTACTTACTGTTAATGTTTATACTAAAGTAAGAGTATTAACTCTTATGCAACGGCAACCAGAAATGGGCAGACGAAACAGAGAAAATAATAGCGAAAAGAGTTATCCAACTCAACAAGATCTATTTACGACAAGTGTTTTATGCAAATTTCGTATGAATAGAAAATTTATTTGCCTGTTTATATTTAATATAATACAAACACCCAAATAAAGCGGTTTACGTTCTCAGGACAACAATGCTGTAAAAGTAAACAAACATGGCGTGCGTAAACAGCGTTTTGTATTCATTGGCTATCTCGTATTGATATCGAACAGCTAACAGGCTGGGATGACGGCTTTGACTAGCCTTAAAGGTAAGTAAATATTGTATTAGGGATCAAATACCTATTGGTACTTTACGCCAATAAGATGACTTCGTTGAATATCAGCGCAAATACGAGTAGAGACAGTAATTATCTAGCAAAATACAAAGCGGCTATTTGCTAGGGACTTGGACTTGATTTGCTAAAAAAAATTGGAATAAGGAAAGGGTTTTCGACTTTTACAGTTGTTTTAAAAATACTATAATTTACAATTAAATTAAAATTTACAGTTATTTACAATAAAACATGAATGATTTAAATTGAAGTTTGTTCGTTGGTGAACACTAGATCTTTCAGAAGAAGTTACATTTAGGTATTCTTTACAACAACAATATGTTTGGTTTAACAACAATAAACAGTTATTGCGATACAAGTGCAGCGGCACACCGGCCGCTTATCTGCGCGTTTTGTTTTGATAGCGCCCGCAGGAACTATTGCGGGAACCGACCGCAGCTGCGTCTTGGCTGCTTTACACCACACGATAACGACCATAGTCAAAACTTTGTATACTTAAAGTCTTTTTAATATTTTTTTGGACTGTGTATAAACAACTTTTATTCAATAAAAAGCAAATTTAAAAATTTAGAAAAAAAGCCACGACTTTTGGAAAGTAATTAGAAAAGGATAAAATAATTTATAAATATCTGACTTCAAAAATAAATGTAACACGAGGTAATAAACGTAAAAAGATTTAGTAAGTTTAGTAAACGGAGTGTGGTCGTCCGGCAGCAAGGTGGGTCGACGATATCTTCGATTTCGCGGATCGATCCTGGACGATTGGCAAAGGACCGAGGCAGATGGCACTATAAGAGAGAGGCATATACCCAGCAGTGGGATAAAGAAGGCTGTGGATGATAATAATGATGAAGTTGAGTTGATATCTCGCAGAAGAATATTTGTCAGGGGCTATTTAAAAGCATGCATTAATGAAACCATAACTGAACATTACATCAAAATTGGAGTAGCAGTTTTGGATAAAAATGGCAATATGGAATTGCACAAATGTTTGCTTCAGCACCCCCTGGTGAGTTCGGGAAACCATATTAGGCCCAATTATGAGGGCGTCATCGTAAATTTAATAGCAACGTAAAAAGTGTTCTTTTTAGCTATATCTATGCCAAAAATCAAGCAAATCCGATTCTCCGTTGCGACGTGAAAGAGGAACAAACCAAAAAACTTTTCCGGGTTTATAATATTAGTAAGATAAGATAACTTGTAAGCGAGAATAGTTCAATTTAACGTAAGAGTAAAATATATTTGATAAAAAAGAGCACAAAATTTTAAACACAATTTTCCGTAATTTACCAACTTTACCATAAAATAACATAGTTTTATCCTAAGGTTAGGGAAATCAAACAAAGTCCTCTATATACCATACATAGTGTTTATTTTCCATTTATACATAAGTATATGAATTACATTTACCATTTTCACATGAGTACAGGAGAACCATTTTAAAATATTTATTTTGTAGAACTAGCGCAAGCGCTATCTTATCCGTCTAGTAGTTCCAAAGATTAAGAGAAACGTTTAATCTAAAGAACAAAGAGGTGTTTGACCATGATGTGTAAAGGAAAGAGAAATACTCGCAAACATTACACGTTGGAGTGAGATAGAGTAACTTAGGGTAACTCTACAATACATGCTCAATACTTTATTTACTATGGAAATTAACGTGGTTTTCACACATTTTATATGTAGGTAATAGTCATCATCGATCTGGCATTTTTTCTGATTGATTTCTCTTAAAAGCATTTCTCACTCACACAGTGACACAGCAGCTGTTCAAATGAAATTCCCAGTAACCTACCGTAGCGTCTCTGTAGTCTCAGCCGTAGTTGTACGAACGAGATTACATTATTGCGCCGTTTAACAGTGTAGTGTAAAATAACAGATGAAGTGCAATACAATTCTACCTTGGTAGTACCGATAATATACTAGGACAAGTGCCTTTATTAACTACAACAAAATATAATACTATTTAACTTAAGCTAAAACAACATTAACTACTACTACTACATATATAGTGTTACGAGATGGGTTCTTGGATAATAATAATTTAAAATGCCGCTTAGTTACTTTTTGCACATTATTGCACACAACTACTTTACAAAATTACAAAACACACGAAATTTGTTCGCACAATAACACTCTACATTTGCACTAATATTCACTCAAACTAGTCACTAAACACACTTTACAATCACTGCACACGAGATGCTTTCGCTTTGACGGTAAACGAAAAACTTAGTCGAACGAAACCTTATCGCTCTATTTATAATATATCTGACTTCAAGTTGCCAAGAATTCTCTAGGATTATCGGCGCTATTATGTTTGACAGAGTAAACAACATGAACGGTCCCGAACGAACCATATTGTTCTTCAATAGAAAAACACTATAAAATTCTAACATAAAGGACGACTCAATTAATAGCCAGCTTATGCCATAGTTACTACACGCTTGAGATGTGTAAACAACTCGTCGTAGTTATTACCTAACAATAGCAATTGGATCATCCATAGACCCTTGAAGATCTAAAAATAATGCAAATGCTCAAGCCCACTGCCAGTTGGCTGCGTGCCTGGCATGCTGGCTGCATTGCCACGCTAAATGGCAATGCTCACATAATGTTGAGCCAAATAAACACCAACTAACAGTACCATTATTGGTACTGTTGACAGGTAACTCTATTTATATTTTCATGAAATGGATCAATCATCATATTAGCCTAAGGATATTCACTGCTGCACCCATGCCTCTCCAATTGATTTCCAATAAGACCAGTTGGAAGCGGTGTGCATCCAGCCCGTTCGCGCGTTGACACCAATTCACATTTAAGCACTCATTTTTACTGTCCAAAAAAACTTTTTAGAACGAAACGGGTTGTTAACTTGTTTTGCAAAAAAGCCAGGAGCGGCGTTGGTGGCTGGCAACTTTCAAATAAGGCTAAAATGTTTGTTTAGCTATCCTATAATCAAATTACTGACGCCTCTACCTAAAGCTAAATTAGTTGATGCAGGGAAAAATGAAATACTTGAAAACCCGTCACGACCTACCTACAGATAAAGGCCATTCAATAAAACCTACTTTCCCGAAACTGATATGAATTCTATGTTCTGTACTTACTAGCTGACCCGGCGAACTTCGTTACACGCAATATATTTATAAATTATAGCCCATGAGTTATTCTGATGCTTAAGCTTTACTATTGCAAAGTGTTTGATCTCAATCCGTTCAGTAGTTTTTTGCGTGAAAGAGGAACAAACATCTATACATACAAACTTTCTTTTAATATTAGTAGAGTAAATAATTTAAATCTCTGGGTGAGAAATAAATAGTTTTGTATGATCAGTTGGTACTATTTTTGCCGTTATAAATTTTTATCTTAGCAAATTCTAAAAATGTCAATCTTCTACTGTCGCAGAGATCAAGTTAAATTTTATAGAGTATAGTACTGTTATTTGCACAGTCTTTTTGCTTCTGCCATGATTTGATACGAGTACTAACACGACGCGACGGCGCGCTATTTTTATTTTACGTCAAAAATTATCATTTTACTACCTCCAAGAAGCACCCTTCCACATCTATCACTGCTCCCTTTACAAGTTCCCCGTATAGGGACTCTAGAAACTTCTACACGGCGACTGGTTGCAGTAAATAAATAAATTAGTCGCACCATTTGGCGGAGTCGGTCGGGCGACCGCGGCTACACTTATGGCGCACTCGGGGGTGAATAGGGAAAGTTAGGGCACCCTAGCGAGCTCGAGAGGATACTTGCGTATGATAATCTTATTTTTAGCTAGGACGTAGAGTGCAGAGGGACGGGTTTTCAACGACTTTTCAACTGGACACAGCTGTCTCACTCGCGCATTTGCAAGCTTGAGTACTTATACTCTATAAAATTTAACTTGATCTCTGCGACAGCTGTCAGAAAAATCACGCCTATGAAGTCCTGAATTTCTTAAAAGTACAGACAGTACCTGTCAATGTCATGCATTGTGGGCATGCCGATTAGTGATGGGCGACGAATGATCGTGACCACAAAGTTTTAGATAGAGTTTTAATTAAAATATCGATAGTTTATACTGACGATATTTTAAATAAAACTTGATTTATCATTAATTTTACTGTATATTTTAATATCATAACATTTTTTATACGTGTAATTAAAGTAAACCCAATTATATGTTACATTAGCATCGATAATAGTGAAAAACGTCGATAAATACTATTGTTACATTATCATGAGTATATAATTAATATCAAAACATTATTTACATGTGTACATACTTGATCTTAAATAATCGTAAGTAAATGAAATCCAATTTCTCACCTTCAACTACTCATTCGATTTCATTACAACATTGTTTGAGAATCGATTTTTTCCACCACTATCCCAACTCTAAAAATGTCAATCTTCTTCTGTCGCAGAGATCAAGTTAAATTTTATAGAGTATAGACACTGAATTTCTAACCTGTTATGCATTTATCGATAACTATCTATTACGATACCCACGATTCCGTCTGCGTAATATTTGGATTTTTGTTCTATTTTTTGGGGAAAAAAGTAGTCTGTCACTTTACAACCCTCAAACTATATCCAGGCCAAATACAAGACCCTGTTGTTGCGTGAAAGAGTAACAAACCAACAAACACACTTTCGCATTAATATTTTTAAGATAAGTTCGTTTTAATATCTTATATTTTGAATTAATAGAAGAGATTGAAAAAAGAAACTGTTATTTTAGATTTACTTTGTCAATATAAGATATTGATAAATCATAATTATTTTTCGCGAAAAATGGCATGACCGACTTCAACCGTGAACAGAAATCGAATATTTCGCACTGATCGATGTAGCATTTTTCACATTTTTGTTGATATCTCAAAACTGGCTCAGCCGATTTCGATAATATTTAAATGGGACCAACTATAATAAAAAGAAAATTATCGAAATCGGACTACTATGTAAAAAGTAATGCGTGGTTATACATAAAAAATGTATATACGAGTCGAATTAAGTAGGTACCTCCTCCATTTCGTCGGTCAAAAATTACTACAATTTCTGAAGTTTTGTTTTCTAAAGTTAAAATATTTTTTTTAATCTTTTTGACGTCTGATTTTGCGAGCAAAAATTGGCGTATAAAATCCTGTTAAACTCAGAGAAAAATAAAAGTTTAACGCGTATGTGTATATTATGTATATTATTTTATTTGTATACACCTTTACGAGCATGTCTTCGTATTTTTTAGATTTACATCATGTATACCTAAGTACCTCTAGTTGCTTTCCCGAAGGTCTGCAAATAGAGCAAGCTTCTGAGCACTCCTTGGTGAGCACTAAGGACACTGTAATTGTCCAGACTACTTTGTAGTGCTTTTGCTAACATTAAGGTTATACAATTGCCCTGGTTCTGTATTTTGTGGCCTACATTAAACTTTGTGACACAAATATTACTTATACTCATATACTTTTTATCCATAACAGGTAATTCTTACATGTCATTTCAATTAATTACTTTCCTTATTATATCAATTAAAATAAAATGAAACAAGTAATTATTTTATTATTAGTAATTATAGTCTACGATTTTGAAAACATGATTAATAACAATAAATTAATGCAAAAACAATTAAAAACAAACGTCATATACATTTTAGTTACTACTACTACCTACTCTACTTTTGGTAGAAAATCTTCCAGCCCATAAAATGCTAGCTCAACAAGCCAATTCTTAGTCTTAGTTTTGATAGCCTGACGTGGTTGTGCTGACCTTATAATGGTTTTCTGTCAGTAGTACCATGGGAGGTGGTTGTCAGAAAACTTATTTAGCGGATATTTAAGAAGAACGCCAATTCCAATTCCAAACGAAATAAAATTGGGTCATTTTATGGTCATTTTCCCTCCATACTACTCATCTCTTTGTATAAGTGCTGTAATTATAAGCACAGCTCAACCCTAAAACAAGCTACCGTGAATCACAACATTACCGCGGATCCTCTTTGTACGGTAGTTACCAAAGTTCTGCCGTACAGCCGCACAACACGCGCTCCTAACTCAATTTCTGCCAAAGCTTTGTGCAATCTGCCGTAGATCACAATGCTACCAATTGGTATGAATTGCAATGCTTTATGCATGGAAAATTTTGTTGCCGTGAAAAAACTTCTTTTTGACCACGAATTTGGGATGCAAAATGGACTTTTATTGCTTAAAATATTCAAATAAAATTTTCAAAAGAACATTTTTTTCTACCGTTATTTATCTAGTAGATATATTTACTACTTTGATAGGTATATCTATTTATTTATTTATTTATTTCTTGTAATCAACAGCGTTAAAATTAATAATAATCTTACTAATATAAAAACACAAATAAGGCCAAAACAGATTACAATAATTTAGAGTATTATAATTTTACAAACAACATCCCAATGAAATCCCAACAATAGTGCATGTGTGTGTGTGTGTGTGTGTACGTGTGTGTATGTGTGTGTGTGTGTGTGTGTGTGAGTAACACTGCAATACACGAGATCTCTTGAGAGCCAAGGTTTGCAGTGCTACTCTTGTGACTGAATATGCGTTTGTGTGTGTGAACGTGATTGTGCTTTGTATATCGTCACATCAAGATTATCTTAAGAAGTTTAAGATAACTTTAAAATTACTCACCGGACATATGTAGCTTTTTTATCTCTTTTTTTAATGAGGCTTTCGTTAAGCAGAATAGGTCTATCCCAGAATAGTACATATTATAAGTAAGAGCGGCGCGACAAAGGACAGAATTTTGAGCATAATTGGTATGTACAGTTGGAGCGTGGAACAGAGGAGTTTTAAATCTTGTGCGGCGAATCGGTACCCTTATCGAGATACTGGACAAGAGTTCACTGCTATCTATTTTTCCTGTCATTATGTCGTGCAGGAGTACGACATCATACTGCTGACGTCGCTGCTCCAACGTACCTATGGCATAGTGTTTACAAGCCTCCGCGTACGTGTCAAAAGACCTAAAATCCTTAAAACTTAAAAATTTCAAAAACTTTTTTTGAATCGATTCCAATTTCTGGATATGGACTTTATAACATGGTGACCAAATACTGCACGCATATTCTAAAATACTTCTCACGTATGTAAAGTATAATACTTTAATACAGTCAATACTTCTGAAGGAGTTACATACTCTCTTAATAAAACCCAACTGCCTGTAAGCGGGGTAAGGGTAGGTACTAGGTACTCGTATAGCGCAAAAATTGTGTGGCTCGATACTCAATAGTGAACTTTATTGAACTGATAATAAATTAATCTTCACTACATAGTATAAAACAAAGTCGCTTCCCACTATCAGTATGTCCCTATGTATGCTTATATCTTTAAAACTACGCAACGGATTTTGATGCGGTTTTAATAGATAGAGTGATTCAAGAGAAAGGTTTATATGTATAATACACGTGTGCAGAGCCGGAGCGAGTCGCTAGTATAGCTGTCAGCTGACGCTCGGGTGCAAGGTGTTATACATAAAAAAGTAATGCGTGGTTATACATAAAAAATGTATATACGAGTCGAATTAAGTAGGTACCTCCTCCATTTCGTCGGTCAAAAATTACTACAATTTCTGAAGTTTTGTTTTCTAAAGTTAAAATATTTTTTTTAATCTTTTTGACGTCTGATTTTGCGAGCAAAAATTGGCGTATAAAATCCTGTTAAACTCAGAGAAAAATAAAAGTTTAACGCGTATGTGTATATTATGTATATTATTTTATTTGTATACACCTTTACGAGCATGTCTTCGTATTTTTTAGATTTACATCATGTATACCTAAGTACCTCTAGTTGCTTTCCCGAAGGTCTGCAAATAGAGCAAGCTTCTGAGCACTCCTTGGTGAGCACTAAGGACACTGTAATTGTCCAGACTACTTTGTAGTGCTTTTGCTAACATTAAGGTTATACAATTGCCCTGGTTCTGTATTTTGTGGCCTACATTAAACTTTGTGACACAAATATTACTTATACTCATATACTTTTTATCCATAACAGGTAATTCTTACATGTCATTTCAATTAATTACTTTCCTTATTATATCAATTAAAATAAAATGAAACAAGTAATTATTTTATTATTAGTAATTATAGTCTACGATTTTGAAAACATGATTAATAACAATAAATTAATGCAAAAACAATTAAAAACAAACGTCATATACATTTTAGTTACTACTACTACCTACTCTACTTTTGGTAGAAAATCTTCCAGCCCATAAAATGCTAGCTCAACAAGCCAATTCTTAGTCTTAGTTTTGATAGCCTGACGTGGTTGTGCTGACCTTATAATGGTTTTCTGTCAGTAGTACCATGGGAGGTGGTTGTCAGAAAACTTATTTAGCGGATATTTAAGAAGAACGCCAATTCCAATTCCAAACGAAATAAAATTGGGTCATTTTATGGTCATTTTCCCTCCATACTACTCATCTCTTTGTATAAGTGCTGTAATTATAAGCACAGCTCAACCCTAAAACAAGCTACCGTGAATCACAACATTACCGCGGATCCTCTTTGTACGGTAGTTACCAAAGTTCTGCCGTACAGCCGCACAACACGCGCTCCTAACTCAATTTCTGCCAAAGCTTTGTGCAATCTGCCGTAGATCACAATGCTACCAATTGGTATGAATTGCAATGCTTTATGCATGGAAAATTTTGTTGCCGTGAAAAAACTTCTTTTTGACCACGAATTTGGGATGCAAAATGGACTTTTATTGCTTAAAATATTCAAATAAAATTTTCAAAAGAACATTTTTTTCTACCGTTATTTATCTAGTAGATATATTTACTACTTTGATAGGTATATCTATTTATTTATTTATTTATTTCTTGTAATCAACAGCGTTAAAATTAATAATAATCTTACTAATATAAAAACACAAATAAGGCCAAAACAGATTACAATAATTTAGAGTATTATAATTTTACAAACAACATCCCAATGAAATCCCAACAATAGTGCATGTGTGTGTGTGTGTGTGTGTACGTGTGTGTATGTGTGTGTGTGTGTGTGTGTGTGAGTAACACTGCAATACACGAGATCTCTTGAGAGCCAAGGTTTGCAGTGCTACTCTTGTGACTGAATATGCGTTTGTGTGTGTGAACGTGATTGTGCTTTGTATATCGTCACATCAAGATTATCTTAAGAAGTTTAAGATAACTTTAAAATTACTCACCGGACATATGTAGCTTTTTTATCTCTTTTTTTAATGAGGCTTTCGTTAAGCAGAATAGGTCTATCCCAGAATAGTACATATTATAAGTAAGAGCGGCGCGACAAAGGACAGAATTTTGAGCATAATTGGTATGTACAGTTGGAGCGTGGAACAGAGGAGTTTTAAATCTTGTGCGGCGAATCGGTACCCTTATCGAGATACTGGACAAGAGTTCACTGCTATCTATTTTTCCTGTCATTATGTCGTGCAGGAGTACGACATCATACTGCTGACGTCGCTGCTCCAACGTACCTATGGCATAGTGTTTACAAGCCTCCGCGTACGTGTCAAAAGACCTAAAATCCTTAAAACTTAAAAATTTCAAAAACTTTTTTTGAATCGATTCCAATTTCTGGATATGGACTTTATAACATGGTGACCAAATACTGCACGCATATTCTAAAATACTTCTCACGTATGTAAAGTATAATACTTTAATACAGTCAATACTTCTGAAGGAGTTACATACTCTCTTAATAAAACCCAACTGCCTGTAAGCGGGGTAAGGGTAGGTACTAGGTACTCGTATAGCGCAAAAATTGTGTGGCTCGATACTCAATAGTGAACTTTATTGAACTGATAATAAATTAATCTTCACTACATAGTATAAAACAAAGTCGCTTCCCACTATCAGTATGTCCCTATGTATGCTTATATCTTTAAAACTACGCAACGGATTTTGATGCGGTTTTAATAGATAGAGTGATTCAAGAGAAAGGTTTATATGTATAATACACGTGTGCAGAGCCGGAGCGAGTCGCTAGTATAGCTGTCAGCTGACGCTCGGGTGCAAGGTGTTGTGAGGCCCATAGCTGTCAATGTGGTACTGCAGTGGACCAGCTCGGTCACTAAGGTCTCTCTTGCTCAAAAAGCACTGGTCGGATTGGCTGCCACGCCAGTCTTAACGATGTCATACGCAGGGTTTTTGCCACCGCTAATATTGCAGCCGTAGAACTGAGTGGGCTCACGCGTGGTGTTGGCAAAAGGCTTGTCGGCATGACGCTGGTCCCATGGAAGTGTGGACGGCCCTTAGTATGGGACGCAACTTGCGTCGATACTTTGGCACCGTCACATCTTTCTGAGACTCAAAGTAAGGTAGGAGCGGCGGTTAATTCGGCGGAGCAGCACAAGCGGCGCAAATATGCTAACCTCGATAGTGGTTACATATTTGAGCCATTTGGAGTTGAAACTTTGGGTCCGTGGGGGCCGGGAGCTCATCTTGCTTTCAAAAGTCTTTCTGAGCGTCTGGTGGACGCGACGCGTGACCAAAATGCTGGTGTTTATTTGGCTCAACGTATAAGTTTTTCCATTCAGCGTGGCAATGCTGCCAGCGTGCTGCGCACGCTGCCAACTGGCAGTGGGCTTGAGCATTTGGATTATCTTCAATGGTCTGTGGATGATCCGATTGCTTTCTATGTAGTAGTAGTGTAGGTAGTTTTAGCAAATAAAGTAGTATTGTATCTTATTGTTGTTAATAAAGATACTTTTGCACGTTTAAAAAAAATACCATAGGTATGTTACCTATGATAATCATCTAAAAACTTCGAAATGTAGTAAGAAGTTTTTTTTTTTTTATAAAAGGATTCGTATGTTCTCGTGTTTTCCGTAAAACATCGAGAAAATGTATGTACATTTTTGATAAAATTTACGATCTGGAGAAAACTCTTTTCACTCCTTAAATTGTAACAAAATGTTGTTTTTGGTGTCAATCGCTTGAGTAAGAAATATTGCGCGCTCGTACGTGTTATTGATTTTTAGTTTTGTTTTTAGTTTATGTATACTTTTTATCGTATTTAATATTATAATATAATTATAATATTAAATTATTAACAATATTATATTTTAATTTATACAAGTAAGTTTTTTGCGTAAAAATATGACTTTTTAGAGGCTTATAACTTTAAGGTCATATAAAAAACTGTGAAAATCAAGACGTTTACCCACATAACGATTGAAGTGCTGATAACATGAAAAAAAAAACGCTTAAATCGGATAATATTTAAAGGTAGATAAAAGCTTATTGTTTTTGTATGGTCATGTTGGCGCCTCACGATTGCCTTAAGTATTCGTAAAGCTTTACCCGAATGCTTTACCACTGCTTCTTCGACATAATATTATCACACCAATAGGTCTAACAAAGTAAGTATTTTTCATCACTATACAAATAAGTACAAAGCGCTACTCAGTGCTTATAGCTATGTCGAGACATAGCTATAAGTACAGTTTCCCGACTATCGGCGGATAGCCCGAGACGTATAAGTTTCCCGTTGGAAAAATGGGAAAATGCACGTGTTGAGAAAACGTCGGATGCTGAGCCATAAGACTGATGTAGACTTGGGATCGTATAGACTTGCCATAAATAGAAAATTTTCAATTTAAAAATATGGTGGGTATCAATGACCGAGGGAACGAAATGTCCGAGATTTCCGTTTTAAGTCGAATATCTTGCTTTCGTCTGCCTAAATATCAGCATTTGTTGATATCCCCTTGAAAGTAGCATTTCTCAACGAATTTCAACGAACCTTAGTATACAAGTTCTATATATTAATGTTTTTAGGGTTCCGTACCTCAAAAGGAAAAAACGGAAACCCTATAGGATCACTTACTTTGTTGTCCGTCTGTCCGTATGTCAAGATTCTTTATCTCAGGAACGCGTAAAGATATCGAATTGAAATTTAAACTATAGGTATACGTATATATATGGTCTCTTGCAGTTGCGTAAAAGAAAAACTTCTCAGTTATCGTATAAAAAAGTTAGAGCCGGTTATGTCGTAAAAAACGCATATTTCGACACTCACAAAAATTAAAACCTACAGGGTTTAGGGTATTTTTTTTTTCACTTTTCTCGTCATACATCGAAAATTACTTACTATTAAAATAATTAAAAACCTGTTTTAGCATCTGCTAATGAAGCCCTTTTATACCTTACATGGTACGATTTACTCACTTTGAATTTTCAACCCATATTTTGTGAATCTAGGCCATATGTTTTTGTGATTTTAATAAAAACGTACAGTTTTCAGATTTATTCCTATATGCGTACTCTGAGGCAATACTTCTCGCCAAATTTCATAGTTCTATGTCAACGGGAAGTACCCTGTAGGTTTTGATTTTTGTGAGTGTCGAAATATATGCGGTTTTTTACGACATAAACGGCTCTAACTTTTTTAAGCTATAACTGAGAAGTTTTTCTTTTACACAACTGCAAAAGACCATAGATATACGTATACAGTTTAATTTCAACTCGATATCTTTACGCGTTCCCGAAATAAAGAGTCTTGACATACACACAGACGGACAGACGGACAACAAAGTGATCCTATAAGGGTTCCGTTTTTTTCCGTTTGAGGTACGGAACCCTAAAAACATAAAAGTTCCGTTCATTTCAGTTGGTATTTTTATCAACGAATCCATTAATTTAAAAAGTTCTCTTTGCCTCAATTAAAAAACCAATAACTTAGTAATCGCTTCTAAAAACGCTAAACTCTACATAGAATCGCATACGAGAAGCCGAGAGTCATGCCTGCATTATATCCGTGAACTTTTAACAATCTCGCGAACAAGTCATCATGTTCATGCAACATACATTATGTTTCAAATACTTAGGCTTGAGTTCTGTTAAATCTACCTCGAAGTTGTTTCGTCGAGGCAGAAAAATGTTCATGACTTTAGGTTGGCTATGAAGTTTTATATTCATGTTTGCTGTTTTTAATAAGTTTGTTTCAGTCATTGAGGAAGGAATCAGATGGAGATGGTGTAATGACATTTAGATACTTTGACATGTAATAGTTTAAAAACCGAAATAATAATCATATAGGCGTCTCTTTCAAATGTACGTAATAAGAATAGACTAACATTATACAGCACAGTTTTGCTATAGTGTCTATATTTTTCGTGACTTGTCGCGCGTGCCTGGTCCGCCATATTGAGTAGAAAAACAATAGCGATGTTCTTATTATATCAAAAAACTATCGATATTTTGGTTAGTTTTTATTCGTGTTATTAATTTGCTAAAATTTTGAATTTTTATTTTATTTCACTTTTCATGTCAAATTTGACAACTGTCATTCCAGAATTAATACAAGTAAAATGGCATGACAGGTGTGAAAGTAACAGCTGTCAAACTTAGAAGTATTATTATCTCCGTAACTATCGAAGCTAGACCATTACTGTCTTAATAGCAGTAATACCACTCAATGAGATCTATTAGATTGTTCTAACAACTGCTGTCAAAGCTTAAAAGTGAATTATCTCCGTAACTATCGAAGTTAGACTACTGCTGACTTTACAAAAGTGACAGAGCGCAATTAGATCTATATTTTAAATGACAGCTGTCAAACTTAAAAGTGGATTATCTCCGTAACCATCGAAGTTCGACTATTGCTGTCTACACAAAAGTGATAGAACTCAACGAGATCTACATTTCGGATGACAGCTGTCAAACTAAAAAGTGGAATACCTTCGTAACTATTAAAGCTAGACTATTGCTGTCTTCACAAAAGTGATAGAGCTCAACGAGACCTACATTTCGGATGACAGCTGTCAAACTTAAAAGTGGAATATCTCCGTAACTATTAAAGCTAGACTATTGCTGACTTGACACAAGTGATAGAACTCAACGAGACCTACATTTCAGATGACAGCTGTCAAACTTTAAAGTGAAAAATCTGTGTAACTATTGATTGATTAAGTTGATTATTTCCGTAATATTGATAGCTGTCATCTGAAAGATATTATATCTCTCTTTGAGCTTTATCACTTTTGTGAAGACAGCAATGGTCTAGCATCGACAGTGACGGAGATAATCCACTTTTAAGTTTGACAGCTGTCATCTGAAATGTAGATCTCATATCAGTTTAGTGAAGAAAGCAATGGTCTATAATAGATAGTTATGGAGATATTCCACTTTTAAGCTTGACAGCTGTCATCCAATATGTAGTTCTTATTAAGTCCTATCACTTTAATTCTAATTCATACCTCAGTAAAGCAGTGAAGACTTTTCTAGAGGTGTCTATGGAGTTTTGGTAAAAACAGGGAACGACATGATACGTCACATTATATCACTTGCCCACACTCATGCACGTAATTCAGCTCATAATCAATGAAATACCACAATTTTTAACTAATTATCACTGATAAAAACACAACTTTAACAAAATAATATAATGAGGCGACATGTCTGTTCCGCGTTCCCGCCAAAAAACTCGTCCTGTCATTCTAGTGTGGATTCTTGAATATGACAGCTGCAACCTTGACATCTGTAATTTTTTAAATAAAAGTTTGCTATTATGTTTGATTCGGCTAAAATTAATTTGTGTCGACAGTTTTATCGATAGGTACGGGGAAATCGATAAGTGTAGTGTGGTAGTAACAACACTAATCCGCCGTATTATGTGCGGTGGGTATGCAGGTTTTTCTCGTCGTTAGGGCAACTCCATCTGATTCCTTCCTCAATGGTTTCAGTGAAGTATGAAACTACGATGCTGGAGTTTTTAGACTTGGAAATCTCTGACTAAAATGAATAAATTGTCAAATCACACACTATGTTACTATACATTTCTATAATTAAAGTTTTTAACAAGTTTAATTATTTCACAGCTCCAAACACATTGCTCAAGTATTTATCTTTTTTTCTAATAAATCGCTTTTGCAAAACAGATATATTAATAGAGCTATTGTATATTTCTATTTTAATTTTGATAATGACGCACTCGGACCCCAAGATACAAGCCTAGGGCTTAGTTTGGGTTCGGCTGTCCAACAAGCTTTTGAAATAATGTTTATACCTACACTTTGTTTTGTCAAATTAGTACAGAATCATTGTAATTTCATTTCTCTTTTTGGTAATAAAGATATTTTATGTTATGTTATATTATATTTTGCACCATCTGTATACAAGCTAACACAGAGCTATTATCTACATATAGTCAGAGAGATAATGTAGTCGATCGAGAAAATCCGAAGGATATGCATTGATTTAACCCATATATGACCAAGAGCACTAAGACGAGCCATACCAAAATAAAATCTTAGTAATATAGAAATATTTCTTCATTTATGGATTTTAAGTAGCAATTTTTTACCCCTGGGACATTTTCGACCCCTTGGGCAAATATGGGTTAATATGAAATGAGTAGGAGACAATGAGATATGACAAATATCACGATTTAGTGGCTAGTCGTGTTTTTCTACCAACAGTGACTAATTCCAAATTCATATTTGACAGCTTTGACAGCTCTGGGCAAGATTTTCCATTCATTATTGTGGTTGAGAATGGCCTTAAGCGACAACCGCGCTATCTTCCATACAGGACATTTTGCTTTCAGTTGAAGAAGTGGTTGGTGACGGAGTGCTTTTACGTAGTTGACTTGTTTTTTATTAAAACAGCGTGTCGCTTCCATACACGTAATAGAGGCTGTAAACATTTAATTTTCAATTATTGAATTTTTCACACTTTTTATGGTTGTTAGTTGATAGATATGTGTTTGTATAATTTTAAAATCTTTTGTATACCCACTTTCATGCAAATACTTTGACAGTCTGGTTATAGTAACTCTGTGCAAGCAAAGTATATTCCTGTCAATGTGATATTTCATAACACTGGCCGTTAATAAATTCAGCTAATCCAAAACGTTCTAAATTTAGATTCGTATTTCAAAAAGTCGCGTTCCTTGCCAACGACCACACTCTGCAGCAATTGTTTTTGCGCTTTGGCACGAACTAGAGAGGCTGCGAGAGTGGCCCTGATTTATATGTTGGTCTCCATTTGGTCTCCAATTAGCCTTCGGTAAGGTTTTATTTATCGCACTCTTTCTGTGTCTGCTGTTTTGGCGCTGTGACGACGGTTTTAGGAGATACGACACGACCTTCCACACTTATCCATATATTTTGACTTGAGTTTGTGAAGTAAGCGCCTTTAGATTTTTTTTCTCAACCTATGTTGTCCCACTACTAGGTAAAGGTCTCTCCCACTTCTTTCCATTTATCGCGTTCGTAGTAAATTCCGCCAACCTTAGACAAGAGCGTGTAAAATTTATAAGCTTGGTTCTACGTAATATCTTTTTTTTTTATTCCGTATAGGTTTGCGTTTGACTACTGCCAGATGTTGAGCAGATATGCGGTCTAGGATGTAGCACGCTTAACAAGAAGATACCTATTTTCTCGGGATTTCAAGACACTTACGTTGTACTTAAGCGGAAAAACAGACCCAGGCAAAACGTTCCACATTCTGGCTGTTCGTATGAGGAATGAGGATTCAAAACGCTTAGTTCTAACGCGCGGAATGTCCACCATAAAAGGGTGGCGCTTTGGTCTCGTCTGTCTAGCCGTACGATAGAAGAAAGGGGCAGGTGGGACCAGATTGTGCAACTCCTGAGCGCACTCTCCGATATCTGATAATATTTTGATAATGCCAGCTTACAGTATCGTCTTAATATTTTACATGAACTTATATTTTGATCTAATTACTTTTTCTCAATACTCTTTTTGAGTGGTTTCTGTCTTGCGTAAGTAAGTCTAACTATGCCACGAAATCGAAATAAATATCTCAATAGTATCCAGTAAATAATCGTGATCTAAAAATATCCCTATCCCTAACAAACGACGCGGTACCCCGCATTCCTCACTCAACAATAACGTATGTGAGTTTTGATTCGGTACGAAATGCATCCGCGCCGTCCGGGCGTTGTTTTTGATCTACAAACAAACTACTGTGTTAGAGCATGTTTTCTTTGTTAGGAGCTTGTTGGACAAACAAGGAGTATTGGCGGAATACGGACTACGAATGTAGGTTTTGTGCGAACAAAGTTGGTCGGAAATAAATGAGAAAAATATACGGAATTCCTCTTCAATTTACAATCATCTACATATTGGTATCTGTAGTAATTTACAAATAGCATTCTTTTCACAATCTTGATATATCTACGCTTCACCATCATGACAACTTTAGAGCGTTCACTATTAGACATAAGCCTTTCTAGCAGATCTTTGTTTGCTTCACAGCAGCGCGTAATTGTGGTATTTATCTGACTTTATCTACTTTGTCGATAGACATCCTACGTTGCACTTGCTTGTACGTGGTCTCTATTTGATAACATTAAGGCCTTTATTTTTCGTGCTCTTATTGCTAATTTAAGTTGCTAATCCGCACGATTAAGTCTGCATTATTATAACTAATATTATGATATAAAACAAAATTTATGAGAATCAGCCAACCCTCACAAGGGGGTATTGCAGCCTTGATGGATATGTATGGCCAAATTACTTTTTATATAACATTTCAAAAATTGACGCGTTCGCGTTCGCAGGGATTCAACCTGCATCTTTCTGGGATTCCAGCCAAGATGCTTTGTTCAATTAAGCTAGAAACGCTGTCTGCGAAGACGTCGAATTAGTAAAAGTGTTTATCATTTTTTACCAACTACTACATTGTTGGAAGCGCCATCTGTGAGAACTGCTTTAAACTAGTCAGTCACTTAATGTGAAGTTATGAGAACTTCTTACCATTAACGAGAAATGGCGCATTGCTTAATCAATGAAATGATTTTTATCGAGCTCCACACACTAGGTGTATAGAAACTTTCTTTTTGTGATAAACATTTCAAAAATTGACGCGTTCGCAGGATTTGAACCTGCATCTCTCTGGGATTTCCGCCCAGATGCTTTGTCCAATTAAGCTAGAAACGCTGTCTGCGAAGACGTCGAATTAGTAAAAGTGTTTATCATTTTTTACCAACAACTACATTGTTGGAAGCGCCATCTGTGAGAACTGCTTTAAACGAGTCAGTCACTTAATGTGAAATTATTAGAACGTTCATTGAAAATCTATTCTGGTGCAAACGAGAGATGCACAGAACATAGCAAGTGATTGTAGCCATTTAAATGATTTAATCATTTCAAAAATCAGACTCTTTGTACTTTTTTAAAACATTAATAACACGTAAGGTTAAAATTACCTATTTATTGCATCTGTTTTTCATAAGTTCTTACAACATCCATCCACACAATAATAAAGCCTCTTACACACTGACTTAATTAAGCTGAAAGAGATGCAAAAATAGACTCGGCTCGTACTGTTGATGGGGCGTAAAGTAATTGGCGGCTTGCATAATTTACTGGGCCATTTAATTTCGCTGAGCTGCCTGTTCGCGAAATTGGAAATTATCTTTTCGGAAAGAAATGTAAAAAATTTGGAGGCTATGTAAAACATAAAAGTTTTGGATATTTTATGCGTGGCTAGCACAATGAATTATTAAGATTAGGTTGTTTTGTCTATAAGGTGATATTATTTTATTTGTTCAAATCGCATTTGAATATTTCTTAACATTTCTCCTACCTATAACTTGGACATAAAATAGTAGGCGTCTAAAACTAAAGAGTTAAGGAATAAGTGAATAAGGAATAGTGATTAAGCTTTTCTCGAAGCTATAAGTTCTAAGAGCTATAGGATATAAGAAGCTATAAAAAGCTATAGTTTTTATAAATAAGCTATATTTATAATATAAAAAATAATTATCGATTTTTCGGAAATAATATTTAGGTACTTGTTTCTACCAAGTTCTGATCTCAGAAATATTTTTAAGGTCTTTGGTTAAATAATGTCTTTTAAATCATTTTTCAGATCTGAATTTTGTACAAGCGATCTAATTTAGTGTTGATATTAAAAAAATGATCTTTTGAATCAATGATTTATTTCTTTGATAATGATTCGATCAATTTTTTACATTTTCATCGATTTCTTATCAAATTATTAAAACCTTTATGATTCAAACAATGAAAATGCATATCTGAAACGAAAACTAATTAGGTAGATGACTAATATCCAAGTCAGAAACAACAAATAAGGAAATATGATCCCACAAATCCCACAAAAATTAAATATCTACAGCAAACTGAGTTTTTATACCAGGACATAATAAACCTGCAGCATCGCACCGTGCAAATTTTTGTTTAAAAAAATATCGCGTGGATTAGCGGCAGCTAAATTAATTAATAAAGGCTAAACAATGAATGGTATTGCCCATTGCGACGGTGGAATATAGAGGTGAACGTTATTCGAATATTTTTGCGGCGTATATTTATTTCAATTAATATTAAATTGTGTAAATTTATTTATTTGTTTATAGGCGAAGAGTGTATACTGAAATGCCTATATCAAGCAGAGTCAAATTCTATTAGTATTTATCTGTCAAAGATTTTTTTCCTTTCTTTATCCAAAGTCCAGTATATTCTTAAAATGTGTTTATAGTTCTTGCTGAGATTACATCGTCAGGCAATCTATTTCAATTGTAGACAACTCTATTGCATAGAATGTGGTGTGCAGTGTTGGTTTGTGATGGTGTAGGCTGCAAGAGAAATTTATGGCGTCTGCTAATAATCTTTAATCCTTGTTTTTAATAATGTTATTTAGTGTGTTTCCGCTCCGTAGTATGCGAAAAACAAGGATTTGATGATGAACTTCCGCAAAGTAATGCCGAATTCAAACTATTATACTGTGTTCCAACATTAGAAAATATGTAAACTAATAAACTTGTACATTTTATTTTTGCTTTACGCGATATTTTTGGCAATTATCATCAATATTTTTTTTAATAACAAAATCAGTGGTTTTAAGTCATGGACTTGTCAATTGTCCTTTTATTTTGTCCAGCGGTGTCATTAACTATATTATTATTATTATATACTACGGGACAAATCGCACACTAAAATTACGAGATAAATAAATACCTCCTCATCCCGACGTTCCGGCCGAGTTGCATCGACCGTGGTCACGGGTAGACTGGTTTACCAACTTATGGGTCGATGCAACTCGGCCGAAACGTCGGGATGAGGAGGTATTTATTTATCTCGTAATTTTAGTGCGCGATTAGTCCCGTAGTATACAGGGTTACTTCTAAAACACCAGCAACCTCGCAGGACTAAATACCTAACTCCATAAACAACAACTTTAGTTCTACGACTTGCGTCGAAATTCAATAAAAAAAAATCAGCTGTTCCATACATTTTGTCGCGGGTGAACTATACTTTTCTATAGAACAACATTTCTTTTTTTTTAGTTTTGACAAAAGTCGTAGAACAAATGTTGTTGTTTATGGTGTTAGGTATTTAGCCTTGCGAGGTTGCTGGTGTTTTAGAAGTAACTCTGTATAATAATAATGTGTTCAAATCGCGAAAGCTTAAAAACAACAGTCATTAACTATATTATATTTTAAATTACAGGTAAGTAAATATAAACATCGATTTTTATCTTTCACTGCAGTCCTAACGGTAACGATACAACAATACGTAAAACTTATTGACAATGACAAATAAGAGAGCTTTTAATGCTATATTTTTACAGCATTACAGCTTAAGCACAGATATCTGAGCTTAAGCAATTAATTTAAAATGTTATCAAATAATAATAATCAGAAAATATCAATTGAAATCCTACTAATATTATAAACGCGAAAGTTTGTGAGGATGGATGGATGGATGGATGGATGTATGGATGTTTGTTACTCTTTCACGCAAAAACTACTGAACGGATTGAGATGAAACTTTTAAATAATATAGCTTATATATCAGAATAACACAAAGGCTTTAAATTATAATGATATTGCGTCAAAAATCAAAATATCATGCGGGCGAAGCCGCGGGTAAAAACTAGTAATATATAAAGGTACTGTACTGTACTGTACTGTACCAGCCTTTTTAATAGGCCACTGCAGGACGTAGGCCTACCCACCAAGGGTGATTGGGCCATATCCACCACGCTGGCCCAGTGCGGGTTGGTGGATTCACATACGCCATCGAATTTCTTCTACGGACGTATGCAGGTTGCCTCACGATGTTTTCTTTCACTGAAAAACCAATGACGTGAAATTCCGTACATAAGTTCCAAAGAAACTCATTGGTACGGGATCGGGATTTAAACCCACGACCTCACGATTGCAGGTCAGGTGTTACTACCACTAGACCACCACGGCTTAATAAAGGTAGATCACGTTAATTTTTATTATACAGATTTGAATTTTGACCTATATTCCACGTCCAAATATTATTCGAATATACCAAATATATTTTTCTATCTCTAGTGGTCTACATAGGTACCGTTTATCGTACACGGTCGATATATACCGGGTATACCGGATATACGGGGCGCTGCCGTATATTAGACCGGACAATGGGCAGGAATGTTTGGCGAGATGAAATAATGCCGGTTCCTCCACCTTTATTCCTTTCATTTTCTTCCAGTACAAACCTAACGTTACCGGAATAAAAATGCGCAGAAATGTTATACACGTGTCACAGCTGTACAATGTTATGTTTTGTATATTATGGAGAAAATAGTACTATGACATCGTAGATGCATCTAAAAGTACTTGGACGAGCCTGACGCAAGACAAAAAAACATGACAACGCACGGAAGTAGACGCAACCTTTGTTCAAAGAAAATCTTAAAAGCCGGCTCAGACTTTGTACAGTAGCCCACAAAGCGTTATAATAAATGGTTCAACAAATTCACAGAAAAAATAAAGGTATTTAGTGCTTAATTGTAACCTATGTAATTTCATATTTTCCAATTTGATTTTTGTTCTAGGCCGCCATCACGCCACCATGTTTTACAAGCAATGTCATAATAATAAGATCTGAAAATTTGAGATTACTTTACATGGAGATTGTTATTATAAACAATAATAGGAATATCATTATAGAAAAAAATTAACGATAATCTAGAAAACATAATAATAAGTCGTTCCAATACAAATAATAAAATTGCCATACCCTTATAGGGTCATATGTTTCACTATACAAAACATGTTAACTAAGAACCGCATGTAAATTTCATATGTTGCAATAAATTATTTGACTTTGACTTAATTATACCTTGATAATATATGTATCATGACGATGCTCAATTCTGAGCAAGTAATTTTGTTCAAGACTAATACAAACAAAAAATATCCTCCCGTCTTAAGACAAAATTTTACATAAACTATAAAACAAAGGGCATATTCATTTATTTGATTACGTTTCTACATTGATGGCATTATAAGCGCATGTGTACGAATGTTATTACACAAATTAATAGCAACGTTTGCTGGGTACACGACTGTCCGGAAATTACGCCGCCTCGAAAACGCAACTTAGTATTCATTTTACCATCCACTCGTTTATCAGCTATATATCGTCTACTGCTAGACATAATCCTCACCGTAGATTTCGAATAAGTCAAGTTGGAAGCGGCTTGCGTCCAGCTTGTTCTTGCGCCCTTAACATGCATGATGACTAAAAAAACCGGACAAGTGCGAGTCAGGCTCGCACATCGAGGGTTCCGTACAAACACGTTGTTAAAATTATTAAATACCTGTTTTTGCATGTGCTAATGAAGTTCTTTTAAATGATAACTTACAATTTACATGATACGATTAACTCACTTTGAATTTTGAACCCACATTTTGTGAATTTTGAGGCCCTATTTTTTATGATTTAAATAAAAATAAACAGTTTTCAGATTTATTCCTATATGTGTAGGTACTCTGAGACAATGCTTCACGCCAAATTTTATAGGTCTATGTCAACGGAAACTACCCTGTAGGTTTTGATTTTTGTGAGTGCCAAAATATGCGTTTTTTTTACGACATAAACGGTTCTAACTTTTTTAAACGATAATTGAGAAGTATTTCTTATACACAACAGCAAGAAACCATAGATATACGTATACAGTTTAAATTTCAACTCGATATCTTTACGCGTTCTCGAGATAAAGAGTCTTGACATACACACAGACGGACAGACAGACAGACAGACGGACAACAAAGTGATCCTATAAGGGTTCCGTTTTTTCCGTTTGAGGTACTGAATCCTAAAAAATATAATTAGGCCGTCAGATTGATGAATTGATGTACATGTAGCATGTTATAGTTCCACGAGTGTCATACAAATGTATAGGTACAGGGTTATCTCTAATCAATTAGCATCCTTTTAGGAGCTTATTACGTACATCAAAACCAACAACTTTTGTTCTGCGACATTTGTCAAAAATAAAAAAAAGATGTTCCATAGAAAAATATCGTTTACCCGCGACCAAATGTATGGAACAGGTCATTTTTTTGAGTTTTGACAAAAGTCGCAGAGCAGAAGTTGTTAGTTTTGATGTACAGAATAAGCTCCTAAAAGAATGCTAATTAATTAAAAATAACCCTGTATGCTTTTGTGAGAGACGTGACGTCACGACCCCCACTCCCCAACTTTGAGACAAGGTTTACCTTATCATTTGTTGGTGTCTTGACATAAGAAAAAATAAATGCCCAATATAATTTGGTAATATGTAACTCACGGATTAATTATAATACTTGATGATTTGTTGTACCCGTGGACGTCTTAATTAGGCTGCGCTTGCGTGGCCACCATTCGAAAACTTTACAGACCCATTAGTTATCTGTTCGCTTAAGCTATGAGCACTGCCCACAAAAAAGCAAAATAAAAATTGTTTAAAACAGATCAATTTATTGTATATTTTGATGCGAACTATTTGAGATATCTATGTCTTTTGTAAATCGTCTTAGCCTAGTAGCTTACTTTGCAAACAACAATCTCTTTGGTTCAAACTACTATAATAATAATTTTATTATAGTATAATATTTTTTTACAGTAAGTTTGTTTGGAATTTTTGTTCAAATTTTCAGTGAATGTTAACTTTTATACGTCCCGTCGTTAAAAACATGTGGCTTGTGAATCTGCAACTGGACTGGCTGCAACTGGGTCAGCGTGGTAAATATGACTATCGACTCACGCTATCAAAATTTTTTTAATTCCATTTTCTGTTTAATTATTATATTGGACGGTAAGACAGTCGCAACCAAAGCACCATTCTTTTCTGGTGAACATATTTTTCGATCAGAATAAAGCTTTTCCAAATTTTCATTCAAAAAGCCAAAATGTGTAACGCAGGTATCTTCCTGATTACATAAATATTTTTAGACATACATTGGAGCGTACGTTCTATATCTTAGACTGAAAATCTGCTTAACACCAGGCAGAATGTAAATAGTTACAAACCTCTCTTACATTAAAATAAAATAAACACAGTTTTTTATCAATTAATATTGCAATTGTTGTTTTTAAACTTTTGCGATTTGAGCACATAATTATTATATACTACGGGACTAATCGCGCACTAAAATTACGAGATAAATAAATACCTCCTCATCCCAACGTTTCGGCCGAGTTGCATCGACCGTGGTCACGGGTAGACTGACTGTCGGGTAGACACAGTCAGTCTACCCGTGACCACGGTCGTGTGAAAAATTACTCTACCTTAGGTACAAAGTCCTCCACCTTATAAAATGTTTGCTCAACGAGCCAATTCTTTGTTTTATTTTTAAATGCACGATAACCTAAGATACACTTTTGAAACGTCATGAATGTACAATTTTGAAATCATTAACAAATAGCGTGAAAAACAATAATATAACCTTAAAAATTATAACCTCATCGAAAAATTACAACACAATGTTGCCATATGAGAGTTATGGAAACGCACTACTCCTACCAGCTGGGTTGGTTGGTCGGCGTACACCACTCAAATAAACTAAAATGAGATTAAATTACATTATATTTGCTTATTTACGTCTAAAAATATGTCAATTTAAATTAGCAATTGAAAATGTCGGATAGAGATAGTCATAAATAAGCAATTGTCAAATAATAAAAAAAAAGTCAATAATCAAGAATTAACAACTAAAATACAATCTATATAATAAAATAGCTGCCCGGCCACGCGTTGCTGTGGCTAAAAAAATTAAAATTGCGACTATAATTTGAGATTTAAACTATCCTATCTCTCAAGTTGGATCGAACTGCACATGGCGTGCGAATTTTATTATAATCGGTTAAGTGGTTTAGGAGTCCATTGAGGACAAACATTGTGACACGAGATTTATATATTATATTAAGATTAAGATAATGTAAAAAATGTCCGTAAATGCTCATTGTATAAAATAAGTATGGTTAAAATACCAATTTATATTCTAAAAACATTCCTCTCAGTTGTAAATACCACTCGCGGTCACCCATCAGAAGACTGACCATGCTTAACGTTGCTTAACTTCGATGATCGCTAACGAACTCCGAGTGAAACTACGCTATGAGCGCATACGCCGTAAAAATACATGTTTATGGTCAGCATTTGCGCAAATTGCAGAATTGAGTGTTGTTCAAGTGTTTGTAAATAAGTGACTTGTTGGGTAGTGTCAATAATGTCTGTGTGATTTGTAGTTGAAAGCATCGTAGCTTATATCTTGATATCTATGGATATAATCTACGTTGAATAAAGTAGAGCGTCTTCAAAATTAAAGTATCTACTGTCTCTTTTTAGGCAGTCCAGTAAATACTATTATTAAGATCTAACTTTAAAATGCTTTTTTTATTTTTTATAAATAAATAAACAACTGCGACCATATTAATTATTTTCGCTTTTCCTTCATTGTCCCCTTTCTTGCGAATTACACGTGAAAAAGTACATGAACAATTATTTTAAAACATATAACTCACACAAATAAAGTAAATAATAAGACTGAAGGAAGAAGAGTGTTAGCTTATTAGTATTAATTACACCTCAAATTTGCATAATAACAGTGTGTTGGTGTTACTATCAATTTAGCAAAACACAAAAAGTACCTACCAATAATCGTGAAAATAACCGCGCATTGCTCGTACCTACTAACTTTTTTGACTTCTATATCTTTCTAAAAACAAAATCTAATTTACTACTTACCGCTCTATCTATAGTAAACCTGGGAAAATTACTACACAAAAATTTACCATTACTACGCTTCCGGAAAATTATCAGAGATGGCGCTAGCTGTATATTATCACGAGTTGTCGCTATAAATACACAGATGTCGTGTATAGTTGAATTTGCAATGGAAAACGCTACGTTTGAGCCTTTGTGAATTTTAAGTGGATTTCTGTTTGTTCCCTGTAAACTACATGAGGTTGTACAAAAAGTTTTATTTTTGTGCACGAGTGCGCTACGCTGTAACTCAGTTTGCTTAATTTTCTTTGCTTGTACGTTGCAACTACTTATACTTTGTAGTTTAAAGATTGGGAATGTTTTTGTTTTAAAGCTTTATTTTTATTACAAATCGAAATTTCTTTGATTCTCAATAAAATGTTTATTTATCTACGTATATTGCTACTACCTTCTACTATTATATTATATTCGGATAAATTATTATTATCCACTAGTTTTTACCCGCGGCTTCGCCCGCATGATATTTTGATTTTTGACGCAAGATCATTATAATTTATAGCTTATATGTTATTCTGATATATAAGCTATATTATTGCAAAGTTTCATCTCAATCCATTCAGTAGTTTTTGCGTGAAAGAGTAACAAACATCCATCCATCCATACATCCTTCCTCACAAACTTTCGCGTTTATAATATTAGTAGGATTTGCGATTTTAACCGCACTGCATAATATTTATAATAAGTTGTTAAGTGCGTGTCGAGACACGCGTATGATAGGCTTGCGTAGATGGAGACGATGATCATGATGAATAATCATGAAAACCAACTTTTTTCAAGTTTAGCGACATATATCTTCTAAATGTTTTTTTAAAATTCTACACGTTACAAAGAAGTGTTCAATAAAAATTCATTTTAAAAACCCTATTTCGAATAGAGATCTATACTGTACTGTACTGTATCAGCCTTTTTTAATAGTCGGGACTTTAGGACGGAGGCCTACCCACGAAGGGTTATTGGGCCATATCCACCACGCTGGCCCGGTGCGGGTTGGTGTATTCACATACGCCATCGAATTTCTTCTACGGACATATGCAGGTTGCCTCACGATGTTTTCCTTCACCGAAAAGCCAGTGGTGTGAAATTCCGTACATAAATTCCAAAGAACTTATTGGTACGGGACCGGGATTTGAACCCACGACCTCACGATTGTAAGGCAGGTGTCACTACCTCTAAGCCACCACGGCTTCTAGGAGATCTATACTATAACTATCATAATCTCAAATTTCATGCAATTTGGTTCATAAATGTGGTAGTTATAAGGCTTTGTAATTTTAGGAGGAACGGACGGACGGACACACAAAGATGTTATAAAGGTTCCTCGTTTTACTACGGAACCCTATAATAACAATTTTTTAACCTACTCATAAAGGTAATATAAGCTAAATTAATGAAACTTAATTTGCTACACTGGTTTACCTGTTATAATTATTTTAAAAATATTTTTAGAAGAAGGGCCGGTTTTTATTTTTCTCCTTTTACGAATACATTTTGTTAGTTTGTCATCATTTTATGTATCGTAAGTAAATACTTTTTATAGATGTAATAACTACAGCTAAATCGATGAACACTGGCGGTACGCACGAAAAAGAATGGCGACCGAAATATTTTTCGCAATAAATAGCAAAACTGACTTCCATCGTGTATAAAATTCGAATAGATCGCTCGGATCGGTGCTCGGTGTATACAACTTTTACATTATTGTTGATTTTTCAAAAACGGCTCAGCCGATTTCGATAAAATTTAAATGGAACCTTGAGAGTACCTACCTGCCCTACCCATTCGAATTAAAATATAACATTTTGTTTCGATTCACGATTGGCGAAAATATCGATGAACATACAGACGAAGATAGAACCTCCTTCTTTTCGGAAGTCGGTTAGAAATTGGAGTCCCTCCGCGCGGAAGAAGTGAAACTTCGAAAAGCGTCCCGCCTGAGACGTGCGTGCAAGCGAGAGCGCGGAACAAGCAATAGAAAGGTACCTACTATTGGCTTAACGGTTGATAAAAAATATTGTTGTCTGTAAATTCCGTTTACGGACGATAATTTTACGTATTAACGTACTCGTAAATTATGCGTCGCAAGTCGAATACTTAGGCATAGGTTAAGCCTTAACCTATGCCTAAGTATTCAACTTGCGACGCATAATTTACGCGTACGTTAATACGTAAAATCATCGTCTGTAAACGGAATTTACAGACAACAATATTTTTTATCAACCGAATGGAAACTTTTCAACTATGGGTAAGGTGAAAATTTTCCATTAAAAATGCACCTATACTGCATATAATATAGCTTGATCTCTGCGAAAGTGACATTGACATAGAAGATTGACATTTTTAGAGTTAGGATAGTGGTGGAAAAAATCGATTTTCAAACAATATTGTCATGAAATAGAATGAGTTGTTGTAGGTGAGAAATTGGATTTTATTTACTTACTATTATTTAAGATCAATTATGTACACATGTTAATAATGTTATGATATTGATTAAATAAATTATAATAAAATATAATAATGTTACGATAGTATTTATCGACGTTTTTCACTATTATCGATGCTAATGTAACATATAATTGGGTTTAATTTAATTACAAACGTTACTAAATTAAACGATGCCAAATGTTACATGAGTAGGTGAGAATTTGGATTCAATTTACTCACTATTATTTGAGATCAAGTATATAAACATGTAAATAATGTTATGATATTAAAATATACAATAAAATTAATGATAACTTTAGTTTTATTTCAAATATCGTTAGTATAAACTATCGATATTTTAAATAAAACTCTATCTAAAACTCTGTGGTCACGATCATTCGTCGCCCATTACTAATCGGCATGCTCATAAAGTATGATATTGACAAGTACTGTTTGTACTATTAAGAAATTCAGGACTTCATAGGCGTGATTTTTCTGACAGCTGTCGCAGAGATTAAGTTATATTTTATAGAGTATAGTAGGGGTATTGGGTGCATTTTGTGAAGACAAATGTATTTTGGACTATTGTATTCTAGACAACTTTGTACGATACACTTTTACACATACTTTTTTTTCGGTTTTTTTTTTATTCAGGAATATGGGTACCTAAGTTTTCAATGAGACGAAATATATCATCTATACCTTCTGTTTTTAAGGAATTAGCACTTATTACGAACTAAAAATTTCATTTATGTATTTTTAAGTACCTAAATAATGGGGGCCTTCAAAAAGAGTCATAGGCGATCCGCTCCGCGGGCCCAACAGCTTGCGGAGCGAAACGCCGCAATACTCAATATTAATTAATTTACATGTCAAATGTCAATTATAGACCTGCCTAAAGTACCCCTTTATACTAACGGTGTTTTGCGCTGGATCGCCAGAGAAATAATTATACTGTACCAGGTATGAGCTAGAGCATGGATCATTTCTCGTATCCCTGAGCCGCCGACCCAGATCTTACACAAATGTCCGAGCATCGGAGTACCATGAAACTTATTTATTAGCAGATGTAGGGTTCCGACGACGTTTTTGCAAAAGCTATTGAAATAGACCCTAAAAAGTCCTAGTGGTCGTAGGTATCACGGAAAGCTAAGTTTCGATCACAATACTGCTGTAGAAAAACACCCCATGGCAGTAGATGCTACAGAGATTGCAAAAAGTCGTTACAGACGGCCCCGCAGTAGTGGGTGTCATGGAAAGCTGGCCACTGACCAGCTTTCCGCCAGTCGATCACAGAGATCACAGAGAGAGCCTCTGGAGAACGCTCTATAGCAGCAGATACCACAGCAAGTTGGAAAATCCGTCGCAGACAGCTCCGCGGTAGTAGGCGTTGCGAAGAGCCAACCCGTTGTTATCAGGAGAGCCGTCGGAGAACGCCCCGTAGCAGTCGATACCACAGGGAGCTGGAAAGGCCTTTGCAGACGTCTCCAGTGGTAGTATGTGTCACGAAGAGCTGACAAGCTCGACAAAAGGAGACCCGCCGCGTCGTTGCAGGCAGTACAGGCTTACTACACTCACTACTGAACGCAATGTTCAGATTAAGTAAATAAATATTAGGGGACATCTCAGTAGCCACAGTCTAAAGTCGTGCCAATATTCAACAATTTACTCATATGACGCCAATGAGGCAACAATTCTTGTCAACACTTTTTTAATGTCCTGTTTTATTATATTAAAAAACGTTCACTAGAGATTGACACTGACATCTTACACCAAGCTTACACCTTAGCAAGGACATTGTATACTATCTGGACTGCGCACAGACGAAATTTGGCTCAAAGTTAGTTTAGGAAAATTCAACCTTAATACGTTGCAACAAAACATATATTCCTTTGAAATGGCATAAGAGAGACGCTGTGCCGAGTGAGACTTCCCAAAGTGATGAAGTTGTCCCGCTCGCACTATTGCCATTTCGAAACGACACTTATATATGGTAGAATTATTACCTGTAAAGCCGCGACTGTCTTAACCATTTCTTAGTTTTTTTAACAATGTAGTTTGTTAAGATTTTAGTTAAAATTGCGAATAGATGCCAATAAACAGAGTTTGATATTTATTTTGTATGAATATACCTACGTCTTTACGATTAACGGTTATTTTTTATTTTTGACTAGAGTATCACCGTCGATTGCAAATGGCGTACTATGGTGTATACAAAGAAGTGTAGTAGGGTGACTATGCTGGACATATTTCTTAAACATGCTGGGTGTACAATTGGTGTATAGTCGTGGTTGTCATTTTAATTTTTTTTGGGTTGTAGATTTCAAAATTGGCATCCATATTGGAATTAAAAACGGCAGACGTCACTTTTTTGAAAAAATCGTGGGTGTAGTTTTCGAGGTTTTTTGGGGTGTAGATTTCAAAATTGGCATCCATTTTGGAATTAAAAACGACAGACGTCACTTTTTGCTAAAAGTCGCGATGGGTGTCGCTTTTGAGGTTTTTGGGGGTGTAGATTTCAAAAATGGCATCCATTTTGGAATTAAAGATGGCGGACGTCACTATTTTGAAAAAGTCGTCATGGGTGTCGTTTAATAGGTTTTTATTATTTATTATTATTAATCAGTTTATTTCAGTTTTAAAAACCATACAGAAAATTATTAAAATTACAATTAAATTCAAAAATGTCACCAATAATAAATTAAAAATAAAATCACATAAATAATATAAGACAACAGAGACAATTATTAAAATTACAATTAAATTCAAAAATGTCATCATTTTTGGGGGTGTAGATTTCAAAAATAGCATCCATTTTGAAATTAAAGATGGCGGACGTCACTATTTTGAAAAAGTCGTCATGGGTGTCGTTTAATAGGTTTTTGGGGGTGTAGATTTCAAAAATGGCATCCATTTTGAAATTAAAGATGGCGGACGTCATTATTTTGAAAAAGTCGTCATGGGTGTCGTTTAATGGGTTTTTGGGGGTGAAGATTTCAAAACTAGCGTTCATTTTGGAATTAAAGATGGTGGACGTCACTTTTTTGAAAAATCGTCATGGGTGTAGTTTTCGAGGTTTTTGGGGATGTAGATTTCAAAAATGACATCTATTTTGGAATTAGAGATAACAGATGTTGCTTTTTTGAAAAAGTCGTCATACGTGTTATTTTTTGAGAATTCGGGGGTTTATATTTCAAAATTGGCATTCATTTTGGAATTAAAGATGGCGAACATTACTTCAAAATGGATGCCAATTTTGAAATATACACCCCCAAAAACCTCGAAAACTACACCCATGACGACTTTCTCAAAAAAGTGAGACCGCTATTTTTTATTTCAAAATGGATGCCTTGTTTACTACGGAAGCCTTAAAATTCTGTTAACTACGGAAGTCTATTCGTGGACAAGTTTTCGTGATTAGGTCTATTTGTGACAAAGTTTTCCGTGAAAAAGTTTTTGTGAAAAATTTTTTCGTGGTTAAGTACTGACACGGGTTGCGTGATATGTGTCAAGATTGCATCTATGAAATTTAAACGTTGTTCAACACCGTAAATATGGATTCCAGACCATTACTGTCGTCACAAAAGTGAAGGAACTCATCGAGATCTACATTTCCGATGACAGCTGTCAAACTTAAAAGTGGTTTATCTCCGTCATTATCAATTCTAGACCATTGCTGTCTTAACAAAGGTGAAATAACTCTTCAAGATCTACATTTCCGATAACAGCTGTCAAACTTGAAACTAAATTATCTCCGCATATATTAATTCTAGACCATTGTTTTTATGGGGATTGGTTTTATAGAGATCTTCAAGGAAGGCCTATGCCCAGCAGTAGGCGTCTTATTGCTAAAGCGACGACGATAACGAAGGACGACGAGTTAGGGGTAACATAACTGCGATTCCTGCGTGCAGTAACATTCCAAAGAAAAATTATATCCCAAGATGATCGAGATGTTTTGGTCATCCTACTTGGAAAAGAGACACAATCATCTGATGTGGTATCCTTGTCGGCACGTTTTTCTTTGCCAGTACTCAATCCTGTTTATATGATAAATCCATGCACCTTAGTCACAGATATCTGTAAAATACAGATCTGTAATGCTGTTGTCGAATCAATATTTCACTATGTATTGCCTTTGTTGTAAACTCCCGATAATTAGGGAAATTGTGTGATTGACATCGTTACCTTATTTCATAGTTGTACAATAGATGCCAAATCAAATATTGTACAATTTAGTTGACGTGAAAGTAATAAAACTTTAAATTGCCAAGGTTCTTTTTATGGGTAACGCCCATTAGTAAATATTTAAATTTATAAGTATCCAAATTTAAGGGTAAATTAACTAGATATTTGATTTATTTATTTATTTACATTTTCAATAAATAACATTACAGTCTCAGTTATTAATTTTGTTATAAATTACTTAAAAAACAACTTAGGCAGGTTACGTTCGTACATCTTCATTATTCAAACATTTTATTGGTAGGTATAGCGAATATTATTGAACGCTTTACTGTTCCTGTACCCACTAATTGTATTTTCAACCGCGTCGAAATATAATGAACATATTTGTGAGTACTTGGTATCCAATTCGCTTGCCCTGTGGTGTAGCAGCAGTCCATTTATCCCTCAACTCAACATGATCAGACGGAATCCTGCAGAATTTCAATAAGGGTTAGACTTAGATTTTTATAATTATAATATTACGGTTATATGAAAGACTACATAACTATTCAGAGGCGTTATGTCAATTTATGGCTTCTCCTAAAATAGAAAGAATTTATAATATTTTAATATTGTACGCTCGGCTCAGGCGGAATGTGACAATGAGTCATGCTTTTTTCGCGCGTGCCGCCGGCGTTAACAGATTTATAAGACGTTATAATGTCAAAATACCTTTTACCTTCAATAAACCATCGAAAAATAATGATGTTTTAATTCTTTTTGTTTTACATGAGATTGAGATTAATCATTTTTTTATCTGGCATAAAGGCATGGTTATCTACCAAATATGCGATTAATTTACCTACATATTCTGGATTTTTTAAAGCGTTGCTCAGTGTAATTATGCCAAAGCGTAAATGGGCAAATAATAATAAATATCATAGGTAAATATGTACATTTCATTTTTTTGGTATTCATGCCCGAAAAAGAAGAACTCCTTTATAAAACTTAAATTAAACGCGACGAATTAGGTAATTATATTTTAACATATTTCTCTATAATTTTACAGTTCATTACACAAAAACCTAAGTTTGATTTTATATTATAGAGAATAAAATTTCTGAATTAAAAAAATCTGTATCTCTTACCATTTTTACACAAGATAAAAGCTTTAATAGTAATCTTACATAATTTACGATATTTCATACTTTTCCAAAAATAATGACATAGCGACTGGTTTAAAAAAATAGGGAAATTTTTGGGGAGATTTATTGTAATGGCACCACAGATGTTTTGAAATTCATAATATACATTAAAATTACAATAAAACTTGAAAAAATACAGCTTGGGAATCAGAATACCATTGTGTAGTGATTGATCTGAACAAAAAGATATAAAATGTGATATCTACAGTGTAATTCAATTGCGATTATGGTGAAAATGCGACTACTTACGAATGAAATGATATTGCTCATTTATCTCGTACGCCGTTGCTTTTGCAGCCAATTACGCTGCAGTAGTTCATCGTATATTGAACGCTTATCACGGTAAGAGTGAGTTTTTACGAGAACTTATGCTCAAAACTTTATTTTAAATAAATATGCTTATTTTCCAAGTGATCAAACAAAAACCGCAGCTGTTTGTTATTGAAGATACTGTCAAAAGTGACATGATCTTCAGAAAAAAACGCCAACCACCACCGAATCGAGATATCTCTTTCTAACTCATGCCGCCTTAAATCAACGCATCTCTTTCTGGCTCCGCATTATCCCTCTGGTAGTAATAGCTCTATGACCTTAGTGGATTTTTGACAAACTGTCATAATTTAAATTAGGATTTTAAATAATTAGGTATTATTTATCGCTAGTTCGTTAAGAATGACTATTTAATGTTGAAAAATATATAAAATTATACAAAATTGTATAATAACTAATACAAAACATTGTATTTTCATCGGAACTAAAGGTGTGTACCAAATATCAGATCAATCTGTCAACGGGAAGGGGGTCAAATTTCAATTACTAGATTTGACCCAAAAAACGGGCAAGTGAAGCTCCCGCAGAAAGTGGCGCCGTTTTGCCTTTTTTGCCACGGCCTTCGTATCTCTGCAACCAGTAAACAGAAGATGCTCATATTCGAAATTAAAAATTCTATACGTATAAACTACGTGCATACTAAATTTCATGGAGATCGGCTGAGCGGTACTTAAGTTATCGTCGAACAAATATACTTACAAACATACTTTTGACAACAAAAGTGCCGGCTCGACCCAGTAGACTCTGAGACCTCGCTTACGCTCGGTCAATAATGTTATTAAAACTTTAGATATTTTTGATAATAAAAAAACCCTGATTTCTTCACTGACTAACTCACTTTTTAACTAAATTTAACGCAAATATTACTCACACTTTACTAAGTAGATAGACGTGCTACTATCTACTTAGTAAATAATGAATAATATATTGGTTAAATTTAGTTAAAACGTGTAAAAACACGCTAGTTATCATAATTAATCAGACTTACTACTGATTCTCAACAAAACCTGTAGGGTACTTCCGTACATACTGATATCTGAAAAAATATATAAAATCCCACCAAAATCATTGTCGTGTAAAAATTGCAAAGACGATACCATACTTATTGCTCTTAATGCCAAAAAGATTCTAGATCTCGTGGAAACTCCAGCTTCTCAATCTACAAGCCCTAAAATTACAAACCCTAACTTCACCAACTCTACAGTTTAGTCAACATATTAATCTATGTGGTTGGCTGTAATTTTATGGCGAGGCATGTACTCGTTCAAAAGCATGGCGCGACATGAGATCTGGTATCTCTTTCACAGTACTAGCCATAATATTATAATTAATTATTGTGGAATAATCTTATTTATTTTGCGGTTTTATTATTGTATTCAAGTTTTATAATTTAAGTATTGTGGAATGACGAGATTTATTTTGCGTTTAGTATAAAGCTTAAAATTTCAATAAAGGATTCTAATTTTACTATATGGCCTGGTCTTGGCAACATTTTACATACAAATATTTTAGGGAGGAATATTTTTTCTTGAATTCCGGGTTGGTCCCATACAATGGTTGCTCATAATAATATAGTCTGAATTGACGCATTTTGGCTTAGTATAATCTATGCAAATAAGCCTGTATTGCAGCCGAACTAGTTTTGAAAAACAAATGTAAATAACGAAATAACATTTACATTCAAAGCATTGTCCGAAAAGTTAATTTGTTTTCTTGAATTGCCAATTAACACTACCTGGATAGTTATAAAATAATTGATTGAATTATAAGATACTAGTTGCTCGTCCGTCTTCGCCCGGGGAAGATTGGTTAAATACAGATTTTATAAGTATTGTACCTATTTACCTCCCACGTAATGTGGGTATACATCTCGGGAATATTTATTATTAATATTACATTGATTACCTTTAAATATTATAGTGAACACGGTTATTTTAGCGCGTTTTCATAGCATAAAAGCAAACAGCAGCCATAGAACACCTACTGTTTGACATAGGGCTTTCTTATTAGATTTTGAATAACACCGAATAAAACCATTGCAAACGGTTTGCATCCAGCGTCTATCTAGCATTAATCAAAAAATGAGGTTCTCGATTTGACTGGGTGTTTTAATATGTATGTTACGCGAGCATTCCATCAATTATGAATCGATTTTGAGTCTCAATAAATTGTTGTCATGAAATGTACCTACCTATTGTAATGTCTATTGCTCGACATGCCGGACGTACCGATAGGATCGGTTGAAAGCTACCTGAATCGCGGGTGTTCCCGTAGTCTTAATCAGTTGGACTATTTGCGTAAAAGAAAGATAGTATTGGCCTCATCTAAGTAAAAGTAAATTCGTGTCGGTCGGGTGGTTATACTTTAATATACAGCCATGGTTTCAACGTTTTTAAACGGTTCAAATATTCGAGACCCACAGTCAATCTACATTTTACCTACGTAAGTTAGTTGACGTTCTACTCTGCACTTGTTTTTGATCTTGTCTTCACTTGAGAACTTTGTAAAACATTATTCATCAGTTCTACTTCTACAAATGCCTCACCTAAAGCTTCTTCAACTTGCTAACTCAATGAGCTGTGATGGAATGGATGGAAGCGTTGTCATTCAACGGGTTCCGGTGGTCTCGACCAGACCTTTGATTCACGTAATGACCTTCGCTACACTAAACTTGCCAATACATAGTCTACATTCGAGAACCTTAAGGCCCCATCGGTCATTCGTTTCACGAACTATGTGTCCTGTTCACTACAACTATAAGAAAAAATATTTATAAATCGTCTGTAAGTCGGTTTTCCAAACTTAAGTTCTTCAAATTTGTAGATACTACATAAAATGGTCCACTAATAGAGGAGGTATATAGGGTATTGGTAAACAATTAGCATTCTTCTAATAGCATATTCTTAGCATCAGAACAAATTTATTTTAAAAAATAGAATCAGCATATGTACAAACAATTGTTTTTTACATGCCTAAACAACATTTAAACTTGTTTGCATATTTACACAGGATCTCCTCTGAAGTCCAAGCTTCGCAGGTGGTGACGTGCACACTTTTTACTTAAGAGTTAATTATGATCTCATCAAAAACATTAATGTGAAAGAAGAGCCAAGTTCAATATCAAGAGTATAGTATAATGTCGTTGTCAACCGCGCCGATAAAAAGATTGAGATCTATATGGATGCCTAAGGTAAGTTCTAAGGAAAAAAATCAAAAATTTTATTTACATAAAACATTCCAAAATAAATCTACGAGTATTTTGCAATTTCTTGTCCATCCATCCATCAGCCAAAGGACGTCCACTGCTGGACATAGGCATCCCCTATGGATCTCCAATAAGACCGGTTGATAGCGGCTTGCATCCAGCCCGATCCTGTGGTCTTAATGAGGTCATCTGTCCACCTTGTGGGTGGACGTCCTACGCTGCGCTTGCCGGTACGTGGTCTCCACTCGAGAACTTTTCGACTCCACCGGTCATCAGTCCTCCGCGTTATGTGCCCTGCCCATTGCCATTTCATCTTGCTAATCCGTTGGGCTATGTCGGTAACTTTGGTTCTTCTACGGATCTCCTCATTCCTGATTCGATCCCGCAGAGAGACTCCGAGCATAGCCCTCTCCATAGCTCGTTGGGCTACTTGGAGCTTACTAATAAGGCCCATAGTGAGAGACCACGTTTCTGTGCCATAAGTCATCACTGGCAACACACACTGGTCGAAAACTTTCGACTTGAGGCACTGAGGTATGTCGGACGAGAAGACGCTACGCAATTTTCCGAACGCTGCCCAGCCAAGTTGGATTCGGCGATTGGCCTCTTTGTTGAAGTCGGACCTACCTAACTGTACTACTTGTCCCAGGTAGACGTACGAGTCAACGACTTCAAGAACCGAGTTTCCAACAGAAATCGGGTGGGCAAAACGTGGGAATTACACATGACTTTGTCCATGTTCATCTTACCAGCCACCTGTTGAGAAACCCGATTGAGGACTTCGAGCATCGTGCTGAGCTCTCCCATCGATATTGCCATGACTACTATATCGTCGGCAAACAGAAGGTGAGTGAGGTATTCGCCATTGATATTGATGCCGAATCCTTTCCATTCCAGGACCTTGAAGGCGTTCTCTGTGCAAGCACTTCAACACTTCGATGTACCGATAGACAATGCGGCATCGTTGGAGTGACTCGAGCACAGCCCATGTCTCGACCGAATCAAAGGCTTTTTCATAGACCACAAACGCTAAGCAAAGTGGCAGATTATACTCTTCGGTCTTCTGTATAACCTGATGCAGCGTGTGAATGTGGTCCATGGTGCTAAAGCCTTTTCGGAAACTGGCTTGTTTGCAAGGCTGAAAGTCATCAAGCCTGCGCTCGAGACGGTTCGTAATGACCCATGAAAACAGCTTATAAACATGGCTCAGAAGTGAGATGGGTCTGTAGTTCTTCAAAAAGGTGTTGTCACCTTTCTTAAAAAACAACACCACCACGCTTCTGTTCCATGCTTCTGGCGTGATGCCCTCGAAGACGACGGTGTTGAAAAGCTTCTGGAGGACTTTAAGTACCGGTGTTCCACCCGCTCTCAGCAGCTCTGATGTGATACCGTCATCACCCGGTGGCTCGTTGTTCTTAAGCTGATTCAGGGCCATTCTAATCTCATACAGGCTAATGTCCGGAATATCTTCGGTGAAGTGTCGGGTCAACTTGGCTCTTGGATCTTCGGCTGCGCTGCTAACAGGCTTAGCGACCAAAGCGTATAGCTGTCCATAGAACCTTTCGATCTCCTCCAATACCTCTGCCTTGGTCGACGCTACACTGCCATCTTCTCTCTTATGGTTTAAGATATTTATTTTCTCAAAGAATTACATAAAATTCACTTATGAGAGAAAATACAAACTAGATTAGTGCTAGATTAAATAGCAGGTGTGAACACAACTTATTATTATACAAAACTATTAGGCTAAACTATTTTTCTCGTTACAAAAATACGGACTCACGAAACGTCAAAGTACCGACTTAACAATAATATTTTATACAGGCAGGAATAGGTACCTACTTAAAGCAATTAATGTAACTGAAGTAGATACCTACTAAGAACTAAGATAGGCAAATAAACTTTCATGTGTGGTGTAGTTTACTACGACAGTGAACTGATAGGTACTTTGTGTACTCATTAGGCAAGAAAGGTCTGTCTCTGCACCGATGTGATTCATATAAATAAATAACAGATAAATATGCAGACCTTTCAAAGGTAGATTAACATATAAAACGTCAGGTAGATGTTGGTTCAATTTATGTGTGTTTTACCGAAGTTCTTTCTTTTTTATTGTAATGTAGGTACTTAGGTAGTAGGTAAAATAAATATTAAGTAGTTGTAGTAGACAGGTGTTGTAAAACATTATACATAGGTACATAGTAAATAAGGTAATAGATAATAATGTCACTGCGTCTTAGTTTTAATGTTTGTTGATGATGTATGGTTGGTGTATTCAGTAAGAATACATTGCGCAAGCCCTGCACGTAAATAAGTTATATCCAATTTTAAATAACAATAGTGCAAGTTAAAAGTATCTACCTACCAGACTTGAACACATCTGGTTTAACATTTATATTTCTTCTACAAATTAATTCAATTTCTTATGAGTAATATTATCTATACATATTTTTTTCAAAAATTTAGAAGCTGTAGGCAATTATTATATAGTTAGTGGGTAGGTGGCGTGGTAGCTAATCGAGAGTACCTACCTATTTGTTTACGTATTGGCGAGCGTTGTGTGTGTGATAGTGACGAAGGGCTTCATTACGTATTGCAATGCGAGTTTATATTCCAATGTCGGTTATATTTCTTTATTAATAATTATGTTACCAACTTAACCTTATAAATTAAGATTAAATTATAGTAGTTTTATAGTAGTTTATGTAGATCAGTAGTACCTAATATTATAATGTTAGATTTGGATTACTTTTAAAATACTAAAAATCAATTTACGTAACTATGTAGGTATATCTGACCATAGTGATTGACTATGTAATAAGTTTAATAAATAATTATTTTGACATCAGTCGCTACCAATCGGGCTTATTGGAAATCCATATGGGATGCCTATGTCCAGCAGTAGGTATTTTACGGTTGATAATGAACATTAGTTCATTACACAACACATTCGTAGCACAACTGATCACTTACTCATTTAACCTCTCACATTTTTTTTGTCTATATTTTCTTTATTATTGTAGTCTTTATTTTTTTTTGTATTTTAGATTTTTAGCTTATTTTATTAAGAATGTAATGCTTAAGACTTTTTTTGAACAGTGATATTGTTTTAATTTCTTTTAAATCTTTAGGTAGTTTATTATATAGTTGAGCCCCTTCGTATCTAAAATTTTTAAGGCCATAGTTATTTGTTCTAGGATTTTTAAGTAAACAAATATTATTGGCGTATCTCATAGATCTAGTTCGGATCTGTGACTTAATGGTAAATGTTATTGAGGAATGTAATTCTTTTTTTAAGATTTTCCTGACCAGAATACATGTATTATAGATATACAGTTGGTTTAGCGTCATTAACTTGGTTTTCTTATACACTGTTGTCGTAGGAGTTAAAAAGTTTAAGCAAAAGAGTAATTTTATTAATTTATTTTGAGTTCTTTGGAGTTTTTCTAGGCTACTTTTGGCAGCAGATCCCCATATTTCAATGAGATATATTATATGAGATTTGACAAAAGAGTTATAGATAAGATATCGAACGGATTGAGGGTAGCATCTAACATTACTACGAAGAACCCCGAGTAACGAAGATAGTTTCGATTGTAATTTATTTATGTGTGGTTTCCACGTAAGATGAGAGTCAAGAATAAGGCCGAGATATTTTTCTGAGTCAACTTTAGATAGCAATTCATTATTAATAAATAAAGATGGTGGATTTTTGATTATTTTGTTTCTGGCACTAAATATCATGTAATTTGTTTTTGAAACATTAATTGTTAACAAATTGTGCAGAAACCAAGTATTTAAAGTGTCGAGATCAGCTTGAGCTTGTTGAGTTACTGTTGCAATATCATTACCAAAGTAAAATAGGCTAGTATCATCTGCGTATAGCGTAATGTCACCGCACAAGTTAAGTTCACTAATATTGTTAATATAAATCAAGAATAATTCAGCTTTGTTAACTGGTTTTGCCCAATAGACGAATTCCCTGGATGCAAGTGCGACCCCGATGTCTCCGAGACGGTCTGGCACATACTCATTGATTGCCCTAGATTCTCGGCCGCACGACACGACCTAGAAATAATGATAGACAGAAATTTAATGGTTTCAGATCTCCATAACATCTTAGCAGATCCAAAAACCAGACAATTTCTTCTGTCTTTCATAGAGAGGTCGTTCAGAATTGCGGCCAAAAGAAATTCTACTCTCCACTCCAACCAGCAAGACATTCCCACCTCAATACCTTGCACTACCTTACCATCCCGCACTACCCTAACACTTCAACCCACTCTACCTAACATTAACATACTGCCATCCACTCTAACACTTGATCTCATTCCAACACACTTAACACACACAGAGTCCACAGAAGCTACACAGAGTTCAATCTCCGCCCTAGAATTATCACCCTCAAAAAGCGTAGCCATCGATGAAATTCTGCAGAACGCGGAAGAGGGAGTTCCAGGGATTCGTATTCGAGGTGTGGCTCTCTTTATGGACAATAACAAAGAAAGATTCGGAATAAGCTTTTGCCAAGTTAGGAACCAGAAACGCGCCCGCTTGTCACCTGGTCTAGCATGTCTACTTAAGGGGAGCACCGCCAAAGTAACAATGAATCGGAAATCCTATGACGCTATGCCAGTGTGCGACGCAGGCGGCCACCGATTCCGACTGGTGAGATCGAAAAACCGATAACCGATAAAAGATCGATACCATCAAACGACCCAATTGTAGTCACCGCCAAGTGCACAAAGATAATGCTAGACGACAGAATCCTCGAGATGGCTAAAACCATCGAACGGAGCTCGGACGTCGAGACAAGCTGGCAAAACTGGTCGGTACCAAAGATACAATGGGTCAACGGGGTACCAGGATGTGGCAAGACAACATGGGTGATTAGACACTTTGATGTGGACAGGGACGCTATCATCACAACTACAACAGAGGCAGCAAAAGACCTGAGAGAGAAGCTATCGAACCGAATAGGAGATCTAGTAAAATCAAGAGTGCGAACCATGGCTTCATCCCTCATAAATGGTTTTGGAAAAGAGAGCTTCAGCCACCTTCTGGTGGATGAAGTTCTAATAAACCATTTTGGAGCTATAATAATGGCTGCACGACTGTCTGGTGCTAGCGAACTTGTCCTCATTGGGGACGTCAATCAGCTGCCTTACATCGACAGAGAAAATCTCTTCGAGATGAGGTACCATCGCCCTACCGTGGTTGCAAACATCACCCAGGAGTTGCTCTGCACACATAGAAACCCAATGGATGTCGCGTGTGCCTTTAGGGAAATATACTCAGGTATATATTACTCAGTTCCCCGTATTAGGTCTCTTGAGCAGAAAAGGTTCAAGGGGTCTCAAATATCCAAAACCCTCCCCAACACCCTTTTCTTAGTGCATACGCAGGAAGAAAAGGAGACCCTAATAAGCCAGGGTTATGGAGGTGGCTCAGGATCGCGCACCCTTACCATCCACGAAGCTCAGGGACTGACGTACGAGTCGGTAATCGCCATTAAAACTAAGCCTAGTATAAAGCTACACGAAAGCGTCTCACACGCTCTCGTTGCATTGTCTCGGCACACTGGAACTTTCATCTACTACGCTGACGACATCGAAGGAGTCGATTTGTGCGGCGTGCATCGTCTGCGTCTTTGAGGGCTATCAAGGACTATAACCTGCAGATGGCCATCAGAGACCGGAACGTGGCGGTGATGGAGGCTCTGGGCCGGGAGGAGGCAAAAGAGTTGTAATAGAAGGACATGAGAGTGATCACAAGCAGAGTAGATACCACCGAGTTACACACGGAAACGTAGCCTTGGACTCTGCTGGTGATCGTTTTCACAAAATAAATCAGAATAAGTGTGCATTAAATAGAAATTAGCATTGCGTGCATGCCTTGAGCATACATGCTCGCCATCGAAGGCTCCTTCTTGCGGCGGCGTCGTGTGTCGGGTCGTTCTCTTCCCTTAAATATGGCCGAGGAGAGTGATGGCTAATACATGCGTCATACTCGTGATCGGGTGCTGCATGCGGGTCGCCGGTTTGCTCGTGGCATTCACGCAATGCAATGAAACCACTAACTTAGACTAAGATTTAAACTAACCCCTCTCTATTGTACAGTCGCATTCTTTCAAGTGTAATTTATTTAACAAAAGGCACAGACCCTGGAGTCTGTGGGCCATTAAATTTAAATAAAAATAAAAATATATATATATATATACGGGACAATAGCTTTAAGTTTATTTTTAAATAGTGCCACTTAGTATAATTTCGAAGGACTAGGAATAGTAGTGGCAACATTCCTGGGGTAACGCTTGTGACGAACGCTGCTGATTGGTTCCAAGGAGGTTTCAAGTGCATCGCATGTCTGGCCGATGGGCGGGAAAATGCGATGATGACTTGACAGATGTCACTTGAGAGTTGTAAGGGGACCTGGTTCGGAGAGGTTTTGGTGAACTGTGTTTAGTACGGCTCGAGTTGTGATTCTTGATAAAACAGTGGCAGCGTGCGTTACGCTGCGGAACGCCATGTCCTTCGCTTAAAGTTTTCTCTATAATTGTAGTCATACGTAATCTTCTGTGAAATAAACTGATTGTTCGTGACGTCGCAATTTATTTCCTCGCTCGCTTAACCCACGCCACGCCACACTGAAGCATTGTTGGGTCAGATGGTATAAAATCATTACCACATTGAATCACCATAACTGATGCGGAACCTTTTATAGATTCGACATATATATAGACGAATTCCTCGCGAACACTTTGGAGCCTTTGTTCTGCTCTATTGTCTCTCTAATAACTTTAGTATTAGAGAGATGAATGTCGCGCCTGCACGTATTTTGAAATTTGTCTTTTGATAACATCATAGTTACAGCATACATACAACGAGCGCGCCTACCGCGTTACAATACTTTACAATACACGTTTCTAAATCAACTTTGCAAATCAACATGTTTATTGTACCTACACTGTGACTAAATAGTTGCTAATTATACTTATTCAGCCTAGGTATAGCAAATAATTTGCAGTATCATTAATAATAAACTTTGACCTCTGTGAATGTGCATTATTTTAACTATAAATACTTGATTCAAAATCTACAATAAGCATTAGTTTCGTTGAAAGCTAAGTGCATGTAAGTGTTTGTTTTTATTAATATTCTTCATATAATTGCTAGCAAATAGCTTGTAGGTAGTAACATTTTATAGTCAACAGTAAATGTATTCAAAGCAATCGTTACAGGTCAAAAATTCAATACATTTGACAACTTCACTGTTATATTATATTTTAAGTGGATAGTAAAACTATTAGGTTTGTTTCCATTGTTACTACTATTCTTACTACCAGAAGTAAGAACGGTAAACGAATTACTCTTCTTACTACTACGGTTGAAAGTTTAGTTCTCCAAAAAGTAGACTCAGCGACTCATCTCTTTAACTTAATCTTCATAAGCTTATATTATCTCGAGACTCTTGACCGATTCAGTTCATAGTCGCAAATATTGTTAGGATTTAGATAGTAAGCAATCTTGCCAATTATTATCGAAATCAGCTGATAAATTTAGCGACAGAAAATTTCCCCCCTTCTTGGTGGAAATTGAATCTATCAATAAGAGAAAAAATATATATATACAGGGTTACCTGCTAACGATGTACTAAGCCGAAAAGTGGTGATTAAATGGGGGGTTGATTATGTGGGGCGATTCCAGAAAAAAAAAAAACAGCTGTTCCATACAAAACTGCAACTCGGTATCTACGAAACGTGTGAAACAGCTGATTTTATTTCTCGAATTCTGGGTTGGTCACAGAGTAAAGGTTGCTTATAATGATATTCTGAATCACTACCTCTCGGCTATGTATACCAGTTCTGAATAACCCTGTATAGAACCTAAGTTTTGTCAAGGTTCGTTGAAAAATGCGACCTGTAGATGAAAACCAACATCCGGACAGACGAAAGCAAAATCACCGTGCCAAAACGGAGACCTTCGCTTTTGCTTCGGTTAATTATATTACAATATAACTAGTAAAGCTATGTATAATATGGTCACTTTCTGTGTGTATGATGTCCCCTTATATTAAAAAATCCTATGAATAAAAACAATCTAGTTAAAAACATTTGCAAAACTCGCAGAGGACATTTAAGTTATATCGACAGCTGAAATAATCGGTATAAGTTACCACATCACTGGTTCCTGCGCGCGCCGCCAACGGTCGCCACGGCGCGTGCCACTTTCGCCCGTATTATCCTAGGATATGCGGGTCGGGGTGGCGCGCGCGGCGCGCGCGTTTGCTCCTCACTCTCGACATGCTTGGCTCACTTACTATGTGTTATTCTGCTGTTGTTGAAGCGCCAACCGCTGTTTATTTTAAGTGCTTACCCTCGTTTATATAGCTTTTAATATAGTTTTGTCAAAATTCTGCCGCAATTAATGCAATACTAATCCTAAAGGTTGCATAAAATCCTAAGTACATGTTTTATTTAAAACAAATTATCCATTTTCCTATGTTAATTAAAATCTTTTGTTTAGTCTCCTGACATAAGTTTATATAAGTTAATGTTCTAGCTTGCAAACGTACCTACCTATTGTATTTTTTGTTACTTCTAGGATTTAATTTACACTAGAGATGTATACAATCTGTGAATACTTTGAAATTGAATAAAAACCTTATAAAAACAAACAAACAAACGCCCCTGATTAATATACATGAAGTTATGCAAAAATAGAGTCATTATTGTTTAAAAAAATATATAATCAATGTTTTAAGAACATGATTGCAATGTTATGTACAATAAAACAATGTGATAATTTTCTAAAATTTATACCGGTTAATTTCATAGCGTTCAAAACGGATACGCGAGTGAGATAGCTTTCATCTCAATCTCTGAGAGAATTGGAAGTGATGTGCCAGCGCCCCGAATTAAATAATATCTATTACAGCTATTGTTTTAATAAATCTAGTGTTTTTTTATTTATAGCAACCGCTACACATACCTGTCAAGGAAGCAGCGTTGTTTCAAAACAACATTCAAAAATGAGCAGTCTTACAGGAGAAGAAATTGTGATCAGTGGAATAGCTGGGTTATTTCCGAATACTGAAAATGTTCAACAACTCGGAGAAAATTTATTTAATAAAGTACGTATACAATTCATTTTGCAATTCGAACGGAATGTTTTTTGTATTTATTTATAAATCCATTCTGATAGTTCTACCAATAAAATAAGAATCAATTTTGATAAAATCATATTTTTTAATAATAATTAGTGGAGTACCGTAAGATTTATACCTCAGAATCCAGGGCCAGTCAATGAATCTCTAAATAAAAAAATTCTAAATGTACACTACAGTGATCACGTTAAGCATTATAAAGTTAAAACTTTTCTTTTTTTTTGTAAGTTTACTGTTGACGTAATATAACGAGATTTATGTTTATCTGGTATACACAAAACCCATGTTATGAGGGTTAAAAAACGACGAGTTAAATTTCGTAGATTCTGACTTATAATTTTGTATGAAATTTCTCAAAATACCGGTAGGGCCCGTAGTTGTTCATAATCATGGTCTTAATTATCCCCTTTCGGCTTAGTAACAGGTCAAACAAATAGACCTGTACAGTTAGCAATATTTTTTTTTGTTGTGCCTCGTTATTGTTTGCGAAATGATAATAAATAAACTTAGTATTGAAATAACTATGCAAATAATATATTATATGTTTAATGTACTGGGTACGAAATAGAAGCCCATTATTTCATTTTAATTAAAAATAAATTCTTTAGCGGCTTTGTGCACTTTTTGGTATGGGTAAATGCTAATAAAAAATGTTCAAGTCGCGTCAGGGCACGTAAATGATCGAACATTTTTAAGATGGAGGAAGAGTAGACCGGCGCGGCATAATATCCCTCTCTCTTAGTGCAACCAGTTGTTATTATTTTTTTATTTTAGTTTCTGTCAATGCTTAATGGTTTTCATGAAAATTTGTAGACTGGCCCTACTATATACCGAAGTTTTGCAATTTTTACGCCTTACGTCACGATCGATAATAACCGAGATAAATCACTTTGAAGTTTGAAAGCTGTCATCTGAAATGTAGATCTCGTTGAGTTCTATCACTTTTGTGAAGACAGCAGTAGTCTAGAATCGATGATTACCGAGATAAACCACTTTGAAATTTGAGAGCTGTCATCCGAAATGTAGATCTTGTCGAGTGCTATCACTTTTGTGAAGACAACTGTAATGTACCAGCCTTTTTAATAGTCCACTGCAGGACGTAGGCCTACCCACGAAGGGTGATTGGGTCATATCCACCACGCTGGCCCAGTGCGGGTTGGTGGATTCACATACACCATCGAATTTCTTCTACGGACGTATGCAGGTTGCCTCACGATGTTTTCCTTCACCGAAAAGCCTGTGGTGTGAAATTCCGTACATAAATTCCAAAGAACTCATTGGTACGGGACCGGGGATTCGAACCCACGACCTCACGATTGTAAGGCGGGTGTCACTACCTCTCGACCACCACGGCTTCTTCTTCTTCACGGCTGTGAAGACAACAGTAGTCTAGAATCGATAATAACCGAGATAAATCACTTTGAAGTTTGACAGTTGTCACTTGGACAGCTATTACTGTGACATTCGTGACAAATCACACGAGTCCATACTCGATGGGGTTATGAGCATGGATTTATCAGATAGTATACAAAATCCTTGGTTATGAGTTTTTTTTTTGTTTTTATAGATTTTACTCATCTTCAGCTTAAGGTTGAAAGGTTATCCCTGAAATCTTTTTTTTCGCTAACTGTCCAGATGTCATCAGTGTCTAGGCTACACTGGTCGCCGCGGTGACACCGCCCGTCTGGCATACGCATCAATTCGAACGAACTATTCGAATTTTGTGCGTTGTAACTTTCTATTGAGAAAACTAAGTATTGATCCCAAGCAAACTTGTTTTAGGTCGACATGGTGAACAAAACTAATCAATATTCGCACATAAAACATCCCGATTTTCCTCAATATATGGGAAATGTCGAAGGAATAGAGAAATGTGACATACATTTCTTTAGAGTTACTGCTCGACAAGCTGAGTGCATCGATCCTTCGATAGGAAAATTGATGGAACAAACTTACTGTGCTCTTTTTGATGCAGGTGAGATTTAAGGTTTTAGATTTAATACAGATGGTAAATAAATGATGGGCAATTAATTAGTCTACTTTAATTTGATGTTTAAATACAAAGAAAAGGATCAAACACTGATGTGATATTTTTCGAAGGTTTGATATGAGAATGAATTACTTATGATTTGCCATGTTATTGTAAAGATGATTGTCTTTAACAATATTGTATTTTGCGATCTATGTAATACCAATGTACTACAATAATCGGCCAAGTGCGAGTCAGACTCGCGCACGAAGGGTTTCGTACCGTATGGAAGCCCCCCTTAATATTCCAATTAAATTATTTACCTTTGAAGAAAATATACTATATAATATTCTATGAACATTTCAAGCATCTTCCTGCTGCCGTTATTAAAATCGAGCAAAAAATCACGTATCTTGTATGGGCCTTCTCTAAATATTTATTTTATTTTAATTATTTATTCTTGAAGTTAATATTTAACTAATTAATGAAAAAATCCACTCCTAGTATAGTAATAATGTTTTTACTTCTAAATGTCTATCTCCTAATTATTTAAAAACTTCTTTGACTTATATACTATTATTAATAGAATAAAAATATCAAGCTACATGATGTTATTCACCGTTTAGCGAAAAAATATTTTAAGCCCTTAATGCCAGCAATCTTATGCGCATACGTTTGCTCGGCTATGTGGCGGGATAAGCGGGCTGCAGTAGTCCTCGACACGGGTTTTCCTAGTGGGGGCTGCTTCGCAAAGCTTAATATTTTGCATTACTATCAATTATGTTTATTACTTACCAATATTAACATGCATACCTACTTCAAGATGATATTTCCAAGTACCCACATCTTTAAGTGTATGAATATTTATTATTGTATATGAAAATAGGTTGAATGAGTTATGTGTACTTATAAATGTGTTATGTGTGATAAATAAATGAAATGAAAAATTATACAATAAACATACTGTACATCTGTAAATTACAACATCAGTCTTCTTTTTTGCCCTAAAAATTTGTAATTCAATATTAATTATTATAGTATAAAGGTGCTTAATATTTTTGGCCAGGACTATATGTTATATTAACAAATACTGTAGCTATTACTAACATGTACCTACGTATGAGCAATGTTTTTATTTATTTTTTCTTTTTTCCACTAGGCATAAATCCAGAATCATTAAAAGGGTCCAAAATAGGAGTTTACATAGGTTCAATGCAAATGGATAACTTCATTGAATTTTACAGCAGTATAAACGCCAACCCTTTTTTACTTACTGGGTGAGTTCATAAAATTAACATAACTTTTGGTTTATGTTAGTTATTAATTAGTATAATTTAATTTACTTTTGCGCCGTGGCTCAGTATAGTTTACCTTAGTTAAATTGACCATTAAAAACTAGCAAACATTTTTCGAATTTATAATGACTAAACTTTATATTTAATTAAATTTTGATTTTGATTATAATTAATATTATGTTGGATTATTAATGATAAAGGTCTTATATAAAAAATCATGTACATATCAGTAAACAAATTTAATGATAACTTTGTAAAATATTCATCTACATCTAAACGATGCATAATTTAACAGTATCTGCACTAATAGTCGTTATTATTTCAGTTATATGACGTCCTCTGCTGGACAAATGCCTCGCTAATAGATCTCAAATAAGACTTGTTAGCAGCGGCTTACATTCAGCCTAAAGAAAAAATTATGAAGAAAAAATATTTCTTATTTACCAATTGGTTCTAGAACTAATTATTTCATAGATATTATCAACCTAACACCAAATTCACAAAACAAAATAAAAGTAAATTCAATGTCAGTTTCAATACATTTTTAAAGGCCGTGTTATTGTTTTACACTTTATAATCTTGTTTTTGTCATCAGAGGCGGTAAGACAATGTTAGCCAATCGCATATCATATTGGATAGATGGAAAAGGGCCATCATACAGTTTTGACAATGGTGCAACTGGATCAATGTCTGCACTAGAAATGGCATACAATCGCATAAAAAGCGGTGAAATCGATTGCGCCATAGTAGGAGGAAGCAATTATTTTTTTATCCCGGAAATGACAGCTAATATGAGAAGGTATAGTTTTGGAATATACTCGTACTAGGATTTGTGCGAAAAAATAATAAGTGCTCTAATTTAGCTCCCAAACTCTATACATAGCCTCTACCTCCTAGAGTCTGGACAGCGGGGGAATGCGATCCTGAAGTCTGTCAATTGGCCGTAACTAGTGAAGGGTACTAAATAACACTATTATATACTTTTTAACTGACTCGACAAAAACGTAACTTAGTTGCATTTACCAACTTGTCCGCCTGGATTCCATTTCTGAAACTCTGAAAAAGTAGTTAGGTTAAAAACTTAAATGAGATAACAATTTTGATAAATAGTTGGTAAAAATAAACAAGTTTTGACGTGAACACTTCTTTAGCGGTGTTGTGCACTTTTTTGGATGTGTGAATGTTAAACTCGCGTCAGGACACGTGACCGGAGGCGAGTTTTCTCGCGGCCAAACTTCGTAAGCGCCGTGAATTACTTACGCGTTAAATAAACGATTTTTAGTACTGAATATTTAAAACTAAGATTTAAATCAATTTATCATGACATAATCTATCATTATTGCTAAAAAAAACTGTAAACAAAACTATACATTCAACTGAAATAAACCTCAAAATATTTGAATTTTAACACTGATTTTAAGAAAACTTTTTTAACTTTATAAATCGTATATAAAAATTACACTAAGTTTCGTGAGTGACAAAATTATTTTTTTGAGTTTTGACGAAAGTCGTAGAACAAAAGTTGTTAGTTTTGATGTACAGAATAAATCCCTAGAAGGATGCTAATTGCTTAGAAATAACCCTGTATAACGACAACCAGTTTACACAGATGGCGTAAAAACCAATGCTACTGTGTTCTGTCGGCAGAAATCAAAAAGTACAAACAAATATGATTTTTTATTTGTCGTCGTTTCAGCCATTGGACGTCCACTGTTGGACATAGTACTAGTGCCGGTATGTGGTCTCCACTCAAGTGGAGAGATATAACTTTTTCACTGCGTTTTACCTTTATCGCAATCGTAAGACCTTAAATATTGGTTTTAGGGAAAAAGTTGTAAAAATCAAAATTTTAGAATATTAAATTTTCTACAACTTTGTTTTGTACATTTACTTGTATGTCATAAAGTTGAAAATAATTGAGATAATTTGATAATTATACTTTACCACTTTTTTGCATATAACTCGAAAAATATCGATCGTACGAAAAAACTTGCAAGGAGTAAATTGTAGAAATTTACATTTACAACAACTTTAGTCCTGACTATTTTTGTTGAAAAGGTGAAAATGACCGAGGTATTAAGCAAAAAATAATCCACCTTAAATTCAAGATGCCAGCTAACGCACCGGCGGAATTTGGTCGCTATTTTGGATTTAGACTACCTGTGTCTCCCCTTAAAGGTTGCAGCAAAAAAATTGCTGCCGAGAATTATTATAAGCCCCATATTTTGACTTACCCGTCCGGGCTAAGTCGTTTGTTCGATGACAACCCTTCAGGATCGCATCATAGAGTAACTTATATGATCGCATTCTCTCGCTGCCCAGACTCTCAGACTGTGTCAAATTATTTGTATTTATTTTCAGTGCTGGACTTTTGTGCCTGGATGGTAAAACCAAATGTTTTGATAAAAATGGAGATGGTTTTGTAAGATCTAGCGCAATTAATTCCCTTTTTCTACAGAGAGCTAAGGACGCTAAGCGGTAATGGAAAACATTTATAATGATAATTGTCATGATATTGCAAAAGTATCTATATTACAAAAGTATTTTTATGATTACAGCATTTATTCAGAAGTTTATCACATAAAAGGAAAATTTTTTGCATCACCTGATGGATTATTTACGCCTAAGCGTAATCCTCAGGATTTCGAAACATTTTTAAACGAGTTTTATTCTGACATTGATATTTTACCAAAAGATATAGAGTATATCGAAGCTAACAGCTATGGTAAGACAGTTTTGGTGCTTTTGTAATTCTATAGATTATATTATCTTTCTTCGATATGACAGCGCATAATATACTGCATTGTAAGCATACATAATTATATGTTAACATAATAGATGTTTACATAATACGAGTATGTTCCTAATGTTACTATTGCAATATGTACAGTATTTTTCTAGGACTTGTTTGAACTCATTGTTCGTAACACTATTTAATTATATAATAATATTTATGATGTGATCCACTTGGCTTTCGTTATTGTTCTGAGGACACATTCATATCAACTAAATAATACCTACTAAAGTAGATTATTTCTACCTAGTAAATCTGTAATGATATTTATTAAATGCGATGTTAATGAATTGTTTGTTAATTTACATAGGTATAGCTGAAGCTGATGCGAGTGAATTGGAAGCTATTGGCAACATTTTTGCAAGTGAAAAAACGATTAAAGTAGGCAGTGTGAAATCTAATATGGGAAATACAGAAAATGCATCTGGAGCATGTTCAATTACAAAGGTGAGATTTTATTTTCTAGCTAAATGTTGAATTGAATTGAAATATGAAACTTATATCACATAATATTTCGGCAATACTTAATTGGGTATATTATCTAAATTTTTAGCTTATCTTCAAGGTTTGTTTACCTGTTGAATTTTAGTATAAATTTAAACTTACTTTTTAGTGTTCCGTACCTCAAAAGGAAAAAAACGGAACCCTTATAGGATCACTCTGTTATCCGTTTGTCCGTCTGTGTGTATGTCAAGACTCTTTATCTCGGGAACGCGTAAAGATATCGAGTTGAAATTTAAACTGTATACGTATATCTATGGTCTTTTGCAGTTGTGTAAAAGAAAAGCTTTTCAGTTATCGTTTAAAAAAGTTAGAGCAGTTTATGTCGTAAAAAATCGCATATTTCGACACTCACAAAAATCAAAACCTGGTATTTACAACCTACTTCCCGTTGACATAGAACTATGCAATTTGGCGAAAAGCATCTTCTCAAAGTATACGTATATAGGAATAAATCTGAAAACTACATTTTTATTTATATCACAAAAAATAGGGCCTAAATTCTGGATCTAAATTCACAAAATATGAGTTCAACATTCAAAGTGAGTAAATCGTATCATGTAAGGTATCATAATAATATAAAATAACTTCATTAGCACATGCTAAAACAGGTTTTTAATTATTTTTATGTAATTTTAGATGTATGACGAGAAAAATGAAAAAAAAAACATTTTAATCGAAGGTTATATTATAGAGATTTTAACCACTTACTTCCCAATTTTGTGAAATTTTCTGGATTTGTACGGAACCCTCGGCGTGCGAGCCTGACTCGCACTTGTCCGGTTTTTTTGTATGTCTCGGTTACAGAAACTATAGGTAGGTATAAACATAACCTTTTGCCACACCTAACTATTTTTCCTATTTATTTTACAATACTTTACCAGCCTTCCAAACCACGAAGGTTGATTGGGCCATATTCACCACGCTGCCCCAGTGCGGGATGGTGGATTCACATACGCCATAGAATTTCTTCTACAGATACATGCAGGTTGCCTCACGATGTTTTCCTTCACCGAGCAGACAGTGGTGTGAAATTCCGTGCACAAATTCCAAGGCATTTATTAGTACGGGACCGGGTTTTGAACCCACGACCTCACAATTGTAAGGTATTGGATTCATTACCAGTAGACCACCACGGCTCTTTACAATTCATTTTACTAAATCCTCTCGAGCGCATGCTAGACCTCAGCGAACCGCAAGTGCGCTTTTAAAATTTGGAATGCAATCTTTTTGTTTTGACAAGAAGTAAAACTTTTCTCTTGCGGTGAATCAAACATTTTTTTTTTTTAATTAATGGCCCACAGACTCCGGGGTCTGTGCCTTTTGTTAAGTAAGTTACAATTGAAATAACGCGACTGTACAATAGAGAGGGGTTAGTTTAAATCTTAGTCTAAGTTAGTGGTTTCATTGCATTGCGTGAATGCCACGAGCAAACCGGCGACCCGCATGCAGCACCCGATCACGAGTATGACGCATGTATCAGCCATCACTCTCCTCGACCATATTTAAGGGAAGAGAACGACCCGACACACGACGCCGCCGCAAGAAGGACCTTCGATGGCGAGCATGAATGCTCAAGGCATGCACGCAATGCTAGTTTCTATTTAATGCACACTTATTCTGATTTATTTTGTGAAAGCGATCACCAGCAGAGTCCAAGGCTACGTTTCCGTGTGTTACTCGGTGGTATCTACTCTGCTTGTGATCGCTCCCATGTCCTTCTATTACAACTCTTTTGCCTCCTCCCGGCCCAGAGCCTCCACCACCGCCGCGTTCCGGTCTCTGATGGCCATCTGCAGGTTATAGTCCTTGATAGCCCTCAAAGACGCAGACGATGCACGCCGCCCGAATCGACTGATGGCATCACCTTCGATGTCGTCAGCGTAGTAGATGAAAGTTCCAGTGTGCCAAGACAATGCAACGACAGCGTGTGACACGCTTTCTTGTAGCTTTATTCTAGGCTTAGTTTTAATGTCGATTACCGACTCGTACGTCAGTCCCTGAGCTTCGTGGATGGTAAGGGTGCGCGATCCTGAGCCACCTCCATAACCCTGGCTTATTAGGGTCTCCTTTTCTTCCTCCGTATGCACTAAGAAAAGGGTGTTGGGGAGGGTTTTGGATATTTGAGCTCCCTTGAACCTTTTCTGCTCAAGAGACCTAATACGGGGAACTGAGGAATATATACCTGAGTATATTTCCCTCAAACAAACATTTTTTTTTTTATTTAATATTATTCGATGAATACTTAAACTTTTTTTCGTATTTTTTTTTTTATTTTTTTTTCGTAAATTGCCTCTTGTTGTTTATTAATTTCAACGCCTACCTCTACTAACTGTAACCTTGAAATATTTTAACTTAAGTGCAATAGGCATGTTTGCTGGATATAACAATCATAAATATAATTAGTCCGTTGGTGACGTCACGCGAAACTTTAACGGGCTATATCTGCATCAATTTCAAAAGAAAAAATACGTGTCTAATATTTTTGGATAATCCATTTGACGGACTAATTATATTTTGCTAGTTAACAAGCCTATTACTTATTGAACAATTATTAGGCAGTTATAGCCTCAATCGAGTTTCTCAACAGGTGGGTCTTGAAATGAACATGGATAAAACGAAGGTGATGTGTACCTAATGCCCATGTCGTAGATACAAAAAAAATAAGTGCGCCAAAAAATATTAGCCTCAACTCAATTGAAACGATACACAAATATTGTAGCAAATAATAATTTAAAACCAAAAAAAACAGTCAATCTCAGCTAATTTGTTTCATCATCGTTATCATCCGCAGCTTTCTTTGTCCCACTGCTGGGTATAGGCCTCTCTCTTGCAGTGCTTCGGCTCTTTGCCTTTGTCTCTGACCAGCCTCGACCGGCGGTATTGACGATATCATCGACCCATCTTGCTGCCGCGCCGCACATATCTGAGCGATCTAACCTATTCAAGTACCCTCGTTGACCAGCACGGTCACCACGGTCTTTTTTGCTCAAGAAGCGCTGGTCAAATCGGTTCCCACGCCAGTCTGGACGATGTCATACGCAGGGTATTTACGACCGCCAATATCGCAGCCGTACTCGAACCGACTAGGCTTGCGCGTTGTGGCAAAAAGCCTGACGCTATGACGCTGGTCTTATGGAAGTGTGGACGGCCCTTAGTATGGGACGCGACTTGAGTCAATACTTTGACGCCGTCACATCTTTCTGAGACTCGGAGTAGGGGTTGGAGCGGTGGTCGATTCGACGGAGCAGCACAACCGGCGCAAATATGCTAACCTCGGCAGTTGTTACATATTTGAACCGTTTGAAATTGAAACATTGTGTCCGTGGGAGCCGGGAGCTCATCTTGATTTCAAAAGTCTTTCTGAGCCTCTGGTGGACGCGACGTTTGACATGTGGCTGGTGTTTATTTGACTCAACGTATAAGTTTGCCATTCAGCGTGGGAATGCTGCCAGCATGCTGAGCACGCTGCCAACTAGCAGTGGGTTTGAGCATTTGTATTATCTGTAGTATCTGTTGATGATCCAATTGCTTGTTATGTAGTAGTAGTTTATGAAGTTTTAGATTATAAGTCTTGTATTTAGTGGTAGTTAATAAAGGCACTTGGCCTTTAAAAAAAATTCAAGTACCCTTGCACCTTGTTGTCACTGTTCGAACATAACCTAACCGACCGACATCAAAATACTCGTGCTCGTGTAAATACTTCTGTTGATTAAGATAATAAAGTTAGAGTGTACAACCCGCCCGTGGGTTCCCGCCTTGTCGTGGCGGGGGACTTAGTAGCCGAAGCTTAAGGGTGGCGCGGGAATCGGAGGTAGAGCCGCTTCTCTGGGTTTCTACTCACACAGCTTAGAAGGTGGCGCTCTAGGTCTCCCGTTTGCCCTATTAGCGTCGTTGTGATAGGTGACTGTAACGATAGTTTTTGTACGGGAATTTCACTATGCAATTTTCGAGATAAAAAGTATCCTATGTCACTTCCCGTCTTTTAAACTAAAAATCAAGCCAATCCGTTGTTCCGTTGCGGCACGAAAGAGGAACAAACCAACAACAAGAACTCAGCGAATAAATAAATTTAGTTTTTACCAGCCAATCTTTGGGAATTCATATACGAGTATTTACAGATAAATAGTGTGTTCTACATCAACAGTAAATATGTTTGAATCTGTGGTTTAAATCAGGGATGTATTGTATACAAAATCTTTGGTTTAAGTATACAGTTTACTCATTTATTTCAGAATGTAATGTACAATTGTCATTTTTGTTTTGTTATTTACATCGATGTTTATTTCAGATGTGTTTGGCATATCAAAAAGGACTTATACCACCCAACTTACATTATAGTGAACCTCAAAATCATATAAAAGCCGTCAAAGATGGAAAAATTCAAGTTGTAACCGATAACTCACCGTTTAGTAGAAAATTTACGGCAATCAATAACTATTGTTACTCTGGATCTAACTTTCACGTAGTTTTGAAAGGTCATTACAAACCAAAGGTAAAATAAGTAGTTTATTTACCTGTTTTAAAATCACATTTTGGTTTTGTTGCTGCAGCAAACAATTTATTTTATTTGACTTTTAGGACATCGAACAATACAAATCAACTATTCCTAGACTAGTGCTGGTATCAAGTAGAAAAGAAGATGGAGTAAATAAAATGTTGGATATTCTAGAAGCTAATTCCATTGATCAAGAAGAATTGGCACTTTTGAACAACTTCTTTAAATATGGCGTACCTGGTCATACTGGACGAGGGTATACTATACTTGGTAAGTTTAAACACACATATTTAAGATATCTAGTGAAGTTAAGATTAGATCAGATCACTAAAATTAGTATATTTTTTTAGATTTGAATGAAGACAACAAAACTGTTTCCCTATCAAGAAGTTTTGAAATACATTCTGGAACCAATCGTCCAATATGCTTTCTGTTCAGTGGTATGGGCTCTCAATGGGCTGGCATGGGAGAAGGACTTCTTCGTATACCGGTGTTTGCTGCTGCTATTGAAAATTAAGTATCCGAGAAACCTATGTTTAATTTCAAACCAAACATTTTGTTCTATATTTTTATGTTTCAAAATCATCTCAAAAGCTTACCAAGCTATTTTGAGTGATGAATTTGTAAAAAATAATTTACTGTTTCATAATAAAATTTGTTTTCTTTTGCAGATATTTTTATTATATTATATTATTATCATAACATAATATAATAAATTATAATTTTTATTTTCAGATGTCACAAAATTTTAATCCCAAAAGGAGTTGATGTATATAAGATCATAACTGATAATAACAACGAAAGCTTTAATATTCTGACCAGCATAATTGCCATTACTGCCATGCAAATAGGTCTTTTAGATGTGTTAACTTCACTGGGAGTAACCCCTGATTACATTATTGGTAATGAACATTATATGTAATTCACATTATTGGACACACTATTTATCGAACATTGAACGTTAAGTTTCTTAAAATATTATTATCATTTCAATGAGGTAGTTCTGCAATCTAGTCAATGTAACTGATAGTCACTGAAATTATCATTTACATTTCCTTCCTTTCTCTTTAAAGAGTTAAAAAATATATAACTTCTTTTTAATATGAGATTGATACGTGATACAAGCTTTCTCCGTGAATATATCCCTTGTTATTGTTTAAACTAAACTGCTTTTTTTATAATATCTTATTTTAAACATTATATACGTTTAAATTTTCGATGTTACTTTTAATGTAAAAGGTTACATAATATAATTTTATTGCATATTTATTTAGATCAAAGTTAATCCGTACTCTAATATGTATTTTTTGTTTTTTTTTCGTGATCGTAAACAATGCACAAATTTAATAAAGTAACACGAATAGGTATGTATAGTAATACCTATATTCATTTTAGGACACAGCGTCGGTGAAATAGCATGTGCATACGCTGATGGAGTTTTGACAGCCGAAGAAACTATTTTAGCATCCTATTGCCGTGGTCTAGCAGCATACAAAACAAATTTTATAAAAGGTACCATGGCTGCCATAGGCCTTGGGCATGAGGAAGTAAGTGAATCACAACACAATATTGATGATCGTAATAATGTTGTAATTCATCGGTATTAAACAAATATGTAATTGTAGCTTGCGAAACAGTGTCCACCGGAAATAGAAATTGCTTGCCACAACAGTTCTGGTTCATCAACTATATCAGGTCCAGCTGATGCAGTGGCAGAATTTGTTAAAAAACTTACTAATAAGAAGATTTTCGCTAAAGAAGTCAACAGTTATGAAATAGCATTCCATTCGCGGTATATTGCGGAAGCAGGTAAAGACTAAATTAATTAAATGGACGTAACGAATGTTGGAAGACGTTTGTACTCGGAAATCAGAAAGAAATACCCGGGAATGAGAATTTCCTAAGAATCATAGTAATAAGCAAGGCTAAACAAGTAAAACAAATTGTTAAGGTTTGAATATATTAATAGCCAACGTGGTCAAGCTAACTAGTCTCATTATGAGATGTATAATATGCTTTTCAATGGAACAGTTCAACACAGGGTCGACAAAACATCATACCGAATAAAACTATTTAATTTGAATTACAATTATTTATTAGTCATCCAATCTCGGTGCATTTACGTCTTAAGACAAACAAAATTTGCAAGTTCATAAAGATTTTTTTTTGCGTGAATTAAAATTTTGAATACACAAGTAAATGAAATACCAATGAAAATATGTTTAACAAAGCACGTAAAGATTTAGTTTTACACGCCGAAGAAATCTATTTGCACCAGAATCGTCAAATACCTACAGGCATCAATATGAAATGTAAGAATCAATGTTGGTCTAAGAACCGCTGAAGATCGACTTTCAGCGATGTGATAACCAGATGAGACATATTTTCTGTCAGTAAGTAAGTTCGTATAGGCCGGGTAGCTAATCTTGGTGTCAGAGTTTTTAAGCCGCCTGAAAGTTATTATTTATTTACAAACACGCCTTTAATAGCTTGCCTAACAAAAACTGTTATTGGCTATTTTTTGTTATATTAACAATATTTCATGAACAGTTTTTTTGTAGGCAAGCCTACATGATTAATTTTGTAATTAAATTATCTTTCCTATGATATCAATTTTGACTGTTTATCAGATAGGTTTCGTATTTATATTCACAAACTTGTTCATACCTGTTTGTCAGGAAGCCATGCATAAAAATAAGACAGCAAACCTACCAAGATATATTCTTCGTATTAAAAATAATATTATTAGTTGAATAGATAATACAGCCGGTAATGTTATATTAAAACAGAGAAGGTAATAGAAAAACATTAACAAAATCTTATTGAATTTAGTATGGTTTCTCTACATTGAGAACTATCAATTGAAATAAAAAATACCGACTATCAAAAGAGTGAAGGTAAAAAAAATCATTTCCAAAAAAAATCGAATTAAATATAATCATGAACATTTTCTGGTTATCAGATGAGTGGTAGTCGTTCTTCCACGTCTCTCCCCCCTTCTATGTGAATGTCAAAATTTGACGAAAATGCGATTCATGCAACGCAAACAGCTTCACAACATAGCATATAAAAATTAACTGCACCATGTGTGCATTGACAGAGTGACAGTTCACATATCACATTTATGTCATAGAACTGATGGGATGTTTAGTTATATATTTATGATTCAAGGTCCAACGATGCTAGCTCTTCTAAAGGAAGTAATTACTAATCCCAAATGCCGAACGAAAAAATGGCTTAGTTCGTGTTTCCTACCTAAAGACTGGCATAAACCTGAAAGTCAAATGATATCAGCGGAATACCTGGTTCATAATTTGTTGGTAAGAGACTCACGTTTTAATACATCGTCATTTCTGGCATACGATGTTCACTGAATGATAGACATACACGTGTATAAATGTCTGATAGGACCGATTGGGAGGGACTTGCATCCAGCGTGATTCTGCGAATCTGTACACCTTGTAAATCGAGGTTCTGCGCTGCGTTTTTCGGTTTTAGTTATTCCATTTAATTATTTTATAGAGAGCCAATGGACTTAATGTATGAAAAAGCTTTTGCAATTCCAGGGTGTTCTTAAAGAAAACATGTTGTTATTGATGATTATTCGTACTGAATAATTGATTGCATCATAAGATTAAAAAAATCGATGATAAGACCCTATAAGAGTATTGAAACTGTAACATGATGATGTCCTTTACTTTTATCTTTTAATATGAACAGTCTAAAACACAAAAAAATCAATTATACATCACAATGATGTCGAAAATTTATTTAAAAATCATTTTGTATCAATGAGTGCTATTGGTTTTATATTTTCATATTCATTTTTCAATGTTACTTATACATTATAAAATTGAAATAATAATAAAATAAAATAAGCCAGTTCGCCACAATAACCTAATTTCAATATTTCAAGTCTTTTTATATGCCATAGTTTGTCTACAACGCTATCCTTTTGGAGTATTCCAGTCTGTCCCCCGGATCTTACCTACTGCTGTTTTCATGTTTCAAAATTGTCAAAGGGGCCTCTCAATGTTGGCTTAGGCTCCATTGATGCCTATATGCCTAATAATAGACCAGGCCAAGCCTATGAATTCGATTAAATAAATAATAATTACTAGCCCAATCATACAAAATTACTGGTAACTTACTCTCTTAAGGGCATCACTTTTACTTAAAGTCGAACCCCGAATTCACAAAAAAGATCGAGTTGTTCCATAGAAAAAATCCATTAATAAATAAATAATGAATTGACATAATGTATGGAACGACTAATCAGAAAATGAAAATGGTCGATGGAGAGATGGTCCCATAATTTAAATTTTAAATATGAAAATTACAGAACATAGAAAATACGTTTTTGTCATAAAATAATTCATTAATTGTACAATTAATTGTATACTTTCAGGGTAATGTACTTTTTGAAGAAGCTGCTACTCATATACCAGAGAATGCTTTGATAATAGAAATAGCTCCCCATGGATTATTACAAGCTATAATGAAGAGGTCTCACAGCGAATGCGTAAATTTATCCTTGACCAAACGAAATATAAATGATAGTGCGACTTTTCTGCTGAAATCACTGGGAAAGTATGTAACTATTTGAGACTAATTCTCGTTTATTACTGTTTGGAATGCAATAGGTCAACTTCATTTTAAGGGGTCCGTACCCAAGAAGCCGATGTCCCTCCGACCGTTTGTCTATCTATCTGTCACCAGGCTGTATCTTATGAACTGTGAAAGTTGAAATTTTCACAGATGATATATTACTGTTATTCGCTGGGTGCAAAGCGGGGAGTAGGGACAGACGAATCGATCGCAGCGCCCGCCGTGGCTAAAAAAGGAACTCGCGGCGGATGTCATCCTTGCGTATACATAGTGGAGTGTTGTTGTTTATTGTATTTCGTTAAAAATAAAGAAATATGGGTCACGATACCTGCTGTGTTGATAACTGTAAAAACACTGGCGTAAACAGTGCTTGTAAATTCTACAAATTTCCACAAGCACGTTGGAAACAAGAACAACGAATGAAATGGATAACAGCCGTCAAGAAGAAAAAGTAAGTTAACCTATAAAATAACACTTTTATTGTTTAATTATCCATGTAGTATGAGAATGTTAAGTGACTATAATTTATTTGTTGGTTTATTTCAGTGCTGATGGATCGCCGTGGTACCCAAAGCCCCATGACAAAATTTGCAGTGCACGCTTCATTGGAGGCAAAAAAGCTGAAGAACAGGGCAGTCCTAGTTACGTCCCAAGAATATTTCAGACTACATCCACCTCCGCGAGGGTTAAGGCAAATTTAGCCATGTCAAGGTATAACCGATACATGGAACGCAGAAACAAAAAAGAAAAAGAATTGTTGAGCAGAGCAGAAGAACCTAATATTCCTTACGAATCAAGAATTGAAATCATGGAAAATACTGCAAAAAAAATTGATAAAGGATGCCAAATAGAAATATTTTCGAGTGTTGAAAATGAAGGAAAAACATTTATATGTAATCGGTATATATACAGTGGCAAAGAAATATGTGATTCTGAAGTACAGACTGATATACCTACCAAGTGACCCCAAGATTATTAAATACGACAAGAAGACGAAAGACCAAGGGTGTAACACTATTCAAAAGACTTTCGCTCATCAAGGAATTATGACAGAAAATAAATATTTTAATGGGTTTCGTTCAATTACTAAGGATGAAGAACTCATTGATCTTGCTGGTGTAACCCGTGACAATTTTCATTTTTTATTGAAACGAATAGTGGATAATCAGAAGTTTATGATTGCCAAAGAAGACAGACTTCTTATTTTTTTGATGAAAATGAAATTAGGAGTTACATTTTCAGCTCTAAGTGACTTCAGAGTCCGCCTAAAGTTCATCCGCTAGTTGGCGCTGCCGTCGCGCACCCAGCGAATATAGCAACAAAATAAATCAAAATAAGAAAATAGCAAAAATAAAAACAGAATTAAATTAATATTTAAGGGGGCTTTCAAACATCAAATGTGATTTATTTTTCGTTTTTGCTCGATATCAATACCGGTAACGGTGGAAGTATTGAAATATTTACAGAATATTTAGTTTAATAAATATATAAATTAATTAAGGTGGGCTCCTATACGGTACGGAACCCTTAGTGTACGAGTCCGATTCGCACTTGGTCAAGTTTTCGCATTAGCAGGCTATAGCTTAAACACAACAAAGGCATTAAAATCAATGGTGTCTACCTGTCACACCTCCGTTTTGCTGACGATCTCATTGCATCCTGTTCAGCAAATGCATGGAAGATCTCTATGAAACGCAGCACGAACTATACTGTATAACGCAACTCAAGTGGCGCTGGGCAGGACACATAGCTAGGCGTGGTGAGGGCAGGTGGAGTAGATCCATGACTTAGTGGCTCCCAATAGCGAACAAGCTTTACGAAGACAGATCACCAGCCCGAGGGTTCAACGACATCAGATCCTTCGCGGGACATGCGTGGATGAGAATAGCCCAGAGTGATTACTGGCACAAGAGAAAGCAGGACTATACCTAGCAGTGGGTCATTACAGGCTGATGATGATGACAGTAATCATGATCATGTTTGTGTAAAGTTAAATGCGATTGTAAAAACGATTGTAAAGTAAAAACAATACTTTTAATAATTTTCTGTTTCCTATCACTTGTTTCAGACTTCATCAACATGGATTAAATCTGGACCTAGAAGCGTTATACCCTAAAGTAGAGTTTCCAGTGTCTACAGAAACTTCCTCACTGTCACACCTTATTGGGTGGGATTATGTTATTGATAGGTAAGAAATTATGAAATGAAATGAAATTATGAAATTGTTTATTCACCAGACAATGTCCACAGATTAAATTAAAATTACAATTCAAATACTAAAATGTCAACAAAAAGAATAAAATTACAATATAAATACTAAAATGTCAAAAAAGCTAAATAACGGGAGCGTGATACGCTCTCCACGTTCGATGCAGGGGACTGGAGTCCCACTCTCTCGCCGCCGAGACCAGGGAGTTGGAGGAGCGGTACAGCGCCGCGCGGGCGCAGGCCGAGCGCGCCCGCAGCAGCGCCTGCCAGCCGGGCGCTCGCCCCGCCGCAAACATGCCGCTCGCGCTGCACCACCGCGGCAGTCGGAACATGGCGCGCCACGCATCGTTGTATTGCACCCTCATCTCGCTAAGTGCCGCTTTGGTGTGGTTTGTCCACAGTTCTACCGTATATACGCTCGTGCAAAAACTGATAAAAAGCTGAGTTTTTACGGAGTCGCTACATTTGTGGAACCTTCTGGCCAGCATGTTGGCGCGCACGGCGATGGCTCGCCGCTGCCTCTGTATGTCAGCGTGATCCGATAGGTCGGAGGAGATCATGTGCCCGAGGTACTTGACTTCCTCGACTCTCTCTAGCGCGGCTCCGGACAGCATAAGAGGAGGCAACCGGTTACCGTAATTAGAGGCAATTAATTAAGAAAATATCACTTTATGCCCTTAGATTGAAAAACAGTAATAATATTGTGTCCAGCTAATAAACATACCCTACAAACCAAATAGAGTGAAATAAGACAAGGTCCTATTAATATCCCAGTAATTAAGTATAATATCTTTGTACGTTCCTACGTAAAAAAAAAACCAAAAAGCCCAAAATTTTGCGGAGTCGAAAGTAGTAATTAAAAATTATTTAATTTAATATTTTCAAAAATCTCTTCACCAGTATCTATACAAAGTTTTATACAACGTGTAACAGCGACAACAACAGAGAGGTTGATCCAATTTCTTGTTGTTTAGTAGTAGTATAAGTCGTTATAGATTATGTAGGTCTTGTGTTTAGTGGTAGTAAATAAAGGCACTTGTGCTTTTCTTTCTTATTAAAAACGCCCGCACCGCGCCAAATTCGGCCGGAGCGCGCCACCGTCGCGCGCCGACTACGAGATTGACGCGCCAATGGCGTCCGCTACCGTTTTTATTTCTTAGGGTTGTCCAAAACAATACGAAAAAAATATTTTTTTAGTTTTATATGGAAAAAAATAGATACCATTTCAAGTTTAAAATTCATAGAGGTGATTCGTGACTGGATACATATTATTTACTAAATGCCCTTCAGTATTGTTCAACCTTTCTGCGATACGATGTATGTATTAATCAATGTTTAAAATACTTTTGCCAGTCCACCTCAGACACCTATTCAACAGTTTTTTCAAAGGCTGACAGTGCATCTTACAACAACGTTATGTCTTTGAACTTTTTAATTTTAATTTGGGGAATAAAAAGATATCGCATGTGATTAAATGAAGGCTGTAATGAACCCTCGATCCTTACTCACTCAACTCAGGAGTTCTACCGGTGTGCTGTTGAGAAAGTCCCTCGTTAAAAGCGCTGAACTGCAAGTACGGGCGTATTGTTGTCGTGTCAATAGATATTTTAGGTAAAGGGTAACTTCGTAGCCCATTTTTAACACTTCACTTGTCTGCCACAAATTATACAATGACTTACTACAACTACATACATGTATGACAAGTTACCTATATATTATTATTTTTTTCGTATATACAGGAAAATGACTAATATCACAGAAGAAAACGAATCCTCGAATTCCAAAGAATTTGTTATTTCCATTCAAGACGACGACTTTGCGTATTTGAAACATTACGTGCAAAATGGTTTGTTATTTTTCTTATTCGTTATTAGTTATAGCTATTAGCTAAATATAATTCTGCATTGACCTAGTTCGCAGCATTTTCTTTAATCTGTTCGGCTGTTGTTCCTCGCATAAAGCTCGTACTTTTCAGCAAATCTAGACGAAAATTAAGTGGATAGGTCCTTTTTATTTTTATAAATTATTATTTAAATATTATTTTCACTATTGAGCTTTATTTTCATGAAATAAATTTGCTGTGGCGTCATTTATCAGCCGATTTTGATAACAAATGGCAGGATCATTTGATAATCAAATACAATTTTTGAGAGCATAAACCAGATCGATCAAGAGCAAGTTAAAATGTAGGTTTATGAATAAAGTTAAAAATATGTGGCGCGAAATTGAACCCTGGGGTCTCTGTAATTAGATCTGAAAACTACTATTAGTAGCAGTGTATTAACGGAGATTTCACTTTTACTAACTCACATTTTATATTGACAGGTAAACATGTAATACCAGAGGCAACTTTACTTGTTTTGGTTTGGGAAACATTAGCTAGTATTAAACATATTAGCTATAAAGACATGCCAGTAAAGTTCGAGTATATAAAGATACATAAGCAAATTTTCATCCAACCAGACGAAGATCTACATTTCGAAATTGCTATACAAAAAGGCTCTCAAAAGTTTGAGGTACATAAATATTAAAAGCAGAAAGTTCTACGAAAAATATTCTTTTTAAAACATTACAATAGTTTTTTCGTAATTATTATGTTTATTCATATTGTGCCACATTTCAGGTCAGTCACAAAGACTGCGTGGTCATGGAGGGTTTAATAAATCATGTAAAAAAAGTTGCCTATCAACATGATACAATACAGTTCAATGAAAACGAAAAACATCTAACAGAAACAGATATTTACACAATTATGTCGATAAGGGGACATTTGTACAAGTAAGTCTATTTAATTTCACATTGGCAACACAGTGGATTTAATAATTGTAGTCAAAACGAACGTTCATATAGGAAAAACCTATTAAGTAAAGTTTTTTAATATTAAAATATTTCATTTCAGCGGGAATTTCAAATCAATCTTATCATCCAATGTTCAAAGAAACAAAGCAGCTGTGAAATGGAACGAGGACTGGGTTAGTTTTTTAGATTCAATGATTCAACTTCAAGGATTATCGAACGACTATGATGGCGTTTCTTATGTAAAATTCATTAACAAACTTACTATAAATACTGACAAACATAAATATGGATTGCTGACCAAACATGGAGAACAATATTATAACGCTATAATATCAAAGGACACCGGAGTAAATAGGTCAGTTTCAATTAAAATTATGTTGTTTTGAAAATATTAACAAACATAACGCAATTAACGCGTTGACTGCCTCGGTGGTTCAGTGGTTAGTGACCCTAACTTCTGGATCAAAGAGGTGTGGGTTCGATCCCTACCCAGGGTAAATATTTATGTGATGAACATGAGTGTTTGCTCTGTGTCTGGGTGTTATTTAGTTACTATCTATATACTGTATTTAAAAATAAGTATATGTAGTATATCAGTCTCTGGCAGCCATAGCACAAGCTTTGCTTAGTTTGGGGTCATAGGCCGTACGTAAAATGTCCCAAAATATTTATTTATAACTACAACGAAGAAAAATAGTGACATTGCCCAGCGAACTGGCAAATTGAAATGGCTGGCAGGCAAATTACATTTTACCACCATCGGTAACACCATAGTCGAAAAGCTCTCTAGTAGTGTACTTACCAGCAAGCGTAGCATAGAACGCAAGGTGGAGAATAAGGTAGACCTGCAAAGTAGACAGCTGACCTCATCAAAACAGGGTTACGCTGAATCCAAGCCGCTATCAACCTTTCTTATTGGTAATGAATAGGGGAGGCTTATGTCTAGCAGAGGACGTCCTATGGCTGATGGATGGATTAATAACCTTAATAATAGGTATTTCATGACTTAACATAGATACATTATGTAACTTAGAATAGGGGAAACTTTCCTTCCTTGCTTTTCAAGTGCATTGCTTTTCGCATATAATAAACCTCTATAAACAAAATTGTTTGCAGATGTGGTGGTGTTATATTTCAAGATATAATCTACGGTAATGTTCCGAAAATTGAAATTGTATCAGATATTCAGAAACATTTAGACATCAATGTTATTGAATACGGGAATACAGCCACTTCTACGAGTATAACTAGTAAACATATGGCGCAAAAAGTTGAATTGATAATTAAAAAGCCAAATGATATTGAAAGTCTTACATGGGCTAATGAATCTATCATATCCAGTAAAGCAAATATTCAGGTACTTATTACTATCAAATATTATATTGCGTTTTTGTAACATGAATTTTTTCAAAGTGCTTAAACGATACATTTCACAGGTTTCCTACGCTGGTTTGTCAATGAAAGACTGCAAAAAACTTTTTAGTTCTGATAACCATACCTTTGGATTGGATTACAGTGGGTTAGATAAACAGTAAGTTATACTTTAGTACTCTTAATAAAATTCCTGATAACAAATATACAGATTATAATATTAATGTACTTACATGATTTATACAATTTTGCGATAAAGAGTTGTGTTTGTTCAAGAATATTCTCCTACATTACTAGTGTAACACAATTTTATTTCAGAGGTAACAAAGTTATGGGTGTAATACCTGGAGCGTTGGCTAGTACTGTTGAAGCAGACATTGACCTGTTATGGCCTGTTCCCAAACACTGGACCTTAGCAGAAGCAGCTACTGTTCCACTACCATTTATACTTGCCTATTATTGCCTTGTAAGAATTTCAATTTATAATTTATTATTAATGATTTCGAATTTGATAAAGAAACAGTGCATTTTTTCCATCTCATATATTCTAATAACAGTTCTTCAAACAGTAGACTTCGCATCTGTCTATATTTCGACTCTTTCTTTTTTTTTGCTAACACTCGCAAATCTTGATAGGATTTAGCCATAATTTCACACATTCTTTTTTTTAATACTGGCGACCTATATCTCACATAATATGGTACCTGTCACGAAAAATCGTTTAGGAAACCCTACATTCATTTTGGAAACCCAATTCAACGATACCCGACATGAAGGGATGGGGTTAAAAAAAATGTTTCATCTCCACTTAACTGGTATTGGAGATACCCCTTAAATACACAGCTTTCCCATTGTTAAGTATTTAAAATTAAAATTTATGTTATGTTACGTAGTGATGTATTATGTAGTAGGCACATGCCATAAAAAAAATTTGAGATCTATACTATCTTAATTCAAATGGCATGCAATTTCGTTGATAAATGTGGATTGTGAAAGTTATATTTAAGGCTTTGTATTATTACGACGGACGGACGGACACAATTAAGTTATACGGGTGCCTCGTTTTACTACGGATTCCTAAAAATTTCGAGAACCCGTATACTTAGTTTCGTCAAGGTTCGTTCAAAAATGTGACCTATAGAGTAAAATCAACATCCGTACAGATGAAAGCAAAATTATCGAGTCAAAACTAAACTATCTCTCGCTTTGTTCACTCACTCAATAAGAATGCATTATTCACAGGCGATTAGAAGTTCTCTAAGAAAAGGAAGTAACATTTTCATCACTGGAGCAGCTGGTGCGTTAGGTCAAGCAGTTATATGTATAGCACTCAGTGAGGGCTGCAATGTATATGGGACAGTGGCAAATGCTGCCAAAAAACGATATTTAATGAAACTTTTTCCAAACCTAAACGGTAAGATTTTACCAATCATAACATTAAGCGTTATTTTTTTAACTTTAAAATTACACGACGGGTTCTTCGATAAATTAATTGAACGGTGATTATTCCGATAAATGCATTATATCTGGTACACCAAACCGTAACTACTTACTTGGCTTGGACTAATTTACTTACTTAGCACTATTATTACAGGCTTTTTGCTATGGAAACTAACGTGATTTCTTACTGTCAAATTTCTCACGAATTTTACAAGTTAGTACCTATCCGAGCGACTATAATTTCGACCGCATTTTGCGTTTTTTTTTTCAAACAAACTAGTGCTAGAATTTGGATTCCTAGTTTTGGTCAGTAAAATAATTACATAGAACACTGATCTAAAGTTTTTCTGATTTTCTAGAAAATAATATTGGTTATACTTATGACGATTCTTTTCTGGCGATGGTTATTGAAAGAACCAAAACTAAAAAATGTAACCTCGTCATCAGTTGTGGTTCCGGAAAAATACGGGAAGTAAGTAGTATTACAATTTAAGTGTTTAATGATGATTTAATGAATTTGTTTTGCAATCAGTTTGAAAAATGATTGCAGCAACAATTTCTACAACAAATAATTCTGATTTTAGGCGGCTATGGGCTGTGTTGGATTCCTAGGCCATTTTCTGGACCTAGATGAAAGTGACCACAAGGAAAATAAATATATGCCAATGTACTTTTTAGATCCCGACACAAGTTACAAATCTGTTAACATCTCAACTATATTTAGTGAAAAATATAACAAATATAAAAAGGTACGAGTACATTATGTTTCATGTTAATACTTACTTCACTTAAAAATCTGATTAAAATTAAAAAAAAATCACCCCATGTTTCAGACTCTTCACACAATGATTAGTAATGGTATTGCTAAAGGAGTTGTAAGACCTTTATCATCTGTTGTATATGCTCCTTCGGATGTAAGCAAAGCATTTAAATTATTATTAGCAAGAAACAACATAGGCAGAGTACTGATAAAAATGGACGAACTAGGGACATCTGAACAAAATCTTGTTCATATTCCTAGGTAAGATTTTGTAATTATGAGATATCCAAAAAGTTATAGCTCAATCTGTTTAAGAAATATTGTAAATGAATTGAATATTGAACTGTTTGTATTTACATAACAATGCATATTTTAACATACTTATTGGAAAGTTTTCCTAAATATTACTGTCGAACAGTAGGTACGTGTTCATTATTTAGGATTTAAACATCATTTTTTAACGCTGCTAACAATAATCTGACCTTTTTAACTTAATTTCATCCATACTGACCATTAAAAAAATAAAGTAAGATTACAAGTAGGTAAACCGGTTTTAAATAGAAATAATAAATTGCTTAATATATTTTCAGATTGTCCCTATCCCCAACAAAATCCTGTATTATTTTATGGGATGGATCTATTCTAGGTCTGGAACTTATAGATTTGTTAATTAAAAGAGGGTCAAAACATTTGTTGATTCATTGTGATACAAAATTGATGAACGGATATTTTCATGTCAAATATGCGTAAGTTTAGTGTTATTTATGTTACTTAACTTTTATTACAAAATGTGGGGCTGGGTGGAACAAATTCATTTCCCAAATATTACATTTTTGCAGCTCCTGGAACAAATTAGGTGTGACCATTGAGCTTGATGCAAGTGATCTGCGAGAAAGTACATGCCAAACACTTATAAGTAAAGCTGAAACAAAATTAGGTTCACTGGATGGAATATTTGTCATGTGGAAAGAAATTGCAAAAACAAACAAAATATTGGAAGAACACGAAAAAAATATTAATAAGATTGTATCTCACTTAGATCTAGTGTCTCGTAAATGCGAGCATCTAAGGTAAGTTTTTGCGAAATTTTGGAACTGTAAGTACAACATTTAACACAGGGTCATCTGCTTTACTTGTACTAAACCAAAAGAGAGTGATTAAGACCATCGTTATGAAACACTTATACTATGGGGCCAACTAAAAATTCGAGAAAAAAATCAGCCATACAAAACAGCAACTAGGAATCGACATGATAAGGTAAACGACACGACACGACACGGTATGAAAGAGCTGATTTTTTGTTCTCGAATTTTGTTTTGGCCCCAAAGTAATAACTTTTGCTCGCGGCTTCGCCCCTGTGGTTATTTTAATTTTTCGAGCTATTCCATAGGAAAATAATATTTTTCTGGAATAAAAAGAACCTTATGTCACTTTACAATCTCTGAACTATCTTCATGGCAAAAATCAAATTAACGCGTTGTTATGTTGGCGTGTGAAAGAATATTAATCTAACAAACATACTTTCAGATTTCTTATACTTTTAGTGAGGATTTGATTTTAGAAACTAGTGCAGTTTTTGCACATTTTAATTGAAGTATATAACACAGGTGTTACTCACGCTTAATTTTAGTAGATAACGGCTACTATAGTTTCGATCGCATTTGGCGATCTTTTTCAAGCTTGGAGTACTAGCACGCGCTGGTACTTAGATACCATTATCGTGACGTTGTCTCATACAAAATTTGTCCCAAATTTTCACCCTCTTAGGGTTATAATTTCAAAAAATTCTTTCCTATCGGATGCCTGCGTCATACAAAAACCCCTTCCTCCAAATTTCATATCTCTACAATTACTGGTTTAAGCTGTGCGTTGATCCGTCGGCCAGTCATTCAGGACAAAGCATTTTATATGTATAGATAGAATAATATAGTTGTAGCTTATATATATATAAGCTACAACTATATATTGTTGATGAAAATTTTGAAATTACCCCAGTATTATTGAAGCCGATTGCTAAGAACCAAAAAAACTTTATAATATTAATACTATTACGGTTACTTTAAAACTGTTAACTGTGTTGCATTTTCGAGAATGGTCGAAATAAAATTAACTTCCAAAAATATCAAACAGACCTACATCAAATATCAACATTAGTTTTTCTACGTTTTATTTTAAATACTTATTATTTTTATGTAGGTATTTATTATATTTACAGATACTTTGGAGTTCTAACTTCCGTCTTAAACGATGTGGCTAACGAGTTTGCTTTTAAAGAGATAGCAAAATGCTGTTCGCGTCGAAACAAGCTTGGACTTCCATCTTTATTGCTTTGCCATACTTTGAATGACAAAGTAAGTACTTATTTATATTACTCATGATTAAAAAACAGTCATACAAAAAATTTTTGATGAGAAAGTAAAAAAGTATTAATAAAATCTTAGATGCACAATTGCCGTATGAAAATTATATACTCGTAAGACCTGGATAAATAAAAGTTATGGCATTTACAAATAAACGCACATTTTTCGACAAGAAACAAAACATAACGTCTAAGGTTTGTAAAACAAAATTTTAACAAATTTATCTAAGGTGTAATTGACAAGCAAAATACGCTAAACCCAATACCCTGAAATAGGAATAGGAAAACAATGCATTACGTCCAAATAATATATCTTTATATTTTTTATTTATGCATATAATTTAGCCGCTGTTTTGAGCTTTACTTGTGAATTTAGAATGAATAAATGAGATTGAAAAGAAATCATTGAAGATTATTCAGAAATAGTTAGGTATATAAAATAATATTTGTTGCAGAATCTAAACCAAAACTCTATGACGGCATTGTTATATACCTTGGAACTAAGCGTTGATCATAAATACGTCAACGTGTATGTATCTCATAAATCATCTGAAGATAATAAAGAAAATATTTCAAATGCACAAACCGACTTTGCAGCTGGTTTGTACGCATTTTATAGACAGATTTCAAAGGATGAGATTGATGCTTCAGAACCTTTCGTCCAAATGAAAACTAAAATAAACTCCAGCTTTGAGGTAATGTTATATTTCTAAAACTTTCGCATTTATATCACATCGTAGATAATACAGAACTCATTAACGACTATATATTTTAAGCAAACGGCGAGTGGAAGAAATTAATATCTAATGGCGTAGATCATGTCACCGTCATTGTAATCAGCGCTTGATAAACTAGTGTTGAGCGTGGCCACCCATTGTTTACGCCAGTCAGCTCTTTACCAAATTGATTGCACCCAATTGTTAGCTATTGCTTGTTTGATATCATCGACCCATCATCGTAGGTTTTATCATAATCATATAACATGATTATAATGTTACATCGGCAAAATCGATGCCCTGTTATCACATAATAGATCTATAGATAGTATATAGTCTGTTCCAGAACCACTGAGAATAAGTGAAAGCAAACCCTTGCAGGTGCCGGAGAGATAACCAACCTTTGGTTAGCTTTAAAAATATCAGGATATTCTTGGGATATTTTTAAATACAATAAATACACACATTTTTAAACGTTAATAACCTCTATTTTTTCGTTTACTGATACATGCGTAAACTTCCGCTTTTTCTAGGTGATGTAAAATTTTTTCATGGTCTTGATAGTAGTGACGACCGCGCAATTGCTCTATTTTACATACAAGTTTGGTGCTACAATTATTAACAGTCTAAAAACTACACAACAATACCATTTAAAATACAACAAACGATAATTAACACTAGATACAATGGTAGAAGTCAGAATAAGATCCACGCGGTACTAATCTTGACAAAACATGTTTGCAACCTCTGATCCTTTACCAAAAAACGTTGCAACTGCGTAATTGACATAAAAACGATACATATTGAATAGGAAACGATACTTTTGTTTTCATGACCTCAAAATGGGGGCTAACATAATACTTTCGTTTATTCTCAGCGGTTTGGGAACTATAGTATCCACAGTTATCAATGAAATTATATAAGAATAAATCTGAAAACTGTACATTTTTATTTTTATTATAAAAAAATAGGGTCTCAAAATTCACAAAATATGGGTTCAAAATTCAAAGTGAGTTAATCGTATCATGTAAGCTATCATATAAAATAACTTCATTAACACGTGCTAAAACAGGTTTTTAATTATTTTAACAATATGTTTGTACAGAACCCTCGATGTGCGAGCCTGATTCGCAGGTTTTTTCGGTTTTTTATTTAGTCACCAGACTAAATTACGGTCTATTGGCGTAGATCTCGATTGACAAGCTACTGTGGAGATTAGTGTTCCACACTTTGTTTGTGCCATTTACCTCTGTTCCTTACTGATTACGCCCAATGGTAGCCTACTGCTAGTTTGATATCACTTACTCATCGTATAACATATTTGTTTAAATTTTTAACAATTTACTTCACAGTCCAAATTAACTGTCGACCCAGAAGAACCTCACATGATTATAATCCCGGGATTCGAAGGATTTTCGGAGCCTTTTATTTCAGTATCAGAACGATTAAAGAAGCGCACTATAGTAGCTCAATTCGATCCAAGCTCCAACGACAACATTTCAGGAATGGCAAAATGGCTGGTCAAGGTAAAATGTATAGGTTAGGTTAGGTTACTAATATTATCTTAGGTACGTGGATCACACTGAAAGTTTTCAGAATCTCAGTAATGAAACGCCCCGGCTTCGCACAGGTGTATTATACATAATATATAAACGTTTTTCTTGAATCACTCTATTTAAAAAAACGCATCGTTTTCAATTCAATTCGCACATAGGTTTATTCGCTGGAAACTATGAGAAAGTAAGAAAAAGTCAAAGAAACGATTACGTCATTTTAAATTTGCCGCCAAATTTTTAAATCGTAATATGTAAGGATGTTCTGTACCTCCTTAAATTATTAAAAAGCTATATTTTTTAAACGTTGTAAGTACTTAGTTTACTAATAATTGCTTTGATCTAGCCCATTCTACAAACTTTCAGTGTAATCTAGTATTATTAACAATAAATTAATTATCAAAGATACAAAACACGAATGCCCATTTATATAACTGAAAAGTAAAAGTACCTAAATCAGTCAAGAATAAAACTCTTGATAAGTACTTGAACTTTCGTTGCTATTGGGGAACTAATGTGTATAAACATCAAGACATGATTTAAGCGTACCTAAGTTCATAACAGCTTCTCCAACTGCAACCAAAGTTGAAGTAATATTATTATTTACGACGAGTGTGAGGTGCCAACTTGTCCATACAAAACAATAAGCTGTTATCTACCTCAATATATTATCCGATTTGATTAATATATCTTTTCTGAAAAAATAAGAAGTACTGACGTGCAATATTTATAACTGAAGCGATACCAAAAAAAATTACAACAATTTAAGGGGTAAAAAGTTTTATTTATTGAGACTTTACAATAATACATACATTTTAAAAACTTACGACATAAATTAATTTAATGTGTTTTTTTAAGAAAGCACAGCATGCATTATTGTCTTACAATACAATTAAAAAAAGAAAGTATTAAGAATTACATATTTAAAATTACATTAGCTTTTATAATCTAAACTAATTTACAGAAAAAAAAAATTACATAATATAGAAATATAGATTACACTATTTGGCCATTTCGGCCAAAGTAAAGTTTAAATTAATTTTGAATTTGGATAAACTGTCTCCGAATATATCCAAGTCACTATGTTGAAATTCGTTGACGAGCCTACTTATTTTGGGGACTGGTGAATTTGCGCCTAACAGAGTTATACGGTAGATAGGAGCGAAAAAAGTTATGGGTTTACGCGGGTACCTAAATGGAATTCTGAATTTTAATTTGGCTAGAAGGTTTGGACAATTGATGCCGCTGATTTTCTCCCTGAACGAAAATTTTATAAAAATTATACTGAAAATTCTCTTGATGTTCTACAGAAAACGCGAAAACATTGGTTACCTCATATACTCCGTTTAATGCTTTATTCTAGACAGACTGATCTAGGGACTTATTAGGCACCATCGTAATTATATTAGCTAAATAGCATAGTTCTGTTTCTTTTTCACTGTAGGCATTCGATGGAGATAACGCTTTTTACGTTGCTTTTAAATTTACGCTGGCGCCTCTGTAATCGGGCATATTGTTTGCTTTTACGTAAATTGTAACCTGAAAAATTTAGAAAAACGATTAAAAACAATACACACTTTTTTTTGGTTGTGTAAGCTATTGTGTAAAATACTCATTTTAAAAGCGTACAAATTACATCAACGTATTAAATATACGTTGACATAATTTGTCTAGGAAGCAATAAAATTACGAAATAATTGTTGCTAAATATACTGAGGACAGATAGAGAAATTCTACATTAAAAACAAACTAAATATTAACAAAATACGTAGAAATAACTGAAAATATGCTGGTTGAATGTTAATTTAAGAAATTGGAAGTACTTATAGTTAGATATGATTAGAATAATAAATAAACTGTGTATTTTTATGATAACTCGAAATCTAAAAGCTTCTATTATTAGATAATACGTTATTTTATTAAAATACGTTTGTTTTCAGCATATTAAAAAAAGGATCCATGTCAAATCACCATTTCACATTCTGGGATATTCGTTTGGAATAAATGTTGCTTTAGAAATAGCTTCTCTTTTCGAAAAAGAAGGTAAATTTTTGTTTAGTATATTTATTTAGTTATGTCTCAAGTTTCAACCTAGTCAAGTTCAATATTATTTTGTTTTTATTTCATTTTGATATACAACTGTTGTGATTAAGCCTATGTTTACCAGTGGAAGATTAAAAACCTAATACAGATTCATTAGTCCCGTCAATCATTTCTTTAATAGATGTCATTATAATGAAATATCAGATCAATCTGTCAACAGGAAATGGGTCAAATTTCATTTAGGTACTACTCAAAAACATACGGGTGAAAAGCAAAAGCATTTTAAAAAAACTTTGATAATTAGTTATTATTTCTTCACAGGTCTCCTAGGAGTAGTTTACTGCCTAGACAGCAGTCCAGACGCTGTACGAGTCCACCTCGATGCCTACTTGGGAAACCTCCGTGAAGAAGAACTACAAAATTCTTTGATTGAACATTTCTACACTCTCATCGATGGAAACAAGTCAGATGATTTGGAAGAAAAGTTAAACAGAGCATCAAAGTGGTCAGAAAAAGTAAAAATATTCATAGACTCTGCTAAATGTAACGTTCACCTCAGTCATGAGTATATGACTAGCTTGGTGCAATCTGCTTACGAAAGAATCCAAATGGCTAAAAATTATAATCCTGATTTCAAATTAGATTCAGAACTAGTGCTGTTTAAAGGTATTCCTCATCCTAATGCAAGGGACCTTAGCGACGACTACAATCTCTCTAAATATACCAATAAACCTGTGACAGTGCTTGATATAGAGAAAGATCATGCTATGGCTCCGTTTGATCGTAAAATTTCTAACTATATCAACCGATTCTATGTTTTGTAAGTCTATGTAAGTAGTTCACTAAGTTTAGTAATAAAATAATACTGGCCATCTATGTTGGTGTCGTGTTTTATTTTAAATACTACTTTGATAAAACTTAAATCTACAACACTCAATGAAAACAATGAAAACTAACTATATTTGACTAATATTTTATTTCTTTGAGAATCTTTATTTTACTATAGACATTAATATATTTCAGCAAATTTTAATTAACCCAAGAGTGGGCAGGTGGTGAGCATATTACCGCCTTTACCAAAAACTCGTAGAGCTCATTGCGTAGTTTGACTAGGTGTTTGTCAGCGATAATTAAAGTTAAGCAACGTGTGACACCACTGATTAGGGAAATACCTAAATACATAATTATAAAATTAGTAGGTACCTAATACTCCAGGTTACCCAATTATCAGGCCAAACAGTCATCCCCAACTACCATGTTGTAGGTACGAATCACTGCCTAGTAATCACCCTGTGACTATCCATTGAGACTTCTTGCTAGCGGAATAAGGAAAGAAATCTTAGTAATAACTAGTCGTTAAATAAGTATGGGCAATTACTAAGAACTGGCGCACCTCGCCACGTGGTGTCTGCAGTTGCCTAATCAAGCAATAAACATAGCCTATACAAGTCAAGCACATGATATGGCTAGACCTACAGTAAATAATAAAACCTCATACATAACCTTAAATTGTCACGCGGTCTGGGAGTTACTGCTGCACTAAATCTAAAGGATGTGAAGTTCTGATTAAATGAAATACAATAAATTTATCTACAAAATAGTAAAGTTATAGTATAATTTCCAAATATTTAATAGTTAATCAAATCATATTCAATAATAGGTACCCAAAACATATCAACTCAAGTACTGAAATCACATGAATATCAAACTTTATAAGCATAAATACAACAATTGAATCAGTGGTTACTAATTACCAATGATTACAACTGAATCGAGTGAATACTAATCCTAAATCTACCAAGCAATTTAGGAAACCGCCTAACAGTTTTAAACAATTCACCAAAGGCAATACCTACTTAGCTTTACAATCGCGTTACACCGAATGTAATAACTTTCAGCACTCGAATTAGTAGGTAGGTCTGTACGACTTGCTATGCCAATCTGGCTTAATCTTCGGAAGCACTCTGCAGTCTGCATCTTCGCACGCCAACACCGCCGATCGGAACAGAAGTGAAGTCCCCCGTCCTCCAGCCACGGTGGAAGCCTGTCGCATCCCGCTCCTTTTTTGTACACCCCCCTTGTGATTTTTAGTACCCGCTATTTATTTTTCGACTAATTAGGAAGGTACTAGCGGAAGTGAGTTGTAGTTTGATAGGTTTGCAAAACCAACGCCATCGGGTGGTGTCTCACTCAAAAACTACTCATTATCGTTATTTACATTTGATTTACTAATTATCTAACTCAGTATTAGATCTATATTTTTATTATATATTTATTTATTAGTTAAATCGGTATTAACCCTTAGCGACGAGCACTGTTTCACAAACGTTCAGCAAGGTCAGTCTTTGGTTGGGTGACCGCGGGTAACATTTGCAATTGAGCGCTACCGTGGCTCGGATGATACGTTGAATAGCAGGTCCCATTGGTTTCAACTATTTACCTATATCTGATGCCTTCAAGCGCTAAGCGACTTGAAAACTCTGACACCAGAGCTAGCCCGGCCTGTACAAACTTTCTTACTATAAAATCGTAAGTTTAAGGTAAATAAAACGTTAATAATCGCGAAAAAAATTACCCGTCAAGTTTACGCTTTCAAATAGCTGGTTTAAGGTTCGTAAACAACTCGTGCCAAAAGACTGGACGCCATCAGTACCTACACAGGGAGCCCCTGGAAGAGGAGGTTTTTACCGTCACGTCGTCGGTCGTCGCCAGGCGGCAATTTGCTCACCGCGCGCCTACTCTCACGTAGATGAAAATTCTGTCATAGATATTTATTTATAATTTATAAATTTTAGTCGGGCACTTCAGGGCAAAGGCCTCTCTTTCCTTTTCCCACAGTTCTCGCTCGAGAGCTTTGGTGTTTCATCCACTGCAGTTGGAATCGAGCTAGTCTCGACATCTTTTTTGGGCCTTCGGTAGGCCCATTACCTACCGTATATTTATTTATTCATAGGTATAATTTTGGCAAAATTGAAATTTCGACATAATTTACATTTACGGTGCATTAAATATAAAAACTTAAAAAAACAGTAGAATAGAATAGAATAGAAAACGCTATATTGTTCACACAATTTACAATTTAACAATAAAAGAATACAATACAATTAAAATAGTGCGACAACCGGCGGCCTTATCGCTTGAAGCGATTTCTTCCAGGCAACCTGATTAAGAGAGGAAAGGATTATAGAGGAAGGTAAGGGACGGGGTGTACAATAATGGCGAATTAATAAAAACAAAAATGAATACACTTGAATAAAGAGTCATAAATATACATAAGATATATACATACATACATATCAATATACACAAGAATTTAATATTACAACAATAATAATAATAATGCATACAAAAACATACTAATACTTAAATAAATAAAAATACTGAACACATATTAATAAATATAATAAAAAATAAATATTACAAATCAACTAAAAATGACTTTCTAACATGGAGGCAACTGCGACAAATAAAATTCTATGACTTGCTCCTTAAAGACAGCAAGAGAAGGAGCACGTCGAATAGGAACAGGTAGCGCGTTCCATAACTGAACAGCTTGGAAAGCAAAGGACCTGCCGTAAAATAATTCGGAGCGGGCAGAAGGAGTCATGAGGGTAAGGTTTTCTTTGGACCGGAGGGGAAGGGAGTGGGCGGACTGTCAGAAGGTAAACCGTTCTTTTAGGTAACGTGGAGTAGAAGGATTAAACAAGATATTGTGAAGAAGGAAAAGGACATGAGCATTCCGGCGAAGTCGAATAGGAAGCCATTTGAGCTTTGCGCGAAATTGAGATACATGATCATACTTGCGTAGACCAAATATAAATCTAATGCAATAATTTTGAAGGTGCTCAAGCTTCTCAAGCTGGATCTCGGTGAGGTCAATAAAGCATGCGTCTGCATAGTCTAAGATGGGAAGAAGAAGAGACTGAGCGAGCGTAACTTTAGTGGCAGTGGGTAGAAAATTTCGAAGACGCCTAAGGGAACCGCCAGAAGCAAAGATTTTGCTACTGATTGTTTTAATATGAGTATCCCAACTCAAGGTCCGATCAAACATCACTCCTAAATTCTTAACAGAATTACTGAACGGAATTGTGACACCTCCAAAAACTACGCTAGGAACTGTTGTCCAATCAATTTTGCAAATCATACGTGAAGATAGATTAGATCTAATTAGACAGTATAGATTTTTCAGCCATAGGACTGTTACTGCTAAAAATAGGCCTCTCCAATAAATCCTCAATAAGACAGGTTGGAAGCGGCTTGCTACATATGCGAAAAATAAATACTAATTTGCTAAAACATATCTTGAAAAAGTAAGTTGAAATGTCAAGTTTTCCAAAATCGTTCATCAACCAACGTTCCTTAAAGTTCAATAAGTACGGCTTTTCATAGCTTAGTCATGTACCTATTACATAATTAATCCTGAGAAAATAATGTAAATTAAATGCTGTATTCCTACTTGAAATGGCCAGTGAAAAGCGGAAAAATGATCCTCACGCGCCCACTGACATTACAAAAAAAGACGCGCGCACTCCAGGGTTGAGTAAAGAAAATCCAAACCGGTAATATCATAGATTATGCCCTAATGCACTTCGACAGCCACTAGTGAGATAATGAAAGATGTTGAGTTAATATAGCAGTTAATAATTCTTTTTTAGAGTTCCGTACCTCAAAAGGAAAAAACGGAACCCCTAGGATCACTTTGTTGTCCGTCTGTCCGTATGTCAAGACCTGTTATCTAGAGAACATATATAGTTAGCCAGTTGAAATTTAAACCAATATACCTACGTATATTTACGGTCTCTCGCAGTTGTGAAACAATTGACTGCTTCGGTGGCTCAGTGGTTAGTGAACCTGACTTCTGGATCACAGAAGCGTGGATTCCCCCAGGGCAAACATTTATGTGACGAACATAGGTGTTTGCTTTGTGTCTGGGTGTTATTTAGGTATTATCTATATAAATATGTATTTAAAATATGTATATGTAGTATATCAGTCTCTGGCAGCCATATCACAAGCTTTAGTTTGGGGTCCGATACCGTGTCCCCAATATTTATTTTAAAAAAAACATACTTCTCAGTTATCGTAGGAAAAAGTTAGATCTGTTTAAGTCGTAAAAACCGCACATTTCGACACTCACAAGGGAATCAAAACCTACAGGGTACTACTATGAAATTTAACGAGAAGCATTGTCTTAGAGTACACATATAGATAAATCTAAAAATTGCACATATTATTACTAAATCACAAAAAATAGGGCTTTTCTAGAAATGAGGGCCCAAATTTCAAAGTGAGTTAATCGTACCATGTGGGGTATTGTATGAAAGAACTTTATTAGAACATGCTAAAACAGGTTTTACGATGTGCAATTTGCGATTAGTGGAAAAAAAATATTAAAATACACCGCCCGCAGCTGATGACAACGCACACAACGTGCGATGCGCCCGCTCTATTTAATGAAGACGTCTGCACGGCGCTCGAGAGTCGGCCGATCCGACAGCTCCCTGCAACAGGAAGTATTTTGTTTTGTTATAGGCGCCAGTTACCAAAAGCACAACCACAGGATCTGTCAGAAGATCGGTTAGATTCTCTCTAAATAGAATAGTCAAACAGATCAACCTACTAGGACCACAGGGCACACCCCTTCTGGGGTGCCCGGGCAAGTCTGGTCTCCCTGCCGGATGACGGTCAAGGTCCGTACCTTCTCAGGTGCCCTGACTGCTATACCGGGTATAGCTGAACTTAGGACAGTCTAAGATGGGAGGTTGGGCTATGTCCACCTCGCTGACTCAGAGTGATGGATTCACATACGCCATCCGCTTGCGCTAGTCAACCTATAACCTAATCTTAGGGCTCAGCCGCTTTCCGCGCTCGGCCATGTCTGGTAAGCTGTAGAGCCCTCAGAGGCCAACAGCTGTAAGGCCTTAAAAAAATGACTGCTCGACAGTCAGGTCTCGCTCGACTGCTCATCCTCGATGGTCTGCGATCTCTAGGTGCATAATCTAATATTCTCCATTTATTGATGACCGTCGCTCTAAGTTTTTAACTGCATAGTTTGAATGAATGAGTCATGAAACCTGCACGTAATTTAAGAATTTGTACGGAAGCCTGAGTCGCAGTCAGGTTTTTTTTTCAAACGTCGAGCTGACGCCGGCTCATATTAAAATGATATGGGTCATATTAATATGATCCACAGTAATACTAAATTCCAGTAATTATAAAAGCAATAAGAAAAAATAAACTTAAATAAAAATAAAACAAAATTTTCAAACAAACTAAATCTCTAAATAATAAATAAAGGAAGTAATTAGGCATCAACTGTCGAAGAAACTCATTCAATGTGTTTGACATTATTTGTGCTATTTTGACATAAGGTTGACGCGTTGAGAGCTGATAACGTGTTTCTACTCTGTGTGACAACGTGTTCCTACAGGTTGCTCTAAAATAATGTTTTAGTAAATTGTAAATAAACACCGTCTTACCACAAAAGTTTTAAATACACATTAAACACTGTTTAGCCGTGCCATTTGTACTGTTAAACATAGTCTAAAGCGTGCGTAAAACTTTTGTGGTAAGACGGATAGCTCCTAAGTAAATCAGTTGACTAGGCGGGGAAAGTCAATATAGCACCTAAAGTCAAGCGGAAACGCTGTCATATCTTATTATATATGTTTCAAATAAGTTAGGTACATTATAAGTAATTTTGTTTCATGTCAAATTCTAATATTTATTAAATTAAAAATATGTCGCAGCGCAGGCTTTAAAACGGAATGCCAAATACTTCATTTAATTTAACGTCGGCTCTACATATTATGTATGAATTGATTATTTCCGATTACTGAATCCTACTATAATATTATAAACGCGAAATGATGAAGTTAGGATGGATGGATGGATTTTTGTTACTCTTTTACGCAAAAACTACTGAACGGATTGAGATGAAACTTTGCAATAATATAGCTTATATATCAGAATAACACGTAGGCTATAAATTATTATGATATTGCGTCAAAACTCAAAATATCATGCGGGCGAAGCCGCGGGTAAAAACTAGTAGGTAATAAATAAATAAATGTTTACTGTATACAGAAACACAGTACAAAAACTACACAATACACAACTTTTGTTATGCGACTTTTGTCAAAACTCTAAAAGAAATCAGCTGTTCCATACATTTTGTCAAGGGTTAACGATGTTTTTCTATGGAATAACAACTTTTTTTTTGTGATTTGACAAAAGTTGTTAATTTTGATGTACAGAATAAGCCCCTTAAAGGATGCTAACTGATTAGAAATAACCCTGTATACTCATAGCAAAAAAAAACATTTTTTATTTTTTCTGAGCCTGTATATACGTATATTTTAATAAAATAATATTTGAGTATATTCGTTTTGTATGTAGCCTTAAACCTGTTTAAATGTTACAATAGTCCAGATTGTTACAACTGGTCAGCCAGCGGCCTTTTGTTATAAAAACTGGTTGACCAATTGGGATAAAACAATTTATTTTTCTTTGAGTGGAGGATCCTGAACCGGCACCACAAAATGTATACTACTAATTGTGGTTACCTAATCACCTAAGCTAATCGAGATGTTTAACTGAAAAGCATTGGATTGAATTGCGAAAAATGGTGTAAGAATTGTCTTGAACTGATTTTGAAATTATTATCGTTAAAACTTTAAGAAATATCTTTCTTTTTATACAAAATTAACAGACAAGCTAAGATCATAAAACATGTACTTTTAAACTTTTATGATAAAACTTCTGTGTTCCTTATTTTTTGGAATATTTTCAAAAAATGGCGATGCAACAGCCAGTTACGGCGCAAAATAATGAATATATTGCCGGTTCTCGCTCGGTAACCTCAATAAAGTCAGCTATTAAGATTCCCGATTTAACTCTTATTAACTGACCACACCACAGTGCAGAGCAACCAGTTATATCACTTTTGGTTCGTAACAAAATATATTTCCGTATATATGGTTACTGGTAATCAATTAGCATCCTTTTACGGGCATATTCTGTTCATCGAAACAAACATCTCTTGTTCTACGACTTCTAAAAAAATTGTATTTTATCGTATTGTGTCGTTTTCATCTAATACAATACGGTGTAAATATGCAAACAAGTGTAAATATTAGTTAAGAACGTAAAAACAATTATTTGTAATTACATATGTTGATACCACATTTTAAAATTTCTTTCGGGAAATTTCGTTGAAATCTGTGAAACATTGTCGAACAAAAGTAGTTTGTTTTGATGTACAGAACATGCCCTTAAAAGGTTGCTACTTAATCTCTCTCTCATCTCTCTCTCACTCATATAAAGTGCTCTAGCTTCTACCTCTAGAGGTAGAAGCTAGAGCACTTTATATGTATATATTGTATAACATCTGTACTTTACCTAGTTTCATAGACAAATAAATTCATTCATTCATTCATTCATAATTATTATCAATAATTCTATTTAATTATATTTCAACGAGAGGAGATAACGAATTAAGAATTATGGTGATGGTGGTTTGTCAATATTTGACCGAAGCAAATCGAAGGTATTTGCTTTAAGTCAACGATTTTGCTTTCGCCTGTCCGGTTGTTTATTTCTTTCTACAGGTTGCATTTTTCAACAAATCTCGACGAAACTTGGTGTACATGTTTTATAATATTTGTTCAGGTGTTAGGGTAAGTAAAAGCCCTCGACTACTAAATTCTCTAAAGCCTGATGGAAAACCCAGTGCAATGCTGGTCGTAAATTTGTATTATAGTCCGCGCCACAGAAGTTGGCAGATGTGAAGTTAGCTACAAGCTGCGCAACAGCCAATCAACGTGCGGCTCTATGTGGAGCTTCAGTCAGGATTGGACTTTGCGCAGTTTGTAGCTAATTTCCCATCCGCCAACTTGTATGGCGCGGCTTATAGTCTAGGTTAGTTGTGACTTGACAGTCTTCAGAATCGTTTAGCTACCTGTCAATGGGCTACTGGCAGTTATCAAAACGCCTGATGAAACTATTAAAGAACCAGAGCGTGAGCTCTGAGTACTGCAATAGTCAAACTGCAAGTTGCTAAGAGGGAGCCTATCATTCTGTAGTACCTAACATTACCTACAAGACCCTAATATCTAGTATGACAATGTCAAATTAGTACCTATTGATAGATTTCCTAAAGTTCCCTACAGTACCCAATACCTACAGGTCCCTACTCAAATCAAATACTTACCAGTTCCCCTAGCTAGATTAGAGACCCCTACTCTCCTATACAAGGATACTCACCAGTGGGTCCCTAGCTAACCTACCTCTATAATGCCTAGCCCTAACCATAGAGCAATATATACACATATTATACAGATAAGTAAGGGAAAACCTGTTGCCGGCGACCTAAGGCAACAAGCGGAATGGGGGAAGGTATAAGGATACGCACGTCGTGCAATGTACGCAGGAAATGTTTCTCCACTTCCGTTCATGCAGGTGAACGATGCAGATGGCAACGGCTACAAGGTGTCTTATGACGCAGTGGAGGGAAAGGGGGAGGTCCAGCGGGAGTGCTGGATGGTGCGCGGAGGCTGCTCTTGTAGCGCTCGGCGTCAGGGCGAACGGGGGTTGGCTCGTCGCGGGTGGACGTGACTTCGTGGAAGGCGGGCAGACGAAGCAGCGCTTGGCGTAAAGCGGCCGGAGACCTCGTAGAGAGCGGGCGGTAGAGCCTCTGGTCGCAGCCGGTTGGCTGGGAAAGCCGCCCTTTCCTTTGGGCACTTCTGTTGCTTCAGGTAGTGAGTTCTTCTCGGTTGCTCCAGGGGGGGTCTTCTTGGTGATGGTGAACTAAAACCAGTCGTCGGTAGTAATTGATTTTATTTAGAAAATAAACACTTATTATATACAAAAACCATCGTTGTGTGCCGTGTCGGTGTGACGCACCGTCAGCACACGTGCGCTGGCTGCGGAGGTGTCGATGCCCAGTGTATCTAGGTCGCGGGCGGTGTTTTCGGCATCTTGCAGATTTTGCAACAGATATATGTTCATTATTATTATATATTACGGGACTAATCGCGCACTAAAATCACGAGATAAATAAATACCTCCTCATCCCGACGTCTACCCGTGACCACGGTCGATGCAACTCGGCCGAAACGTTGGGATGAGCAGGTATTTATTTATCTCGTGATTTTAGTGCGCGATTAATTTCGTAGTATATAATAACAATGTGTTCAAATCGCAAAAGTTTAAGAACAACAGATATATGTTCAATTAGATTGTACAATTTTACTAATGGTTTCTTTTGTCGCCGTCGGGAAGGTATTTTTCTAAAAAAAAGGAGGAAATTTTCGGTCGCGCTATTCATTTATTATTTACAAATGAGAACCAAATGGGTCAAGAGCCAGTCGATATAGACTTATGAATATTCAGTTAAAGAGATGTGCCGATAGATTTACTATTCGAAGAACTAATATTTATGTAAGCCTTGGTTTTTGTTGTCTCGCAAGTAGAGCATACACCACTAGAATAAAACTTGCCCTTGTCGTGTGTGGTTCGCTTTACTCATTGACTTGACTGCTCACTATGCTCGTGGGTAAAACATAGTTTTATTTCCTAGCTGCATTTATAATACTATACGTTTATGCAACTATTTATTTATCAATCTTAATTGTCTTAATTTAAAATTTTTGTACTTCAAGGTGTTCTTCTGTTCATATTATGACTTTGTATAAAAGGACAACTTTTTTTTTTTACCAGTAGTAATCCTTTATGGATACCACCACACCTCGTGGGCAGGCGGGTGGTTATGTGGAAGTCCCGCCACTGGTCGGTATACCCACCAAAACCCCTGGGTGTTCCTCCACAGCGCCTGGTGTCGGGGCTACGGGCACGCTTGCACACTCCTCCGCGGCACCCGACAGCGCTGGCCCAAACCGGGCCCCACCTCGGAGCATAGGCTCCCTCTAGAATAACGATGTGCCGAACACCAGACACATCGTCATCCACTACCTGGGACCAACCAGCACTGGGCGTCGGACAGCACCCGTGTCCGACAGCCCTGGTCCTGATGCAACGGGTCAATTAAAGTGGCCCCGCGCCTGCCACTACGGCTGCAGAGGATAGGGGAGAGCAGCCATCGCGAAACCGACACGCCTCTTCCCCTGCAGCCCCACTGCCTCCGCCAACACGTTGGCGGCACCCGTTAGGGTCGCTGGCAGGATGGATAGGCAGCGGCTTCCTCGCCGCCCGTCCATCCCGCCACCGCCTCCGCCTCGATGGGCTCGGCCGCGGCATCGCGATAAACGCGATACCGCAGTCCTCCTCAGTCGACTAGCGACCTACTGGCCAGCCTCTACATGGGTTTGGGGAAAAACCCGGAGAGGCGGCCCAACCTCGGATTCCTCTTCGTTCACCAGGTTGGAGCAGACCTGGCTACTAAGCCCCCCGCCACGACAAGGCGGGAACCCACTCGGGGGGGATGAAAGGACACCTGCCTTTGATTTGTTCTAAAAAAATATTCTATGGGACTATAATTTCCTGAGCCGAGCGTGCAAGGGAGGGCGCGATACAAGCGATAGAGAGGCACAATCGGCCTTAGCGTTTGGCTTGAGACGTAATTATGAAGTTATCACGTAAAGTTATCGTCGGTAAGCCAACTTTACAGACAAGCAATTTATTTATATTTTTAGAAAACATGTTTAAATGTTCCCATTGTTTTGATTTTACACTGCGTACCCGGTAAGCCTTGCCAGCAGTTTGTTCCTATTTACCTAGTACAAGCTAAAATGCAAACTCTATTGAGCGTCCTAGCTTTCGTTGTTTGCTGATATAGCTTTAACACCTCACGTTTATTTATTTTCTTCATAGAGTCATGATATCTGAGCCTTTTAATATTTCAATTCTCCTACTCATTTTAATTTTTAATCACTCAACATTTTCTTCTTTAAAAATTTTTTTTCTTTTATTTCAATAATTTTTATAGTAATAACTACCAACTATTCTATTTAACAAAACCAGAACTGTGGCACTGGCATGATTATACGACTGAAAATGTAAGTATTGCTAAACATTAGGTTTTATTTCTGTTTTGATAAAATGGGAACGGCCTACCCGTCATTATTACCCTTAAGTATGTGTAAAGGTTTCTAAATCTGAATTCCGAATCAGGAAACTAACGTACATCGTGAGGCTACCTTCGTACGTCCTATCGAGTAGGCATTTTTTCTTTATATTGATGGTACGTCCGTTGAAGAAATTCGATGGCGTATGTGAATCCGCAAACCCATACGTGGCCAGCGTAGTGGATATAAATAAATAAACATTAAGCGACATCTTACACACGGTCTCTGACCCCAAACTAAACAAAGCTTGTTATATGGCTGACAGAGGCTGATAAACCATATTTACTTATTTTAAATTCATAAATATATACTTGTATAGATAGTACCTAAATAACACCCAGACACAGAGCAAAGACGTGTGTTCATCACATAAATGTTTGCCCTGGGTGGCGATCGAACCCACGCCTCTTTGATCCAGAAGTCAGGGTCACTAACCACTGAGCCACCGAGGCAATAACCCTTTACGTACGTCCTGTGGGCTATTAAAAAGCCCAGTACCGGTTCCGATTGAAAGATGTGATGTTGTGAACTCTTATTAGAAAACTATAAGGGAACTTTTTGTGCCAGACAATTGTGATGATGATGGCTTAAATATTGAGGCAAACTGAATTTCCACGGGAAGTAAACCTAGAAACAAATTGGCCGCAAAAGTGTACTGTAAGTTACAAACGAAAACAATTAAGTGGTTTAAGCACCCACTTGCAGATACTAGGTTGTGCGGAAACTTTACTGGAATCCATTGTTTTCACGTCGAGCTCTGAAATATTACTTTTTGATGCGGTTATTTTGTGTTTTTATGGACCTACCTCAGACCAAAAAAAAAATCAAGACTGAACGTCGTGAACAGACAAGTGAGGCCGGATTTTATACATGTGGTGAGTGCGTCGGTGTTGCGCCGCCATAGTTTGACTGACGAGGCAAGGCGTATGTAGTTTCCTTGAACGTGCATGTGTAATTGTGTCTGTACACGGCGAGGCGTAGTTTTGCCCGCCTCACTTGTTTTGTTCACAACATCCTGTCTTGTTTTTAGGGTTCCGTACCTCAAACGTTTAAAACGGAACCCTTATAGGATCACTTTGCTGTCCGTCTGTCCGTCTGTGTGTATGTCAAGACTGTGTATCTCGGGAACGCGTAAAGATATCGAGTTGAAATTTAAACTGTATACGTATATCTATGGCATCTTGCAGTTGTGTAATAAAACTTCTCAGTTATCGTTAAAATAAGTTAGAGCCGTTTATGTCGTAAAAAACCGCATATTTCGACACTCACAAAAATCAAAACCTACAGGGTACTTCCCGTTGACATAGAACTATGAAATTTGACGAGAAGCATTGTCACCAATAAACCTGAAAACTGTACATTCTTATTTAAATCACAAAAAAATAGGGCCACAAAATTCACAAAATATGGGTTCAAAATTCAAAGTAGGGTAAATCGTATTATGTACGGTATAGGGATTTTGACAACTTACTTCCCAATTTTGTGAAATTTTCTGGATCTGTACGGAACCCTCGATGTGCGAGCCTGACTCGCAGTTGTCCGGTTTTTTTTGTTTGGTCTGAGTTACCTACAGTAGTCGCACGCGATTTGTAAAAATATTACTTACGGCCTTGGCCACGCTGCAAGTGGCACGCTTAGCGCTATGAGGCTAGTTAATTGTTTGAATGACTCATTCTGGTGATGGTGGTGGCAACACATTACATGTAAAGGTTTGCGCATGCGCACATTATGTCGGGTCGCATTGCAGCACAAAAATCCTCTCAAATCGCTCATATTACGTATTCTAAATGAACTAACGCACACTGTGCCAGGGCGTAGCGGGCTGCAATTTCCGCATTTTCATACTAATATTGTGCGGCGGCCCGACATATTGTGCGCCGTAAGGTTCGTGCAAATTATGTCGGGTCGCATCGCAGCGCAAAAATCTGCTCAAATCGTTTATATATATTTCATTCGAACTAACGCACACTGTGTCGGGTCGCAGCGGGCCGCAGTTCCATACTAATATTGCGCTGCGGCTCATAGGCTCCGCTGCGGCCAGATATAATGTGCGCGAACGCTAAACAAGCATTACTACTAGAACTGGCGCGGATGCACTGCTCGAATCGTATCAAATCAAATATTATCAAAAATGGCTGTGCCGATTTTAATAAAATTAAAATAAGGCCAATTTTGAAACATACACTTTCCAATAAAAAAATAATTATTGAAATATGACTACTATGAAAAAAGATATGCGTGGTTATACATACAATATATATACATACCCGTCGAATTGTTATCAGCCGTGGTGGTCAAGAGGCAGTGACACCCACCTTACAATCGTGAGGTCGTGGGTTCAAATCCCTGGTCCCGTACCAATGAGTTCTTTGGAATTTATGTACGGAATTTCACACCACTGGTTTTTCGTTGAAGGAAAACACCGTGAGGCATTCTGCCTACGTCCGTAGAAGAAATTCGATGGCGTATGTGAATCCACCAACCCGCACTGGGCCAACGTGGTGGATATGGCCCAAATACCCTTCGTGGGTAGGCCTACGTCCTGCAGTGGACTATTAAAAAAGGCTGGTACAGTTACAGTTACCCGTCGAATTGAGTACCTCCTCCGGTTGGTTCGTCGGTCAAAAATAATCATATAATGCGAAAATAGTAACAGAATAAAGAAATAAAATTTAAACGTAACAAACGCTCAGTCATATCCAATCAATATTATTAGTGTTTTCGTACATCGCAACACCAAACCACGGGAGTGCCGAGTCGTAGCATACTGAAGAGCAATTTATTAGTTTCAACTTTACCTTGCAGTTTTGGATCACATTTAACTGATTTTAAAATCGAACTACATTAAATGCACAGGTTGTAGCCTTTGCCCCGGTTTAGGCCATTTTATATATTATTTGATGCACCGGTTGTAGCCACTGCCCCGGTTTTAGCCATTACCTTCTTTGAGTCGCGATCCATCGCAACTTCTTGCCAACCCCTCTCGAAAGAGTCAAGATCGTCACGCCAGCGCTTTTTGGGCCTTCCCTGGCTGCGTCGTCCGTCACGCACCCACTCCATGACGATCCTGGCCCATCGGGGGCCATGATCGATGGGCCAGGCGTTAAAAAATAGATTTTAATATTTTAAATATTTTATTTAAAAATAATAAACGAAATATTTTTCGTTCATTTGTTAGTCAAAGTTTAAAAAAATCTTTAAAAATATTGTAGTAACATTAAAATTACAATCACTAAAATTAAAAGTGATCAAAAATTACACTAAGATTGTGACAACCTGTGCATCTACCCTTAAAGCTTTTAAAAAAATACTCTATCTCTCTCTCTATATCTGTCTCTATGGGCTTTATTAATAAGCTCCAAGCCTAACGAGATCGAATCAGAAATAAAGAGATCCGAAGAAAAACCACGGTTGCCGACTTAGCCCAATGGACTGGCAAGTTCAAATGGCAATGGGCAAAACACTTACATAAAATTTGAGGATCGATGACCGATGGGATCGAAAACTGTTCTGAAAGAGACTACGTACCAGCAAGCGCAGTTTAGGACGTGAGTGGAAGTCCTACGCTGCGGTTACAAGGTTATATACCTCAAGATTGCGCTGGATGCAAGCCGCTAGTAGATACTGGTCGGCTTAAGAAATACCGCCAAACACGATCAAAAGTACAGTCTTAAAATACATAAATAACTTAGTGTAACAAGTAAATAAAATCAGTTGTCTGTAAAGTCCGTTTGTTCTGTACTGTATCAGCCTTATAATAGTCCACTGCAGGACGTAGGCCTACCCACGAAGGGTGTGATTGGGCCATATCCACCACGCTGGCCCAGTGTGCGGGTTGATGGATTCACATACGCCATTGAAATTCTTCTCCGAACGTATGCAGGTTGCCTCACGATGTTTTCCTTCACCGAAAAGCCAGTGGTACGCCAGTCTCGATAATTTATACAACCAAAAAAAATAATAGTAGGATGAAACCCATTAGAAAAGGAGGGTAATATTATAAAAATAAAAGGAAAAATAATTTACGGGCGATCTGAGGTCGGGAAGGGGATGAGGGGGGGGTTTTAAGGGGAAAAAAACGGTATTTCTCGATTTCCGGCAAAACTAAAAGTCCTATCGAAAAAAAGTCAAATGGCAAAGTTGTAGGTAATAAAAAGATCTAAAACTTTTATATTGACACTTCTTTCACATAACCTCAAAATTTATGTGAAAAATCCAAAAAACGAAGTTTTTGGTTTTTTATTTTTATCTTTTACAAAAATATTTTTTTTTAACGAAATTTGGTGAAAACTTACCTTTTTATGTCCTAAATACGCTGTAATTTATTTGATTAAAAATATTATTTTTTTTCACCTTATTTTGAATTAATATCGAAAAAACACCGTAATTTTCAATCGAAAATTCATCCGTTCAAAAGCTCTATTTTAAATGCCACCTGCGGTGGCCAATTAAAAAAAAAGTGATCATTCCGAACGTCACTTATATTTGATGATTTTTAAAAAACGTCTATTCAAACTGCTACGCTATAAATGTATCAAAAAAACCAAAGAAAAATCTAAAACGTTCTTCAACCACATTTTGCTTTGTAACATTTCCGCAACGAGATTCTGTTGCTCTCGCGAGAAACCTCAGAAACCTCTCACGGTATCATTGTCAAACTGAAGTATTTCCACCCCAAGCCCTCGACTCGAGCCCCGCAAGCGCAAACAATCATTACTCTCCGAAAGCGAGCACTTATTGAATTCCCACTTGACGTCTCATACAGTCGTGCAAAAAATCCTCAGTGCGCCCAAACTTGTGTGATACAAAGGCGGACTTTGTCTTGCTGTAGATTAACATGGAAATTGAATCAGGTTGGCAACGTGCTTGTTTACAACTGACGACAACTGTGTCTAAAAATCTACTACTGTACTAGCCTCTAATAGACATTGTAGCGCTCATAGCGTAGTTTGACTAGGTGTTCGGACATCATTGAAGATAAGCAACGTTCAGTACGATTAGTCTACGGATTGGTTACCGTGGGTGGCATTTGCAACTGATGTGTCTTCCGAGCCACGGTAGTGCTACCGTGGCTCGGAAGACACATTAAATTGTAGGCCCCGGTGATTTTAACCGTTTAGCCATGTCAGAGAAATTTTGCTATGTCATGGTAAAGCCGTGATGGTCTTGTGGTAGTGACACCCGCCTTACAATCTTGGGTTCAAATTCCGGTCCCGTACCAATGAGTTCTTTGGAATTTATGTACAGAATTTAACACTAGCTTTTCGGTGAAGGATAACATCGTGAAGCAACCTACATATGTCAGTAGAAGAAATTCCATGGCGTATGTGAATCCACTAAACCGCACTTGGCTTGCGTGGTGGATAAGGCCCAACCACTCTTCGTGGGTAGGCCTACATCCTGCAGTGGACTATTAAAAAAGGCCGATACAGTACAGCCATGTCAGAACCCTTCAGTTCAGGCAGTTTATGACAGTTCAATGGCTTAAAAACTCTGACAATAAGGCTAGCCACCCGGCCTATACGAACTTAATTAATAGTCCACAGCAGCAAATAGAGCTACCCACAAGTGGTGATTGGGCCATATCTGACACGCTGACCAAATGCAGGATGGTGGATTCACATACGCCATCAAATTTCTTCTATGGACGTACGCAGGTTGCCTCAAGATATTTTCCTTTATCGAAAAGTTAGTTATGTGAAAAAAAATGTATAGTTTATTATGCAATTGAAGCATATGAAATTGAATTTGTAGTACTTATCAGATCTTCAGTTAAGAATAAAAGAGGCGTTTTCTAAAAAAAAATAGTGATAAAAGTATCCAATAAATGGCGACAATAGTTTGAAATCGTCGATCCTTTGACTATGGAAATCGTACTGTCATTGTCAAGATGTCTTCTTCTTCTTTTTTCTTTTTTATGTTTTGGCGTCGCATTGTTGTGGATTTGCCAATATGAAGTATTAAGATTAAATAATTTTTAGTAATGTTTTATCAAAATAGTCACGTCATAGTTCAATAAAGTCGCGGTCAAGTCCAAACGTAGTCCAAGTCATACATCAGTAAAGTATTTGAGACTTTAATATAGGTTTCTCACTCACACCCTATTCCAGTTGATAATGACAGATCAATTTATATGACTTTTACGCCATCTAGTAAGTTTTGGGAGACAAACAATCGTCGCAAAAACATCAAAAGGCATGCCGTGGAGATACATGATAGTGTTCATCGGCGGAGATTGTGATCTTCTATCGTCTAAATCCATTTCTTGGTAACCGTTTTCTGCAGGTCGTCACACTACTTGGCCGCGAGACGACCTGCTCTAGAGTTTTCCATACATTTCCATTCTGAGATATACTTGTCGGATCCGTATTTGTAAAAACACAGGTTTTCCGTAACTTCAGTCACAAAGCTCTTACAAATAAAGTTGTGCAACGGCTTTTGTTAGTTTAGAAAGTTGCATGTAAAATAAATACAGCTACTTATGGACAAAATTCACGTCGTCCAAATATTTAATTGAAAAAATCATATTAGCAAATAATAGGTTACCACCGATTGAGTAGCTCTGGAATGTCAAAAAAGGAGGTACCTACTATTTGGAGTAACTATAATGTTCCGCGTTCTACTTTGTAATTAGCAATAAAATAAAACACGCTATATGTATTGGCTTATGGCTTAAGGCTTTAGGATAGGAAATGTAGGACTATTAATATGAATTTTCCCTATTCACATCTCTCTTTCTACTAATTTACTTTGTCTGTCTTTTCACTAGGGTATAACGTAGGTGTCTTTAAATCCCAAATAAGCAAGCATGCTACACCTTAGACTGTATTTACATCAGGCAGGATGTAGTCAAACATAAACTAAATCTATATTTAAAAAATGCATGTTTTTATTTTTCATATACATATATTGCTTATGCATGTTCCAAACGACTTAGGTTTATGAAAACATGTCAATGTATACGATAACGACAAAATTTAATCTGAATACAAAATTTACTGGGACAACCCTTCAATGATCTTTGATAACGCTACCCTAACCATATAAATTGACTTATCTGTGAAAAGATTAAAACGTCGCCCTGACTTATTTATATTCGGAAAATGTTTAGGCTTTTAGTCTTCATCCTCATGTATGGGATATTTGATTTATCTGATTCAATTAATCAGTGTAGATCAGAACTGATATAACCAACGTTTTACATTTAGTTTAAACTCAACTGTCCAAGCTAATAAACAAGACGAAGTCGGGACTGTTTTTCGTTCCGCATGAAAAACAAAACCGTAACTAAGCGTAAGTTTCCCACCACCTTCACCCTAATAGAGTTTCCAGGCTCTCAAGTTCAAGACATAAATAAAATGGCCCCACATTCGTTCGGAATCTCGATTCGAAAGTGCTTAAGGCCCATTGGGAAATTTATTTTGTTCCCCGAAGCTTGGCCTAATGCTAACCGTTATCATCGACGTAATAGGTTCCCGCGAAGAATAGTTCTGAGTTTATAGACGTTGTTGTGGGATTTGCAAGTAAAAGAAATTATTTTTTCATGTTACTTTTTTTGTCTGTCAACCTTTTTTTGATCATTGGCATGACAAATATACCCACTGTAACTTATACTATGACCATAATATTATCATGAACACACGAGAATATTGTGCTGGAGCCGAAACGTTTCGTGCATAGCACGCAACAATGCACGAAACGGTCTAGTTGGCATAAAATTTTTCAATACAGATAATATTTTTTTTACTTGACACGTTTTTAGTACGAGTAAGTACGGTATAGAACATTATGGTACTATGAGCCACCTTTACTTTTATATTTCTTTTTATGCCTTTTCTAGGTTGTCCATTTTTGATTGATCACTAAAATTTAGTTGACTCGAATCGAATATAAACCGAATTACGGTTTATGTTAGGAAATATTCTCACAAGTACACTTTTTTCTTTCATTTAGCCGTAGTTGTCTAATGGAAATATGATCGCCTTAGAATCATGGGGTCATAGCTTCTAATCGTGGTCTTAAATCTCCATTAGAATTTCAAACAATACAATGAAAAAGACGCCGCAAAGAAACCTGCATTTATGCCCAAAGAAATAATTAGGTAATTGGCGTATGAAAATCCATCAATTCATACAGTCTTACGAAAGGTAGGTACACCAGAACGACTTACAACTTCTTGGTCTTTGCAGTGACCTGGAGCTAACATGAATCTTAGAGCAGCTAAGTTTGTGCCAAAACATTTGCCTAGCTTGTTACAGTTTACCTACCGAATAAACTTAGTCAAAGATCGGAATACGTTTTAGTAAACTAGGTACATGTATCTACATATAATCTACTTGAACTTTATAAGAGATTCACATTCATCATAATATCAGAAAAAGTGCCAAAGTGATGCAGCTTAACATTTAGCTCATTAGTAAACGTAGACAATATACAATGTGTTTATCTACCGTGTATACAATGTGTCGGAGCCTTAAGCGGTGACATCTATGGCAAACTTTGAACCTATAGTAAAAGTACTATAGGACCAACTGTGAAAACGTAAAAAAAAAACGACTGTTCCATACAACTTTTTATAGACTTTCGACAAAAAGTATGGAAAAGCTGTTTTTTTGCGTTTTCAGAGTTGACCCTACAGTAAAAGTTATTTAAAATTTGCTTAAGGCTTAAACCTCCGACACCGGTAGACAAACACATTGCATATCTACTTAAGGTTATTTTAAAAAATATGGACTGTGCCAAAAAAGAGTAATTTAAAATATTTGTTGCAACTGATGCTATGAGGCCAACCTGAAATCCGAGAAAAAAAATCAGATGTTAAGTCAAATCCAATTTACAATTTTGTATGCAATAGGTATCTGATTTATTTTCTATAATTTCATATTGGCTAAGAAGTCAACCTGTTGTAAGTTGTTTATAATAATTACTAAATAATAACAAGTCGCCGTAGCACGAAAGTCCGGGACATCGGAACCGTAGTGGCGAATCTTAAATGGAGCTGGGTAGGACACGTGGCAAGACGAAGTGACGACAGGTGGAGCAAGGCGATAATAGAGTGGTGGCCTAAACACGGTAAGCGGAGTGTGGGTCGTCCGGCAGCAAGGTGGGTCGACGATATCGTCAATATCGCGAGTCGAACCTGGGCACGATTGGCAAAGGACCGAGGCAGATGGCACTATAAGAGAGTATATACCCAGAATACACTATATACCCAGAAGTGGGATAAAGAAGTCTGTGGATGAAGATGATGATGAACTAAGTGCACCATGTCTTAAAAATCCTGTGTATATCACGGTTAAAATAATATGAAGTCTGTTGCAAAGTTTAGAATCTTTATAGCTATTAAAACTTAATATATCTCATGAATGTGTACCAATACTATTAAAATTATATGGATATTTAACGTACGATAATAAACTACAGCCTAATATTCATCTGCTGGCTCACAGGCGATAATCGAGAAGAACACAATAATGCTTTTAGATTCAATATAGGCTGTCATGCCGTCATACATACTGTTTCACAAATATGCAGATTCTCCTGCCTCGAGCTATTCCAGGCAAAGGCATGAATGCTAGAATATACGCGTCTTATACCACTTAGTCGCATGAAAATTTCATGCAAACGATAAAACGTGAGTTGCAAATAAAATCTCAAGTTTAGGATTATGACGTTTGGCAGTAACATAAAATGATATTGCTCGTATATAAGCTGGAAGGAGTGACGGTTTCGGGGGATTTCTTTGGCATTTTTCGGTGATATACGGCAAGGAATTACTAAATGGCCTCGCTGATGCCTGTCTAAATTGAGCTGTGGAAAAAATTAACCTGGCTATGAGATTCTTGCGAAAAACGCTTTTGGAGATTTTGGTTGCATTTGGTGTTTTAAAAACTTGGATTTTATTTTAAATACAAATCAAATTTGATAGCGTAATAAATATTTTTTTATTTACTTGTACCTATTGAACTCTATTGATGTGTTTCAGGATTTTAGTTAATATATAGGTACTGAAATATTTTTAAAATTAAAATAATGACTAGCTTGTATTTTCACCCTACTAGAATTATAAACGAGAAAGTTTGTATGGATGTTTGTTTCTCTTTCACGCAAAAAGTATTGAACGGGTTGAAATTAAACTTTGCAATAGTAATGCTTATAGGTACATCAGAATGACACATAAGCTATAACTTAAATAAGATACTGCGTAAAACGAAGATTGCCGAGTCAGCTAGTATTAAATACAGTCAAAAATACTTTACTCCAAATATAATTAAAACTTTACAAATTATTTTAATTGATTCTGGCTGGGCTTTCGCATGATGCACAGTTTTGTTAAGAAACACTCTAATAAACTCCTCTCTCCCACCAAAGAATAAGGTATTATGCAGAAGTCAAGCGCCAAGCTAACTCAACGCTAAACTTGGCTAAGTTAGCATAAGTTGTTAGCATGTGATGTTTGCATAGTGATTCTCATCAACCGCATGTTTCAAGCACGAATATACAAATTCGTAGTGTACTAGTAGTCAGTACCTACAGATTGGATTTTATGTATATATCTCGTCTAATGTGTAGAATTTATCAGAATATTCTCAGACTCTTATAACGCGTAGTTTGACGAGGTGTCGGTCAGCGATCACCAAAGTTAAGCAACGTTGGAGACGGTCAGTCCTTGTATGGGTGACCGCGGGTGGCAAAGTGGAATGTTTAGAAACTTTGCTTAATTTTAAAGTGCTGATGGTCTTGTTTTTTGCAACTCTCTCAAGCCACTTATGATTTTGTTTCACGTTAAAAGATAATATTTTTTTCTATTTGCCACTAAAAGGGTGTTGGTCAACCTTCTTATCTGGTGTATAGTGTGACAACCACTCATAGAGTTTATTAATATGAATACATATTCAGTTGCCGAGCAAATGGTTCTACCGCGTTTGGCTCTTGCATGCATAAATTAAATCTTCCCCGGATGCCTAATTGCCTATCCAAAGTATTCAACTATAAATTGACAGTCAGCAGAGTGATCTATAAATACACTTTATATTGTTCTGAAGCATTTCTCATGAAATAGGTATATTTTAATTTTAAATATTAGAACTTAAAATCGGTTTCTATTATTTATTTCTATTATCATAAATATAAAAATAACGAAATCCGCGAAAAAAAATAACAGACAAAAAGAAAGACTTCATTGCGTGCACTAATATTATCTAATATCTATCACAGAAAGTAGGTACAAAGTATAATCTCAAATTAGTGCCACAACCCGTGTCTGTGTACCTGGCATATCATTGTCTAGCAGATCGGGAATAAATTAGAGTTCTATTCGCATGCAGCATAGTTCTTGATACTTTTTAGAAATAGTTCTAGTGTTTTTCCTGAAAAAAGTTAGTTGAAGTAAAAACTTGAAATAAAATCATAACATTGATTTAGCAGTGAGCCATCTCTCGTCAATCTTTAGAAGTTCTAATAACTTCTAGTTGACTGATAATCTGCCTAATACGGGTATCACAGGTGGCGCCACCACCGCTATAAGTTGGTGGTAATATAAGCACTTCAAAAATTTGACGCTTGCGTTGGAGGCGGGCTGGTTCAGTTGGTTAGAGCGTCGGGCTAGTGATTTGAAGGCGCAGGTACAAAATTCTGCGTTCGCTTCAGATTTTTGAAATGCTTATCACAAAGTTATCTCTGTGATCTAGTGTGGGAAACACTCAAAATAAAAACATAACATAAACAAACAGGGTCTATTGTTTTATTGACAAAAGAAAAAATAAGTTTACAATATTTTTCGATAATCTGACTAACGAACTAATATTTTTTTTTTACCTTGTCGTCATGGATTAGACTAGCACAGAACAGGGGTAATTGGCGAAATAGGAAGGAAGCCTATGCCTTGCAGGGGGCTGAAATAAGCTGACGATGATGGTGATGATGATGACCCCAGTCATCATGCCTAATACACAATATACAATACTGATATATTTGCCATCTAAACTGATAAATAGCTCCGTTGTAAACCATCCATCATTTTGCTAAGCCCGCCACATTACCACAATAGGCGTAACAAAGCGTTGAATTCATTTGTCCAGGGTATTCTTTCAAATCAACCGAGTTATATTGAGCTGGATACGGGGCCCAATTCAGTTAACATTGACGGTACTGAGATATTCTTACCGACTTCTAAAAAGAAGGAGGTATGTTCGTCTGTATAAAAAAACCTTTTTGTTTAGGTTCATCGATATTTTCGCAAATTGTGAACCGATTAAAAAATTTATATTTTGGTTCGACAAAGTCTACTTTCGAGGTAGTTCATTTACATTTTATCAAAATCGGCTGTGCCTTTTTTGATAAATCAACGAAAATGTACATTGATCGTGCAAATTATACGAATTCTGTACACGGTAGAAGTTGGTGTTGCGATATTTTACGAAAATATATATATTTTTTAAACTTTTAAGGTAGAGAAACGAGTAAGATTCAAAAGCGAAGAGGTTCAGTACCGTCAGTGGTTAACTGAATCAGGGCCCTGGATCTGTTATTGGTTTCACAACGGGACTGAGCCAGGGCAATAACTCATAACTGCGAGTGACCAGGCTCAAGGCAGATTACCAGCGATTCGAGCGAAGCCGGTCTATCTTTTAGTACTTTCACATTGCTGCTGAATTGCTGATCCTTGTTGCTTGCTGCTGCTGTGGACCTTGAGTATTTAATTGTTTTCATTTTTTTATCGCGAATAAGTCTTCATTAACCACCAACTCGCTTGGTAAGCTATGTTGGTATGAAGCACTCAGACATAGAAGATGGGTACCTATTTGTTATTTAGTTACTATCTATATAAGTATGTATTTAAAAATATGTATATTTAGTATATCAGTCTCTGGCAGCCATATCACAAGCTTTGCTTAGTTTGGGGTCAAAGACCACGTGTAAGATATCCCCAAATATTTATTACTAGCTGCCCGTCCCGGCTTTGCCCGGGTATGATTGGCTATACATATACTTACCACGTAATATAGGTATGCGCCACACACATGCTAGACATACCGGATGAACCATTATGATGAGTTAAAACCTACCCAAATCGCGAGAGTTTCCGTAGTCTTAAACTGTTCGAAGTTTATGAAAAAGAGATAGTAGGTATTGGCATATCTAAATAAAAGTGAGTTCGTATGTGTTGGGTGGCTGTACATAATAATTATATAGCCATTATTTATTTAATTTTACTCTGACAGAAACTTATAATTTTTTAGAACCGCATTTGGTGTCTTTTTTGTCACAATAAATTAATGGAGTCACCTATCTTTAGAAAATTGGGAAGGAACACCTGTTATATTTAAAAAAAATAAGTATTCTTGTATGTAGAATCAGACCAAAAACTCATACCGGTATACCACCAGACTCATTGATTGCTATACGGCTATTAAGTGAAACCGGTCTACCTTTTAGTTATTTCACAGTAACTATTACTGATTTGTGGGCCTTGATCATTGTAAAGTTCTTCAATAGAGTTCGCGTACAGGCTTTTGCAGTGTACGTCAGTAAAATGAACCTGGATTATTCATCTACATACCAAAGTAATCACGGCAGCTGGATGCAAGCAGTTTTCAACTGTTTTTTATATTAAAAATCTCAGCACTTTTTAAATCAACATCTTACCCAATCATGACGGGTTTTTGTTATGTTACAGCAACTGTTGCTCAACAAGTTGATTCCAATGCGAAAGCGCCGCAAATCCGGACATATTGCAATATACGATTGTGTGAATTGTCCCTTAATATCCCGGCTCACATTGCCCGTATTTTTATTTAGAGACTTTCAGGTTTCAGTTATTTAGAGATTTAGTGGAGCAATTTTATTGAGACTGCATTTAGCTTTAATATGCAGCGTTTTATTTAAATAAAACGTCATAAAGTCATAAGCAATATTTGACTGGTCTATTAGTCTCATTGTTTATGATTGTTTATATTTCGTTTTACGCTACATCAGCAAACCGCAGTGTCGTTGAGCGTTTTAATTTTAAGTACGTAATTTATTTATTTATGTCACATAAATAAAAAAATGTTTACAACCAATAAGAGAAAACTTAACACTACACTACACTTATACACTAACAAAACATTATTTTATTACTGCGACAAGTCGGCTCCATCTCAGTTTATTTCAAAGATTTATTTTTGTGATAAACATTTCAAAATTTCGTCGCTAATGCAGGACTCGAACCTGCATTAATTTTGAAATTTTTATCACATAGATAACTCTTTGAAACAGAATGTAGTTCATAGAAGTACAAAGACAGAACTCGAACCTGCATTCGCGACGAAATTTCGAAACTTTTATCACAAAAATAACGCTTTCAAGTATCAGAATGTAGTTCATAGAAGTACATAGAAACTAGTAATGACATGGCAATACTGTAGTCTGCTAATGTAGCCGGCTACGGGATCGTACCTTTACATATCCCGGTGACGAAACAATCAAAGCTGCAAGATTAACATCACTTTACAGTAATCTATTTGGCATATTTGTAAATTGGATAGTAATAGAATATTTTTACTACATGAAATTGATTTAATAATGGAACTGGAAGTCAACCATAAAAAGTTAAATAAATGATAAGAAAATAATGTCGATTATATAGGCAAGCCTAGGTTTTAAATTGGTGAGGACAAATAAAAATGTATCATGGAATATATGTTTGCATGTTTATTTTTTTATTTTGACTTATTCAACTTTATTTTTTTGTTGTCAATAAAAATTAGTAATTACCTTTCAAAATTTAAAATGAACTAAAAATACTTTGTAAAAACACTTGCAAATTTCGGATTGCTTTTTATGAATTATGATACATCTCGGGCAATAATTTTAAAGATGAAACTTTTGAAATTGGCTATAAATCAAAACGAACGAACCTTAACAAAGCTGGAAGATTTTGAACATGAAAATATTTAGATGCCGGTTTATAAGGACGAAACTTGAATAAAACTACGCTAAAAATGTCCAAATTTCTGGAACATAATTAATATTTATTGTAAAACTAACTTTTTCTCGTGGTTTTTCCCGCGTTACATTTTGGTGTTTATGGTATTCCATAGGAACCTCTTATTTATCTACACTAATCTACACTAATATTATAAAGAGGAAAGATTTGTATTTTTGTATTTTTGTATGTAACGAATAAACTCAAAAAGTACTGGACCGATTTTAATAATTCTTTTTTCATTAGAAAGCTACATTATCACTGAGTAACATAGGCCATTTTAATTGCAAGAAAAAAATAAGGATCCCTATTAAAACTATAATAATGTTACCCAAGGTGTAAAAAAATGCCTAAAATATTCTTTACATCGCGTGCGCTGCGAAAACTATTGATGATGGAATAAAATAATATACTACGACTTTATAGAACACACCATAATTTACAAAAAATATCGCGACAGCATATATCTAACTATTATAGTTAAGCCGTAATAACTGTTCGTTTATTTTTAAAAATTAATTGAAATACCGTCGCAGGAAAAGGATCTTAATTTGTATCTTGGTATTAATCCTTATCAAAATAAATTATTTCATATTCAAGACTGTTTCAATAGCTTTATGCGACTTTTTAAATTATTTAATTCAGACATTTTATTACAAAGATATTACGAGTTCAAAAATGTAAGTATTATAAAAGTTCCGTTTCGCCGCTCACCCCGCTTGGCAATTCATGTACTTTGTACAATGTACTCGTACATAATACAAAATTCACTTCGAGCAAATATCTATAGAGTCACAATCGTGAAAAAAAGTGTCCGAGCCAAAATCCTGCCCAAGCTACGCAGGCTTTTTAGTTAGTCGTAAAGCGATTCCAAGCCGACTACAACGCCGCGCGATGCCAAAGTGCTCGGTTACAGGCACTTATTAGGTGACATAACGTCGAGATTCGAGGAAACGGGTCATTGAGAATTGAGAAGGGTACTTGGGCCATATCCACCACCAGTACCAGGACCCAGTGTGGGTTGGTGCAGATTGCCACACAATATTTTCCTTCGCCGAAAAGCCAATGATTTGAAATTCCGTACATAAGTTCCAAAGAAACACATTGATACAGGATCGGGATTTGAACACACCACCTTACGATTCTAGGACAGGCGTTACTACCACTAGACCACCACAGTTATATATCTCCGCCATTAGTGTATCGATTAATGTTTTATTGGTAGTAAATAGGTATGCAGTGGCGTAGCGTGCCTTGGGGAGCCCTGAATCAAACATATTTGGGGTGCCCAAATCACTCATTTCTCACAAAAGAAACAAAAATGCTTGCATTAAATTGAAATAAATATATACCGCCTTACCGCAAAAGATTTAAACACTGTTTAGCCGTAGAATGTGTACTGTTAAACATTGTCTAAAGCCTGCGTAAAACTTTTGTGGTAAGACGGTTATTTATAAGTTGTCACTTCCTCCTAGAAATTGAGCTAGCCAAACAATTCAAATGAAATATACACTTTTCTTGCCTTTTTTTCGGTAAATTGATAATTGATAATGAATAGAATACAATTACCTATATCAGCTAAGTAAGTCTAGCTGAAGACATTTCAGCCTCTTAGGACAACTTTTGGAAGAATGCTTAACCCGGGAAAAAAAAAGAGATGATTTTTTTTCGGGAAGCACGAGATTAAGTGACATTGTGGATAACATTTTACTAGGTTTTGCTTACGCACGTTAAGGCCCCTGTAGCCCGGTAGCCCCGTATTATTGACACGGCTGATACTGCGGTAGCTACGCCCCTACATATAGTATGTGAAACGAATTGTCGATGGGACCTTAAAGTTCTCGAATGTAGACAATGTATTGGCAAGTGTATTAGCGAAGGTCTTCACGTGAATCTAAGATCTGGTCGTGACGTCCGGAACACGTTGGATGCCAGCGCTTCGATTCCTTCCATCACAGCTCTTTGGGTTAGCAAGTTGAAGAGGTCTTAGGTAGGGCACACAATACGTAGAAGTAGAACTGATGTCCAATGTTTTTCAAAGTTCTCGAGTGAAGACAAGATCAAGAAACTAACTTACATAGTGGAGTGGCGTGTAAATAGCCAACTCCTGGGTGTGATTGCTCACGAAAGATTTTGAAGAAAAATAAGAAAGGGCGGGAAGATCATACAAAAGGAAAGAATTTGGTGTCGACGTATAAACAGGAACTAAACTAAGACTAACCTGCAAATGACCGCCTTCATCCCCTCGTAATCGAGACCGGCTGGAGAAGAATCGTCTGCCACTGTTGCTAGCTGGTATCGTCCACTACAATTCCTGTGTTGTGTCGAGGCGAAATAAATTGTCCAACACTGCACTGCACACTATAAAGTTCCGAAGTTCACTACATGAACTTCAAAGTTAAACGGATGAAATTAATCTTGCGGCGGATGAAAGTCAACTGGCGGTGGTTGAAAGACAACTGGCAGAATAATTTTCTGCTATTCAAAAAATAATGGCGGTGACGCGACACTCAATGAATTCGCGGCATTTTTTGACCAATGGTCGAGGGCATCGCGGTTCGAGACGACTAGCGCCATCTCTCGGAAAACTCCGGGACGTCAACGGAACATCGACAGATCGTCCCAGCGTTGTACCTGTTTTACCGACGACACCAGAAAGCGGGTAAATTGAAATTATAAAAAGAAAAGATTATAGGAATGCGGAAATATTCATTAAAGATGTTAAGGCGCTCCACCACGCACCCCGCCTTGGAAGATCTAGAGATCTTTCAAAACGAATAAAACCTCCTGACTGGTCAGAACGCGTAGTGAATTAAAGAAAAGATAAATGAGGCACGTAGCCACTAAATTACTAATATAAAACAGTAAGATTGTATTCAAGTTAAATTGTTATTGCGTTGGAATGGGATATAATTTTGAAACAGCGCGTTTGTAAATTCCAGATCTGGTTTTGACCATTGCCACACGAACAGTGTTATTTGCGCCTTTAAAGGCTTCGGTTACTACTCCTAACGGCCAGCTCAGTGGAGCAGTGTTCTCGATTTCTACCAGCACTACAGTTCCCACCTCTACCGATTTGTCTGGCGTAGCCCACCGTTGTCTAACCTGCAATGTGTGCAAAAATTCCAAGCGCCACTTTTTCCAAAATGATTGGACCATACTATCTAGTAACCTCTTTCGCTCCAACAAATTCACGCGTTGATTTGACATGTCTGAAGCTGGTAAATATTGCAGAGGAGTAGACATTAAGAAGTGAGCTGGAGTTAGTACCTCTGGATGGGGATCAGAAGACAGCACGCAGAGCGGGCGAGAGTTCAAAATGCACTCTATTTGGGTTAAAACAGTTTGGAGTTCTTCATATGTGAGAAGTTGACTTCCAATCACTCTATATAAATGCGTCTTCATACTCTTGATATTCCCTTCCCACAGTCCTCCAAAGTTTGGGGCTCGTGGTGGTATCATTTTCCACTCAATGCGCCGCGATAATAATTCATTTGCGAGTGAGGATTTGAACTCAGAGCTTCCTAAAAATGTGTAAAGCTCATCAAGTTCAGCCTTTGCTCCTACAAATGTGGTTGCGTTGTCTGAATAAAGACATGATACTGGACCACGACGAGAAATGAAGCGTTTGAACGCCGCCAAAAAGGTTTGAGATGTGAGATCAGATACGAGTTCTATATGAAGAGCTCGGGTTTGCATACAGACAAATAATGCAACCCATGCCTTCTGTGAATGCTGACCTCTGCGGCGTGACAGCGTGACCCGGATCGGTCCCGCATAATCCAGTCCTGTGTGTGCAAAGACTCTAGATTCCGAGACTCTACACGCAGGGAGATCCGCCATTAATGGCATCGGATGAGTAGGATTTGCTTTGAAGCAAGTATTGCACTTCCTCAATTTTGATCTTATAACAGTTCTGGCATCTAATATCCAGTAGCGTTGTCTTATTATGGACATTAAGAGTCCAGGTCCGGTATGACAATTCATAACATGCTGATGTTGTATTATTAAATCGACAATATGGTCGCGTTTTGGAAGCAGGACTGGATGTTTAACTTCAAAAGGAAGATCTGACTCTGAGAGTCTTCCTCCAATTCTCAGAATGCCCTCTTTATCGATGAATACTGCCAAACTTTGCAGTTTTTTTGGAAGCAATTTTCCAGCCTTTATTAGTTTTATATCTTCCGCAAAGTGAACAGATTGAACAGCAAGCAGCAAAGCTTTCTCCGCTACTGCTAGTCCTGTTACAGATCGAGGCTCGATCTTTGATTTAGGTCTTGCGAACTTTATCACATATGCAATGATGCGGAGCAATTTCTCCCAAGAAGAGATACGTTGCGCTAGCTCACACAATAGCGGTGGATCTACATTGGTAGTAGTGGCCATTATAATAGCCTTATGTTCCGGCAATTCGTTACAGTCTGCAGGAGAGAAAGGTTTGATTGGCCATTCCTCAGGAGCACACCGAATCCATGCGGGACCATTCCACCATAGATCATGCGATAAAAGTTGTGATGGGAGCATACCCCGTGAGAGACAATCGCTAGGATTTATGGCACCAGCCACGTGATAGAAATGTTGGGCGGCTAAATTTTCTTGGCATTGCGCAACACGATTACTCACAAAAATCGACCAACGATGAGGCGAGGAATGTATCCACGATAATGCAATCGTGGAATCAGAAAATGCATATATTCCAACAATAGGAATTCGCAGTGAATACGTGTCTATCACAGTTTTTACTAGCTTTGCCATAAGCAAAGCAGCGCATAATTCAAGGCGGGCCAAAGTGGTAACCTTCGCCGGTGATACCTTGGACTTGGCACAAAGAAGGCGAGTTTGAATACCAGATGGGTAAGTGCAATGAGCATATATAACACAGCCTAAACCATTCAAGCTGGCATCACAAAAGGCGACAAGGCGTAGCTCACAGTCTGTTTCAACTCCAACATGACGTGGAATTTTTAAAGCGCTAAGCAAATGAAACTCCTGTGTTAGGGCGGCAAACCGGAGACGGATGTTTTCCGGTGCGAGAGCATCCCAATCATAGTTTCCAAGCCATAAATCCTTGATTATCAGTTTCGCATATAGGACCACCGGGGCCACTAGACCGATAATATCAAAGAGGCGTGCAACCACAGAGAGTATATTGCGTTTTGTACATTTTTCAGTCACTACAGAGGAAGTGAAGAAAAAATAATCATCACTTGGTTCCCATGACAGACCTAGAACCTTTGAAACGTTATTGCCAACATCAAATGCTAGCGACTTCCGGTGTGTATCAGGTAAGCTATCCAAAAGTGTCGCAGAGTTGCTTGTCCATTTCACCAAATCAAAGTCACCAGCTTTGAAAAGCTTTATTAAATCTTGAGCCAGCTGGATCGCAGTTTTTTCACTATGTACCGAATGAACTAAGTCATCCATATACAGACTGCTCTCGGCTATTTTAGCAGCTTCTGGATAGTACGGGGTCATGTCCAAAGCCAGCTGTCGCACAGTGCGCATAGCTATGTAAGGGCTTGATTTAAGACCAAATGGTTGCCTATTGAAGGCATAAGTGCGGACTTCCTCAGATTCACTGAATCGAAATAAAATGCGTAGGTATTTACGCTGGTCAACTGGTACACCTATGCGTAAATAATGCTGTTTTATGTCAGCGTTTAGTGCGACGGGAAACAATCTGAAGTTTAAAATCAATAAAAACAGATCAGCTTGCAGATTAGGGCCGATGTGCAATACATCATTAAGTGAAAAGCCCGTATGGGTTTTCGCGCTTGCATCTAGTACAATGCGTGGCATGGGTTTGTCAGGCCGAACTACAGCGTGATGAGGTATATAATAACCGTCATGAGTCAGCTCAGAATCGTCTACAACGCTGAGGTAGCCATTATCTATGTAATCCTGAATCACGATATTATAATTTTTGCGCAAGTCCGGCGATTGACGGAATTTACGCTCGAGTGTCATGAATCTCCGATAAGCGGCAGCATGCGAGTTACCTAACTCTGAAGGATCTTTGCAAAATGGCAGAGATACCGTATAGCGACCCACTTCATCACGCGTCACGCTAGATGTAAAAATATTTTCGCACTCTGTCTCTTCTGGAGAAAGATATCTTTTCGAAGGCACTTCTTCGAGCTCCCAAAATTTCTGAACCAAATCGTTCAATGCCAATGCCGAAAAACTAGAAGAAGGAGCCAAATTACTACGCGGGCAATCTCCCATCAAAACCCAGCCAAAAGTTGTAGACAAGGCCGGTGGAGCATAAGATCCGCACTCAACCTTTTTCCCCAAATATATGTAAGGGAAAAGCTGGGCTCCTAGCACAATATCTATGTCTCCTGGTATATTCCAACTGAGATCAGCGAGTTGAAGCTTGGAAAAAATGTTTTCGTCACACTCAACGAACTGAGTTGGTAACTGCTCTGCGATACATTCAACTACTAACGCATAAATGGTATATTTTTGTTCTGGATACACGCGCGATTGTATGTCAACGTGAACGTATCCAATTATC